>ML796650.1:168623-191262 GCA_009831015.1 Picea engelmannii
TTTGTAGTGTTGTAATGATAAAAACTAAAATTATAATTATAATTTTAATGAGTTTAATAAAAAAATTAATTAAAAATAAATATTATTAAAATTTAGTGCTTATAGTTTTGGGAATGATGAGTGCTATTAAGTAGCATTAAAAATGATGCTAACAAAAATAATATTGAGAGAAAATGGTTTAATGGTTAACAACCTCTAAATGATCACATGTGAGCTAGTTCAATAGGAAGGAGAAATATTAATAGGTTAATTAAGTCTCTCAGAAATTGAGATCATAGGTAATTGTAAAAATTAAGATCAAGATGTAATTATTGTACATATTCAATACTATGTAACATATTTTATGATTAATATTGGTATTAAAAAAATTATAACTTATATTTCATGTGTATATTTTATCTAACTTATATTTGTATAATTTATGAGGGCTTTTTTTTAACAGTACATATAGAGTAATTGCACCTATATGTTTTATGTTTTACTTCACATGGTGTCTTTTCTAGATTTAAAAATTGCAGTAATTACACCCAAAAAAAACACTAGATTTCCCTAAAGGAAACTAATTGCACCCATATGCTTTCTTGTACACAGCTTCTATATCCACATTGAAGGAAATGAATTGAGACCATTCTTATTTCAAGTAATTGCAAACCAAATGGAGTAATTGTGAAGTAATTGCAACCATATGCTTTGTGGTATGTGACTTCCTCCAAATTAGAAATGGAGTAATTCCACTCATATGCTTCATTGTAAGTGGCTTTCTCGAACTTAAAAACTATCGTAATTGCTTATGTTTTGCTTTGTTGTAAGTGGCTTTCTAAAACTTAAAAACTACCGTAATTGCATATGTATTGTACATGAATTGCATAGGAGTAAGCTAACTAGGGAGCAATCTTCCCTCTGGAGTTTCTCTTTTTAGGCAAAACAATGGGCCTGAATCCGGCCAAATTTTCAGGGGTAAGCTAAGTTTAGCATGGATCAATGTTCCATGCATTTGAGAACTTTACCCTAATGGTTATGCCCCATTTTAAACCAACCCAGATGCTCAAAAAATCAATTAGAGTGTTGGATTGGCCAGAAATTTAAAAATGGACCGCTGATAAACCTGTCGTAAAAATAACTAGAGAGGAAAGATTGCTCCCTAGTTAACCCACTCCAATTACATATGCTTTGTTGTACATGGTTTCCTCGAACTTAAAAACTACAGTAATACATCCCCAGAACAATAATGTGAATGAAACTTTTTTTTATATTTTTAATTAACTCTAAGTAAAATAAAATAAAATTAATTATTTCAAAGAATTATCACAAAAAAAATAAATTTACAATTTAAAAATTTTACTTTAAATTTTTTCTAAATATTTAAAATTCAAAACATGTTTAACTCATAAGTAATTACAATTACAATATACTACCTTTCAATTCAAAGTATGTTTAACTCATAAGTAATTACAATATACCTACCTTTCAATTCAAAGTAAATTTAACTCATAAGTAATTATGATATACTTACCCTTCCACATGTAACGTCAATTGGAAACATTTAATGAATGTCATGGTTAAAAAAAAAAAATAGAAAACCATGACATTTACAATGCAATGTCTCCCTTTCAATTTAAAAATTCAAAGTAGGTTTAACTCATAAGTAATTATGATATACCTACCCTTCCACATGTAACATCAATTGGAAACATTTAATGGTTGCCATGGTAAAAAAAAAATAGAAAGTCGTGACATTTACAATGCAATGTCTCCATTTCAATTTAAATTATCTTCGCTGATAGACAAAAAGACATTCTACCGTCAAGTGGAAACATGTGATGATGTGTACAATGTATGAAAAGGTGCAAACCCACCCATGAAAACGACAATCAATGGGACCATTTTAATTTAAAATAAGATACTAACATTCTTGTGACTGCTAAGCATACAAATGAAGAATTGGCATTGCCACAAAATCATTAATATTTCTATCCAATTGATAGAAAGAATATCAAACCACAAAATAACTATAAAAGCCTATGCCATAGACTCAACTGTGTGGAGACATCAGCAATATTATTGAAGCAAATACAGATAGACAAATGTTTCAAAAAAATTAAACAACCTTCCAACTAGATGAGGTTTAAAGGTGGCACTTTAAAAAAAAAAAGGTGAAGATGACCAAACACAAATAAACAGATGTTTCAAAACAATAAAACAACCTTCTAATCAGATGAGGTTTAAAGGTTGCACTTTCAAAGAAAGGGGTGAAGATAACCAAACAATGGAGTGGTGTGGTGTATCGGGCCACCCCGGTGCCTGCTGGAATGGTGGGACACTGGGAAATTTCACCAATTTCCCTCTAACATTCACCATAACATCCACATTTAAATAAACATGTCATATAACATACAAAGCCATAGAAAAATCACTATATAATTCACAGCGTAAACCATAGAATATAGCATTTAACATAAACACGGGAACATAGTATTTATCTCTTAAAAATCCACCAACTGGATGCAGACCTACGACATTCCACCCAGCCATATATTTCACTACTCATAAACTCTCAGTAATGGATCACCCCCGAGTTGGGGCTATGACTCCACCAGGGAAAAGGCTTCCTAAGCCAACCATGGTCCACAATCAGTACCAAAATGGTCTAGGCCAAGATAACAAACCTCAGTAGCACTCCAACCTACAGTCTCTCATTCCCCATCACCCTGCACAACTCAAGGTAGTCTGCCCCCTTCTCTGCACCGTGGCCCCTCGGGTTGCACCACTACCCTTCTAGGGATTGATAATAGGCTATCCAGGAAGTCTCAGACCATTGTGACCCCAGAAGTTCTAGCTACCCTTAAAGGTCTCTAGGTACCCTCCAGGCCTCACACCAGGGAACATATCCCCACACTTGTCCCTCCAGGGCTCCATCCTTCTCCAAGGAAACCCAAGGAGAAGTGTACACAGACCCCAATCCACCTAGGATTCACAGGGTAAAATCCATAGTGTCCAATCACGATCTTCCCCGAAGCAACTTCGGTATTCAACACGGTAAGAATGGAGTGAATGAATGGAGAATTAAACAAAATTCCCACTTTTGATATGCATATGTCATTTTTATATTATATTGTTATATAATATAATAATATAAAGACTTATATTATTATATAATATAAAAATATAAAGTCCTAGGGAATTATTATACTATATTTGCTTAGCCTCCTTGGCTTAAGCTTCCTTTACCTAGCCCATAGCCCCCTTTCCTACTCATGGACTCTTATCCCCCCATACTCTTTTCATCCTAGGGTCTGCAATTGTGGTGTTATTTTTATTAATAAGTGCATATATACAATTTAAAATATAGGTTCTCTAGCCTTTGAACATAGTTATATGCACTCCAACCCAAACATATCGACTCACTAGCCTAAGTATCATATGTACAATATATTTACAATCTAGAGATCAAGTTGGGGTATTACATTCCCCTCTCCCTTATTTATGCATTGTCCTTGGTGCATTTATAGACATATGTACAATTTGAGTTCTTCAAAAATCACAAATCACTTTGATCTTCTTGTCCAATATGTGCACTAGTTGGACCTGGAAGTTTCCTTCATGCTCCACCTTTCTTGATAGTCAAAACCGACATAGTCATCATCATACCTATAAGTAAAACATAGGAATAAAAGAATTAGTACATGCAATCAACAAATTCATGCATATTCTAATAAATTGTTCAACTGATAGCACAAAGTTGAGGATCTCCCTTTTAGTCGGTAGGTGAATCCTTTGAGTTTCAGTAGCTTCCTAATAGAAGAGACTAAAACAGATTTCATTATCTTAGCAATCTTCACTTTTTATGAAGTTGTCCAGTTGCCAAAGGTGGGCTACTAAAACTCAGACTTCATCTTGGTGTCTACATAAATCAACAATATTTTGGAGAGGATCCTTTCAATTTATGGCACCCCCGTATCTGCCCAAGTTCAGAGTAGCTTTTAAGCATCCTATCTCACTATTTTCTTCCCTCGATTGTTTCATCTTGTATAGGACTAAAACTGCTTGTTTCTTAATCCTTTTCATGGAATTCTTGTGATCAATCATCTATGTCTAGCATAAGATCTGCGTCCAATATTACATCATCATGATGGGCCCTGGACTGAAAAGCCTGAATTAGTTTTGATACTCCCCTTGCCAAATTTCCCTGGATCTGTAAATATTTCCCGGACTACTTGTTGCAGGCCCCTAACTTCAATGCCTACGGTAGCTTTCTCCAATATTTATGCCCAATCCATATTTTTCTCTTATTTGTACCATCTGACAAAATGGATGCTTTTGATGTATCTGGTATGCTTTTGTTCTTCAATCCCATAGGCACTAATCCACTTAAAGGTTGTACTTTTTCTTCAACCAGAAGATCTTCCTATTTCGATTCAGGTTGTATAATTGGGGGGGGTTGAAAGTCCATGTTGCTTTCCTGATTCTTTCACCATGCCTGCAATTCCCTTGTAAATTTGTTCACTGCCCAAATTTCCAATTACTTGTTGAGATTGAGGGGCATTGGCATTCAAGAGAACGGGAGCATTGGCACTATTCACTCTCTCTTTTTTTTCCTTTTACAATTAGTAACTTGTTCTGAAGAATCAGAATTTACAGTAGAAAGATCAACAATCCCTATCTATTCAATTCTTTGTCTCTTACTGCATCACAATTCCATGTATGCTGGCATCTTTTCCAGTGAATTCTACAAGCACCAAACACACCAACACTAGTTGTACTCGCATTCCTATAATAATATTACATGCATCATCTAGTTTTCCAACATGCCCATGTAGACCAACCATGCATGCATAATGATCCACCATTATCTTCTGATAAATTTGAAATGTAGCCAGTACTCATTCAAAAACCTGCATGACTGCAAGAAGACAGGGCACCAGTGATGGTGATACAATTTGGCTTCACACTTGTCTTCTTCATGCGAACATGTTGTTGTGAAATTTTTGTAAAGGATGCAGGGTCCCATTGATCTCCCCCAATAATGCTTCTATATGTAGTCCACTTTACACCAGTGAAAGTAACAAGGCCACTCGAATCTGTGGACACCACATGATCTCTAGAGATTTTGGCAGTGTCATTAGTTGAGGTATGAGTTGTCAATGGACAAATTCCATTCTAAGCGGAGAAAACATATGATTGACGTACTTAGGTGGATGGAGATCAATAATAAGATATGTTTTTCAGCCTCTAATTGATTATGAAAACAAATTGGAGATGGAGCAATCCTTATAATCATCTTTGTTGTCGTTTTGTAATGAGACAACCAATAGACATGTTGTTGGAAACCAATTTAGGTTTGCACCATAATTTGCCAAAGGAAATTTCAAACATTTCCATAAGTCTACTACATGAAAATTTATCCACAAATTTATTGTCTAACTTAGCCCAAAATAGAAATAAGACTAACTAGATCTTGAATGCCCCTCTCCAATGAGCACAAATAAAACAAGACATCCCATTCCTTAAATTGGTGGATCGATCCTCTATATGAGGCTATTATTCTGTGTTAACTTTTTTCTTTCCAAATGCCAACACACTAGATCCTCATTAAAATGACAATCATCAGCGAAAAGAAGAATAGTTTATGTCATGAGGTCTTTGTTTCCACTGTTTTAAATGTGGAGATGAAGTCAGGCTTAGACACTTCCTCGTCTCACAAACCTAGAAGGTAAATCCAACACAAAAGAATCTACAAATCATCTCCAAACTTGTATATAAATACTAGTTAGCAATGGAATTAGCATGAGTCACCAAATTGAACTTACATGTTTTGCATGCTATACATGGTCCAAAGAGGGTGAAAATTGTCTTCAAAATGGTTATTTTTCAAAAGTCTCCCACTGATTAGAAACACCAAATCTAAAGGCTTCCATATGATTCCTTAGTACAAACAGGGTGAATATTTCATCCTCCATCTCTAAGTAGTAGATATCTTTCAGTGCAAATGAAGGCAAGCAGACATCAAGTAAAGTAGGCAAAGTAGTAGTTTCAAAAATCACTATGCACCGTAAACTGAATAGCATGCAATTCTTGTGTATCTTGACACGGAAAAAGAATGAATATTGTCAATTGCACTTACTCTAAAACATTACCAATATTCCCCTCAGGTACATAGGCCATTGTTGAAATGATGCAAGTCGTGGGCATCTTGCACAAAAAATTCCAAACCAACAAGCTTGGAGATGAACTTGAAGACAGTATGGTAGTCATTGCACACACGAAGTTTTTTTATTTTATTTTTTATATCCAGATAGGTGTCCCAACGATGGTGTTGATGAAACCAAAAGCAATTTGCAAGTTTCTCACTATGAGGATGGAAGGATGGCTCTTGTGTGATATCATGTATAACAAGGTTCTTGTTAGTCCCATTTTGTCATCTCACTCATAAAACTCTCGATGTACAATTTTACTTCATTCACCATAATTTGATTACTTAGTTGTGATTGACTTGTTGTGCTCTCATAATAAGCATGACATATTGCTCCATCATACAAAGGTTTCTCTGGAACACTAACAATCTCTAGATGTGTATTAGGAAGAACATGAACATTAATATGAACAAAGATCTTTGTATGCCAGGAATGGAACGCTTTAAATTCCAACAATCCAATGTCTTTTGGAAGATGAAGTTTAAGCATTGTACACTTTCCCTGAATGAAAGTGTATTGAACAGAACTCAGAGTACACAAATCAACTGTCAATGTATGCTAGCAACCATTCATTATGGAATCAATATTCCCTACATCATCAAAGCCTCCAAACACAACATTCTTTAGAATAGAACCAACATCAGAATGCTCTGGACTCCTAAATACAAGTTTGACTTCCCTTAAAAGAAGGTCAAATTATTTGATAAGCAAGGTTTTTGTGTCTGATGACACATGAATGAAACCTTCAGTTTCATTTTATGAATCACATCTCCATGATGCAAGCAATTATCCAGTTCAGCATTACTCAACTTCACAGAGAACATATCTCCTGGTAAGACTGAGATAAGGGGGAAAAAATCTCATTGATTACTGATTAGTCCCTTCAAAAAAAAGAATTGCAGGTTGGCTAGATCGGTAAATAACAATGACCCAAATAATAGACACGACAACTACATCTTCAATAGATCTTCAATGGAGATTTAGTTCAGAACATCTACCCACTAGAGGCAATTCAAAAAACAATAATTCTTGAAACCAACTCTTAAGGATGCTTCAAAACCAGGTCGCAAATCATCCAGTTTGTCTTTCCTCAATAAAATTTTCAAAATTTGCAGATAAGTTTTGTCTTTTGTGAGACATCCAAATGCCTTCTCTATCTTAATCTTCACGGGTGTTTCCATATTATGAACATGCACTTCAGGTTGAGGATATAAGCCTTAAAAGCCATCTGATTTGAATATACATCATAACATGAGATAAAAAGAGGTACAATTTCAGAACCCAACCTTACATTAGGCCGTTTAATTTCAGTACACTCAGTATCTGCCAATTGAAAACTATGTTTCCACTTTCCAACTTTTTATGACGCTTCCACAAATATATCTACTTCTGTCAACATTAATTTTGCATGCGGATTTTCTTCACCATAGAAAATATAAACATGTATCTTCCATCCTTCTCATTGTGATAGCAGATAACATATTCCTTGTGCTCCTCCTCCAAATCATGCAACACAAAGTTGGTATCTGGAATATACCCTACCTCCTTAATATGCTATGTCAATCTCTCCAATGTTGTATATTTCTCCTATGTTTGTGGGTGGGACTTGTCATTAACTATAAATGAATGCACCATGTTCTTTATCCTCACATTTGACTTGATAGTTGTTGGGTTATGGAAAAGGTATAAACATCTTCCTTTTTTCCACAGTTCATGATATAAATTTGATTGACTTTTCAAATAGTTAGGGATAAATAGGAAAGAACATGATTAACATGTCTCTTAGAGTTGTTATTGAAGTTTTATTAAATGGATTCTAAATTACGATTGGAATTGTTTGATTTTGTTGCAGAATTGGATAAATAGTTGTCAAAGATAGCCAAAGAGATCTTGGATATGCGCAAGCTATTGGAGGTTGAAGACTTTTAGGTGCAAAGTAGTTTTGAAGATAATCAATTTTCTATGTTGTAACTTTATAATAGTAAAGATATCCTGAGGATTGAGAGATCCTCAGGATAGCTTGATTTACCCAGATTATTGTAATATATAAGAGGGTAATAGATCCAAAAAGGATATAGAAAAAAATCGCATTCAAGTATTCAGAATTTAGAATTGCTCTGCGCAAACAGTTTTTGTAAATGTTTCACCAGCTATGGAATCAGTGAAAGTTTTGAGCGTTTCTACCATTTCTGTATTCTGAGTTTCTCATAGCAGTGCTTCTGAAGACTGAGGGCCCAATCTAAAGGAGTTACTGTCTCGTTCTGTAATTGTATCAGTTTGAAGTTTGATTTTTGTTTTGTGATTCAAATCTCTTTTACAATAGCCAAGATAAATGTATAAGTGTATTAATGATTTTATATCGTTTGCGTATAGAAGACAGACATTTCCCTCAAGTATTAATGATTGTTGTTATGATTTCCATTTCTGAAGTTTGTCGCTTGACAGTTCTTCACATTTTCATACGCGTTGTTCCTTTTCCTTAGATTTACAATTGTCATTCATTTCAATTAGATTACCGTTGTTGTTCCTTTCGGTTAAAGTTACGATAGTTGTTCCTTTCGGTAAAATTACATTAGTTGTCCCTTCTGACTAGATTACAATCATTGTTTCTTCCCGTGGATAGAGTAATTTGCTATTTCCTTTCCAGTAATTAGAATTCATAATTGATAGTTAATTCTGCAATTCCTTACTTAGATTCAATTATTGCTTTTTAGTTAAGTGAATTCAATAAATTAATTAGTTCCTTTTCATTTTACAACATCTTAGTAATCAGATTTCAATTCCATTAGTTCTCAGAATCTTTAGTGAACATTTGAGGAACTTGATTGTTGATGAACTCAGGTTTGGTTTAGCTACACGATTTTAACTTTCACAAGCTACCTGCATAGAATTTGTTGATATTCTTGAGATAAAATATGAATCTCTGGGTTGATAAATTAATGTTAAACTAAGGTTGTTTTTAGGAAATCTTTAGACACCAACATTTTGGCGCAGTTGCCAGGGAGAATGTCAAAGGTAGCATAGGTTGTGTCTCTGGAGGACCAGGTATTGAGGACGGAAGGTAAGAACCTATGCAGGTAATAAGTAAGATGCTTATGCCAACGCTTACCTCCAGTTGACACTTAAGAGGTTTCGTAGGTGTTTCTTTTGTTGAAATTTATTTTGTTGTTGTGTGAAGTGTGTATGACAAGAAAGAAGGATATTGAAAAACCAAAACCCCCACCAAAAACTACCAAATCCCAGGGTTCGGTGATCCCTGGAAGAATCACTTTCATAGACGAGATCATCAAAAAAGGTGAATATCAAGCTTTGGTTGGACCTAGGAAAGGACCTACCCGAATCCCTCAGGCAGTAGTTTCACCAACTACGACCCATGCTGAGATTCATAGAAAAATTGAAGGGACTGAGCAGAGCTTTCAGAGCATAGATCTTCTACCCCTCAACCCTTTAGAAGGGGGAAAATATAATAATCTGGAGGAAGGAGTAGGAGAAACTAGCGGGGTTGCCAAGGCGGACCCACCATCACCACCTGATCCTGAGTGACCTATGAAAGAAGAAGGCATATCTGAAATCTCAGATAAAGGGAGTGCAATCAAATCCCCTAGAGGACCAAATAATCAACTATTTTGAATAGAATACCCGGATCAAGAACCTCCTAAATTTTTTTGGCACATTTTCGATCAAATGGCACAATTAAATCAACAACGACCCCAGACCTCCACGCTAGAATATCCAATAGTTGATCCAATTGCCAATGCTCCCATGAAAGCAATCCCCTTACAAAACCTGCCAACCTTCCATGGATTGTTTTCAGAAGACCCAGACGCATTCCTATTTGAATTTGATGTCCTATGTAGAGGGTATGATTACACCTCTGAACCCCAAAAAATAAAATTGTTCCCCTCTACCTTGAAGGGAGCATCCCTACGCTGGTTCATGGGATTGGGAGGTGGAACCATCAATTCATGGGACCAGATGAAACAAACCTTCTTGTTAAAATATCAGGATTATTGTAGAACCAGAGACCTAAAAGATGAAATCTTTCAAATGACTGCAAAAGAAAATGAATCATTAGAAGAATATGTTGAGAGATTTCAATATAACTTGCAAAGATCACCCTATGGTACATTACTAGGTGAAGTACTCAAAGCAACTATGATTAAAGGCATGAAAGATGAATGGGTAGAAACATTGAATCTAATGGGGAAGGGTGAAATTTATCAGGAAACTTATGAAGACATTGTTCTATTGTGTATCAGGTGCTCACGAGGAAGTACACGGACCAGGTCAGGAATGCGGACGTCCCTCACAAGAAATAACAATATCACCAGCGGGGGTGTTACGCGAGCTAAAGTTGGTAATCTCTTAGAAAATTTTAAAACAGATATTCTGAGCACTCTGACTACACAATTGGATGTATTGTAGGCCAAACAAAAAAAGGTAGAAGCAGAACAGACCTTGGCTATATTTTGCCACAGGTGCAAAAAGAAACATGGTCCAAGGGAATGCCCTTTAGATGTAGTTTGGGTTTGCGCTATTTGAGCCAAGGATCACGACACAGACCAATGCCCATCACTCCCTGGATTGAAATTTGTATTCAAAGAAGCAGAAGAGGAAACATAACCATTATATATGATGGATCAGCGCCTTCAGTGGCAGTCCCGACCTCAAAATACATTACAGGACCCTTCCACTTTCTTTTCTGGATAGTATAATCAACAGCAGAATTTTGGCAGCACATGGCAGGGCCAGCCATTTACTAATCAGAACTGGCAGTACCCACCTTCAAATCCCACTTGGTCAAACCAGCCCGCTGCAAACCCCAATTGGAAAAATCAACCAACTATAAGTTCCAATTGGCCCAATTCGCAATACCCCACCTCATCCTGGCAAAACTCGAATAATACCTACCCTTCACAGTGGCCTAAATCATCTGCCCAAAACCCAAATTGGAACCAAAATTGGCAGCGCCCCATGGGGATGAATAACCAACCCATGGGGATGGCCTCTCAAACCCAACCCTCGTTATAGGCCCCACTCCAATTTCCCCAGAACCCCCAATCACAATTGCGCCCTCAATTACCTGCCCAACCCCACCCAAATCCTAATAACAGACCACCTCATCTCGTCCAGATTATGGAAAGTGGATAAGGGGAAACCAATTCAATAGGGTGCAATGAACTCCATTTGATATTGGGGCGCATAATCTCCCCTAAACAAAATGACGTTCCCCAAGAGCAGGAGAATGAAAAACAACCAGCAATAACACCCTTGACTGTGGTAATAACGGAAGAAATCGAGCAAGGGGGGAACATAATCGAATGATAGGACTCTGATAAGGATGTAACTCCCTCCCCTCCATTCCCCGAAAGAATGATGATAGTGAAACCCAACATATGTCCTAACTTCGACATTGCAGGGGAACTCAAGAATTTATACATCAAAATTCCACTCCTGCAATCTCTGCAAGACACATCGATCTATGCAAAGACAATCAAGGAGCTATGTGGGAGGAAGCCCATCAAAAAAATAAAAAATTCATCATCAACAGTTCATGTAGCGGGAGCCTTATCTGATCTAATTTTGGGTAGAGAAGAACCAGTCAAATATGCAGATCCAGGAAACCCCATAGTAACAGTTCAGATTCAGGGTTGTTCCTTTCCAAATACACTAGTTGATTTGCGGGAAGCCATCAATATTCTAACTATGGAAACCTGCAATGCCCTGGGTTTTTACTCTTTCGACCCAACCCTGATTATGTTGCAATTGGTTGATCAATCAGTGGTCAAACCACTCAGCACACTACATGATATAGCCATCCCAGTTGACTCTTGTGAATATGCCGCAGATTTTCTCATCATCAACCCAAGAAGTGGACTTGAAGGGCATCCATTGATACTATGTAGACCATGGCTCGTGAAAACTGATGCGTACATAGGATGTCGATCGGGTAAAATGACAATTACTAGAGGAGGTGTCACAAGGAATCTCATCTTATATCCTCCAGCCAAACCTAGTCCAACGATCGTATACCCGCAATTGCCACCACCACGATATCCAGAGAAGGATCTGCGTGCCCCCTCTCACGATGGAAGAAGCTCTCAGACTCAAGAATCATCTAGAGGATGATGTAATTAGTGGGTTTATTAACAACCCAACTACTGTGAGTAACCCAACATGCCAGATTCTCCAAGTTGTTCTAGACCGTGAAGCACAGGGAGACCCATTGGAAGATTTAATGGAACAACAAATTTAGACTACCGTTGTTCATAACAGCAAATCCATTGAGATCACACCAGGGAAGTTTCTTAACATTGATGCCAATCTAGAAGAGAAACAACAACAAAAGATAATTCAAATCCTCTCTAAATACCAGCAAGATTTTGCCTGGGAGTACTCTGATATGAAAGGTATTGATCTACAACTCTGTACACACCACATGTATATTGAGAAAGATGCCCGACCTATCCGATAGCCGCAAAGAAGATTGAATCCCCACCTCAAATATATTTTTAAAGAAGAACGACAAAATATGTTGGACGCAGATTTTATATACCCTATCTCAGATAGTTGATGGGTTTCCCCATTAGTCATCGTCCCCAAGAAAAACGGGAAGTGGGGAATCTGTGTTGATTACAGGGAACTTAACAAAGCTACTCAAAAAGACCACTTTCCATTACCCTTCATCGATCAGGTCCTGGATACCTTGGCAGGGAAGAAATTCTTCTCTTTCCTAGACGGTTTCAGCGGCTACAATCAGATCCAGATTACCTCAGAAGATCAAGATAAAACAACATTCACATGTCCCTGGGGTACCTTTGCATACAAAGTATTTCCCTTCGGACTTTGTAATACTCCAGCTACATTCCAAAGGGCCATTATGAGCATATTCAGTGATCTGATTAGCGAAGGGCTTGAAGTCTACATGGATCATTTCACTTCGTATGGTGACGACTTCGATCAAGCCTTGAATAATCTGGAGAAGGTATTGGAATGGTGCATTGCTACCAGGTAATGTTTAAGTCACAAAAAATGTCACATGATGATGACAAAAGGTGTGGTATTAGGTCATTACATTTCTACAGATGGAATTAGAATAGATCCAGCAAAAATCGAGGTAATCCTTAATCTACCTACTCCACATACACAAACTGAGGTACGTAGTTTCCTTGGTGCTTCAGGATACTATTGCAAATTTATGGAAAAATTTTCAAAAACCGTTGCACCTTTACATGCTTTGACTGGTAATGTAGAATTACAGTGGTCTGACAAATATGATGTGGCATTTGCAAGACTCAAGAAACTGATCTCAATAATGCCAGTGTTGAGGGGACCAAATTGGAAAATACCATTTCAAATTTCCACCGATGCCTCAGACATTTCCATAGGCGTTGTTCTTGGACAGGAAGAAGAAAAGAAACCCTACGCCATTTATTTCATTAGCAAGAATATTACTCCAGCTAAACTTAACTATACAGTAACAGAAAAATAGTTTTTAACTGTTATACATGCCATCAATAAATTTTGTCATTATATAACAGGCTATCCAGTTATTCTGTATATTGATTATTCTGCCACCAGATATCTAGCTAATAAACCGATTACTAATGGACGGGTCACTCGATGGTTATTATTATTGCAGGAATTTTATATCACCATCAAAGATCGACCCGGGAGAGAAAATATTGTCGCGGACTTCCTGTCCCGCATCCCAAAAACAGATGACTCATTAACAATTGAGGATCAATTTCCAGATGAGCATCTGTTTGTCGTCACCACAAAACCACTTGGTATGCTGATGTAGAAAATTATCTGGCAGTGGGAAGATTACTGACACATTTATCATCAAGGGAAACAAGATTGATCGTCCAGCGTAGCGCACGATTCACTTGGATCAATGGATATCTCTTCCACACATGAGCTGATCTCTAGATCCGGCGATGCATACGAGAGGACGAAATCTATGACATACTGAAGGCAGGACATGACGAACACTGTGGGGGGCATTTTGCAGACCACAAGACTGGACACAAAATCTTATAGATGGGCTATTATTGGCCCTCAATATTCAGAGATGCCAAGAAATATGTTCAGACCTGCGACAGTTGTCAGCGGATGGGGAAACCAGGCCAAGCTGATGAAATGCCCTTGAAAGCACAAATAGACGCAGAACCATTTGAAAGATGGGCACTGGACTTCGTCAGCCCCTTCAATCCAAAGTCAAATAAAAAGGCCTATATTCTCATTGCAATAGACTACATGACCAAATGGGTAGAGGCAAAAGCTTTACCAAATGCAACAGAAGAAGTAATCATCAAATTCCTTTTCAAATTGTTTGTACGGTATGGACTACCCAGAGAAGTAATCACTGATGGAGGGTCACAATTTACAGGCCATAGAATCACCGCCACCCTGGACAACTATCATATTAATCACAAAGTTACTTCTCCATACCACCCATAGGAAAACGGACAAGTAGAAAGCACCAATAAGGTTCTAGAGGCAATCCTGACAAAGACTGTCTCAACAAACCGACAGAATTGGGCTACTGAGCTCCCAAATTCCTTATGGGCTTATCGTACAACCTAGCGTAACACCACTGGCTACTCTCCTTACCATCTAGTCTATGGTAAATAACCCATCTTCCCAATCGAATTCGAGATCAAGACCCTAAGGATGGCCCAGGAAATTGGACTAAATCTTACAGAAGCACATAAACGACGCCTTTAGCGACTCAACGAATTGGATGAAGCACACTTGTCTGTTGTGGAGCGCACAGTTGTTATTCAGTGACAGAGAGAAACCTGGCATGACAAGCACATCAAGAAGAAATCATTCAAGAAAGGCGACTGGGCGCTTCTCTATGATTCCAGATTTCAGGACTTTCCTGGAAAATTACAGACACGATGGCTAGGGCCATATGAAATTAATGAAGTCCATGATAATGGCACAGTTACTTTGAGCACCATCGATGGGTCTGGATCACCCTTTTTGGTCAATGGACATCGGCTACGACTTTACCACCAGCCACCTTCAAAAGATTATTTTTATCAAGAAGTAAGTAAAGACCCTACTGTGCATATTCTGGCTGGATGGGAAGGTAACCCAACCACCCCAACTCCATAAATGATGTATTATGTTCATGTTGTACATAGTTTTCCAAATGAGTGGTTATTTTTTCTTTGTTTTATAAAAATTCATTTAGGAAACAGGAATCAGGGCAGATAACTACAATTAGCACCCTTTTTTGTTCCATACTCTCGTTTTGTCTTATCACACAGACTTTCTCTTTTACATGTTCATGACTATTTTTTTTTTCTCTCCAAAATTTCATTTTCGTGCGCTTGTTGTTTCTTTTCGCGCACTTTCTGTCTCCTTTTGAACAGAACAACTGATGTTCCTTTTTGCGTGCTTGTTGTTCCTTTTGAACAGAACAACTGTTGTTCCTTTTCGCGCAGTTCCCGTTCCTTTGAATGGAACAACTGCGGTTCCTTTTCGCGCACTTGTTGTTCCTTATGAACAGAACAATTGTTGTTCCTTTTTGCGCACTTGTTGTCTCCTTTTGAACGGAACAACTGATGTTCCTTTTTGCGCATTTGTTGTCTCCTTTTGAACGGAACAACTGATGTTCCTTTTTGCGCGCTTGTTGTTCCTTTCGAAAGAAACAACCACCATTCCCTTTGCATGCTTGTTGTCCCTCTAAGTATTGTGTTGTTCATTTTGCCATTCCTTCCCCTCATTTACTATTGAAATTCTATCCATTCCTTTGTAGTGTGGCTTTCATCAAATAATTTTCACCAGCACTGTTTCTAATTGTCATCACAACGATTTGTCATTATTTTGTGGATGATCCCCCACACCTTATCAAAAAAAAAATTGTGGAATAATCTCTTCAAAATATATTAAACCTCGTTCATAATGAATAGCCACCATAAGTTGTTTATTTCCCCTATATATATATATATATATATATATATATACAAATATACCTAAATGATATTCTTCATTTATATTATAAGGAGTCTTAAGTACACTTTTACTTGGCATCTTTACACTTCCTTACACCATCCCTTACTCTTGAGTAGATGAGCCTCCCTTAAATAATAATAATAATAATAATAATAAATTCCCATAAAGAATGGGGGGTATCATCATGATCCAACCTACCACGATCATAGGATACTAACGTAAGTGACATTCCCACTATGGCTACCACACCAGGGCAATGGCCTTTGACACTTTATTTTGTCAAAGGACAAGAGGTCTCATCACAAGCTGGTTTGTTCACTTAAGTTACAATCTAGTGAGTGGCATTATCATCATTTGGTTACCAAACCAGGGTAATGGTATTCTTGGAAAAGACAATTCCAATATTTATTAAGAAAAAATCAAAACAAATAAAGATACGCAATAAAAATCTGTTTTCCATAAAGAATGGGGGGTCTCATCACGAGCCAACCTACCACGATCATAGGATACTAACGTAAGTGACATTCCCACTGTGTCTACCACACCAGGGCAATGGACTTTGACACTTTCTTTTGTCAAAGGACAAGAGGTCTCATCACGAGCTGGCTTGTTCACTTAAGTTACAATCTAGTGAGTGGCATTATCATCATCTGGCTACCAAACCAGGATAATGGTCTTTTTGGGAAAAGATGATTCAAATGTTTATTAAGGATACATGCTCATCTAAGGGTTAAAAGGCAACCCCGGCGAGGCTATGGACGCTTGCTAGCAGCAATGGCTCTGCCTGTGGTATGGAAGATTATCTCAAAAATACCAAGTTTCTATGTGTCTCTAGATTTCCCTTACTCAAATAATGAGGCTATCATATCAGTGATATTCAATAACCTGGAAAAGTAACAATATTATGATATGTGGAATATTAGAAATGAACAGATTTAATTTATTTTGATTTATTTATCCATAAAACATTTTTGAACATAGGTATAATAAATTTGAAATTTCCACAAAAAAAGACTATCGTTTAAATGATTTTTTATTGAATGTGTTTTTTGAAAATTATATATGATTAGTCCCCATCGGTGGCGGCAGCGCAATCATTACCTCTCACCAGTAAATACCTGCACTCATTACTTTCACCTACGCTGACGGTCGAGGACGACCTCTACATTAATGAGGGGAGTGGATGCTTGGCACACTTTTCGATAAGATGTAATGATTGTAATAAATGAGAATCTTTATACATTTGTCGTCGTTGATATTTTTCGATTTTTGGTAATTGTTTCTCCAAGCTGTTCTAACCAAATTTGCAAATAGGAACGACAGTCGTTCTTTATTTTTTCACAGAGATATGGGTGGAAGAAGCGTGCACAGGGAGCCGACATTACTACAGAATACAGAACAGGCAAGAGAAATCCTACACCGCCTAGGGTGGACCGAGTACTTCAACCGTTTGCAAGGATATGACATGAATGTCACGCTTGAATTCTTTCAAAACCTGGAAGGAGAAATCTCTACGGTGAAAGGCATATGAATCTCAGTTACCCCGGAAATCTTAGCAGAGGTCACAGGCCTCCCTAACACAAGCATTCAGTGGATAGGAAGATACACGAAGCTAAAGGAAGCTGTGGAATATTTCACAGACCCCGGGGAAGAATTGGATAAAAAAGGAAAGGGACTTAATCCCAATACCCTCAGTGAACCATGGAAGGAACTGGAGGAGATAATTCAGTGGTACATCACCTGTGATGGACGATATGACGTAATTCAACCTCACCATCTCAAATTGTTGGCAGCCTTAAAGCAACGGTTAGTACTTAATCTACCTTTCTTTCTGAATACCATATTACATGAAGTTTCCTTAAGAACACAAAATTCCAAGGATCCTGTTACTGTTATCAGCCACCATAGATTAGTTAAACTGATAACGAATAAATCACTGAGTCAAACTCAGTTGACTTGGGAGAATCTGATTGAGACCAATAGACCTCCACAACTGGAGTAGGCGACTACCACTCAAAGATAAATTCCATCGCCTCAAACCAAAGTTGAAGCAGACCCTACCCAAATCATTGAGGCCCAGATCTCACAGACACAGGCATTGACGAAAACGAAGAAGAGAACAATGGCTGCCCCTAAATCCCCCACTGGAACAAGGAAGAGAAGCAGACAAATTCAGGAAACAACTGAAGCAATTCAGGATGCAACAAAACACCATGAAGAACTTCAGAATTTCACAGAACAGTCTCTACAGGAAAATGTTCAAGAAATTGAGCAAGCAGAGCAGACCACACAAAAGGATGATCAGGAAGACACCCAACATGCATTAGAGAACCTGACAAGACACTTTTTGAAGAACTATGAGATAGAAATAGCTCAGGTTTTGGGGAGCTTAGGAACCTCAATTGATAGAGGCAAAAATAATTCGGAAAAATACCCAGAACAAGCCTCCTCTTCAAAACCAGCTGAAGATTTTCCTGATATTGAAATGTCCTTTCCAGACGACACAACACAGGAGGAACCTCTTTTTGAAATGAGAAACCCTCTTGGACAGACAGAGAACTTGGAAGGAACAGAGGAACAACCATCTACTGGCCGGAATGAAGAAGACCTCGAGACCTCTCATGAACAGAAATCAACCAAGAGCCAGAAGAAAATTAGGAAGTTAAAGAAAGAAAACAAATTGTTGAAGAAAAAGGCTAAGAAGGCTGAAGTATTAAAGCAGAAGGTGGGAAAACTCAAGGAGATTATTAAGGAATTGAGGAAACAGTTAAAACTAGCAGATAAGACCCACAGAAGAAAGAAAAACAAAAGGGGCAGAGTGCAAGGAAGAAACCATCTTCCTAAAGAAGCAGTCAGTACAAATTCTGTAGGGATACAGACAGACCTTGAGGAAATAGTAGTAGAAGAAGAAGTAGCTCAGAATGAAGATGTAATTCCTTTAGAAACACAAGGGATGGTTGATGTTGAGATACAGAAGGACACCCTGGTTTTAGAGGAAACAACTCAACTCCTTGAGTAGAATGATACCATTAGGAGATTGAAGGAAGAATTAATGCAGTCTCAACAAACCCTGATTCAAAACAGAAATGAATTACTGACTATGATAGAGCATTAGGCATTCCAGTCCCAAGAACAGAGTGCTATTATGGATAGAAGAGCTTGCACAGACCCAACATGCATTAATTCGATCCAGAGAAGAAATGAACATTATGAACGAATATCAAGCATCCCAATCTCAGGCACAAGGTGCCATCGTTGATAAGCTAAAGGAAGAGTTGGGACAAGCCCAGCAAGAATTGGCTCAACACCGAGATGAGATGGTCACTAGGGCTAAACATTAAAAGGTTGTTAAACAACTAAAGGATATGTCAGCAACAGAAAGTGAGACTTATGCTGAGCTCACTAGAGCCCAAGGGAAGGTAAAAAAGGTGCAAACCCAATTAGAAAAATCTTTGGAGCAAATCAAAGACATCTGTGATGTCTACTCTGATGCCATCAATTGCAGAGCCCCTGCCACTAATTATGTTTTATTCTTTCTAGAATGATATCTATTGTTTAGAGTGAAGGCCATCAGAGCAGGTAAACCCATTTCATTTGCCACTGTACCCGAGTTTATTTCATGTTTCAGAGATGAGGAAGAGAAGGTATAATACCTTCTGTGTGAATTATACTTCCGCAATTTCATTTTGGAAGAAGATAGAAGAGATAACCCTAGTCCCTTCATAGGGGACAAACAGTTCCAGGTGTTCCTTTCCTTTACTAGGAACCAAGTCAGATGGGGTAAGGCTCACAAAATCCTTATAAAGAGGGAAACTGGGTTAGATCTTTGGATTAGGGGAGAGCCTCCAAAGTCCTTCCCAGCCATTATGCAACATAGGACCTTCATGAAAAGGGAGGGGATCGCGAACTCATTAGCCCCTATCCATCTACAGGTCATATGTTCAGGTATCACATGTTTTAGAGAACTCAAAGAAGAATCTCTTGTTGGTTCTAAGGTAAGATGGGATGCATCCTCCGATGAGGTTAAAAGTAGGGAGCCCTTTGGGTATAGGAATTTCTTTGTAGCAACCTTCAGAGTAGAAAGGTATTCTAGACTGCTCCAGGAGGAAGGGCCTGCTTGGACTGGATGCAGGTATAACCCCCCTCTCATCTGGTTTCCTCCAAAAAGTTACCAGAGGGATTATCAAATTAATAAAAAGAGGCAGGATGTCGCTTTTGAAGAAATCAAAATAAACAATGGTTTTAGGAGACCTGGTGAAACAAATTTTCCTCCCTACAGTATAACTTATTTACATGTAAGATCTCAGTTTGCATGAGGACATGCAAGAAGGTAAGTTGGGGGGTATGTTGGGTTATGAAAAAGGTATAAACATCTTCATTTTTTCCACAGTTCATGATATAATTTTGATTGACTTTTTAGATAGTTAGGGATAAATAGGAAAGAACATGATTAATATGTCTCTTAGAGTTGTTATTGAAGTTTTATTAAATAGATTCTAAATTACGATTGGAATTGTTTGATTTTGTTGCAAAATTGGATAAAGAGCTGTCAAAGATAGCCAAAGAGATCTTGGATATGCGCAAGCTATTGGAGGTTGAAGACTTTTAGGCGCAAAGTAGTTTTGAAGATAATCATTTTTCTATGTTGTAACTTTATAATAGTAAAGCAATCCTGAGGATATTTCAATCCTTAGGATAGCTTGATTTACCCAGATTATTGTAATATATAAGAGGGTAATAGATCCAAAAAGGATATAGAAAAAAATCGCATTCAAGTATTCAAAATTTAGAATTGCTCTGTGCAAGCAGTTTTTGTAAATGTTTCACCAGCTATGGAATCAGTGAAAGTTTTGAGCGTTTCTACCATTTCTGCATTCTGAGTTTCTCGTAGCAGTACTTCTGAAGATCGAGGGCCCAGTCTGAAGGAGTTACGGTCTCGTTCTGTAATTGTATCAGTTTGAAGTTTGATTTATGTTTTGTGATTCAAATCTCTTTTACAATAGCCAAGATAAATGCATAAGTGTATTAATGATTTTATGTCGTTTGCGTATAGAAGACAGACATTTCCCTCAAGTATTAATGATTGCTATTATGATTTCCATTTCTGAAGTTTGTCGCTTGACAATGCCTCACATTTTCATATGCGTTGTTCCTTTTCCTTAGATTTACAATTGTCGTTCATTTCAATTAGATTATCGTTGTTGTTCCTTTCGGTTAAAGTTATGATAGTTGTTCCTTTCGGTAAAGTTACATTAGTTGTCCCTTCCAACTAGATTACAATCATTGTTTCTTTCCATAGATAGATTAATTCGTTATTTCCTTTCCAGTAATTAGAATTCATAATTGATAGTTAATTCTGCAAGTCCTTACTTAGATTCAATTACAGTTTTTTAGTTAAGTGAATTCAATAAATCAATTAGTTCCTTTTCATTTTACAGCATCTTAGTAATCAGATTTCAATTCCATTAGTTCTCAGAATCTTTAGTGAACATTTGAGGAACTTGATTGTTGATGAACTCGGGTTTGTTTAAGCTACACGATTTTAACTTTCACAAGCTACCTGCATAGACTTTGCTGATATTCCTGAGATAAAAGATGAATCTATGGGTTGATAAATTAATGTTAAACGAAGGTTGTTTTTAGGACAGATTTAGACACCAACAATAGTATGTGCCTGATTGAGATGACCTTGTCCAGTGATTAAACAAGAACGATGGTTGCACAACAAGAATCATATTCACACCTCAACAGATTCAAACATTATGTTGGTCAATGGCAGCATTATATGTCAAATAAGAAGACTTATAATATGCAATCCTTCAGGTCTTTGACCATAAATAAGAAGCCAACACAGAGGGAACATTAAGGGCAGTAGTTACAAGAGAATTTGTAGGCCTTTTCCAAGCATTTTGGAAAAATATCAATGATGGACCTATAGCAGATTCGCAAGTATACAGAGTCATGTAGCATGATGACAGTAGCTATTATTGGCATTGACATACCAGGTAATGATAAACATCTATATATAAAACTATATTATTGGCATTGACATACCAGGAAACACTCTTTTGTGCGGACTCCATACAAAACTATATTTCAAACGTCCTATTTAGAGAAAATTCCAATGTTAAGAAGGAGTTTCCACCTATTCCTCATGGAAGTACACTAAGTAGTCATAGTAGTTTTTGGGCCTCAAAATAGTCCCTATTCTCACTCCATTATTCACCAATATCTTCACATTACTTCCATATTACCTTCATGTCACCTTCATTCCACCTCCACATCATTACATTTATCTCATCATTGGGTTATAACTATGCTTTTCCAAAGTTTATAAATTCTTAACATTTTTAAGTGGATTTGTGGTTAAACTTTAGAAAATAATATACTTATACTTATACCTAACAATTAGAATGAGTTTGGTGACATGTGTAGGTGATTTGGAAGCTTCCAAGACACTCTTATGTGGCCTCCAATAC
>ML796650.1:199965-213361 GCA_009831015.1 Picea engelmannii
AAAATCACTATATAATTCATCGTGTAAACCATACACTATAGCATTTAACATAAACACATGAACATAGTACTTATCTCTTAAAAATCCACCAACTGGTTGTAGACCTACGATGTTCCACCCAGCCATAGATTTCACTACTCATAAACTCTTACTAATGTATCACTGCGAGCTCATGGGGTTATGACTCCACTAGGGCAAAGGCTTCAACCTAAGCCAACCATGGTCCACGATCAGTACCAACATGGTCTAGGCCAAGATACCAAACCTCAGTAGCACTCCAATCTACAATCTATCATTCCCCATCAGCCTGCACAACCTAAGGTAGTGTGCCCCCTTCTCTGCATTGTGGCCCCTTAGGCTACAGCACTACCCTTCCAGGGCTCCAGCACAGGCTATCTAGGAAGTCTTGAAGCACTCTGGCTCCATGAGTTCCAGCTGCCCTCAGAGGTCTTCGGGTACCCTCCAGGCCTCACACCGAGGAACATATACCCACACTTTTCCCTCCATGGCTCTAGCCTTCTCCAAGGCAACCCAAGGAGAATTGTACACACACCTTGATCCACCTAGGATTCACAAGGTAAAATTTGTAGTCTCTGATCACCATCTCCCCATAGCAACTCCAGTAGTCAACATGGTAAGAATTGAGTGAAAAAATGGAGAATTAAACAAAATTCCCCCTTTTGATATGTGTATGTCATTTCTATATTATATTATTATATAATATAAAAATATAAAGGCCTAGGAAATTATTATACTATATTTTCTTAGTCTCATTGGCTTTAACTCCCTTTACCTAGCCCTTAGCCCCCTTTCCCACTCATGGAGTCTTAGCCCCCCATTCTCTTTTTGTACTAGGGTCTGCAGTCATGGTGTCCTTTTTATTAATTAGTGCATATATACAATTTATAATACAGGCTCTCTAGCCTTTAATCATAGTTACATGCACTCCAGCTCAAACATATTGGGTCACCAGCCTAAGTATCATATGTACAATATATTTATAATCTCGGGATCAAACTAGGGTATTACATGTAATACCCTTGTTTCCCCCAGTTTGTAAATATATAACTATAACTAGCCAAGATATTATGGTAGACTAGATATGTGTGAATGTTGTGTTTGATGAACCTTTTGTATAAAATGTCAATGTATGTATTTTATGTTATTAATAGAAAATGGATAAGTGTTGCATAATTGTTGAAAGGGGGGTTTGCTAAGATAGACCATGGATGCTATGAGAGAGATGGTAAGGGGAACCAGAAATGGTTGAGATGACCCCCCACCAAACCAATACCTTACTGGATTTAATGATTCAGACTCAGAACAGTCCTTTGACCCAAAAATGAATTACCAGTCAGATTGGTAGTTGGAAGAGTCCTCATCAAGAGTTAATGAGGAGATGGGGCAAAGTACCCATCTGCAAGACTTCCAGACCTGACCATGAGCTAGGGATTCAGACCCACACAATCTTGTCAAATAAGGCAAGAAAATAGGTAATTTGTGGGCAGAGACATGGGGGGGGGAGAGCGAGCAAGCAGATCTGCGAAGAGAGAAGAGTCGAAAGATCAATCTTGAGAAGAGAAAAGAGCACTTGCAAGCTCTCTAGTTCGAGGAAGAACTGAAAAATACGCTTGTTCTGGGTGCAAGAAGTTGTTGGCAGTGTTTTCGTTACAAACTGATAAATGGGGTTGACGAGTGACTGTGGAAGTACTCGTGCATACCTCCTTGCTTGGTATAGACAAAACTGGTTGCCAAGATCCCATGGGAGGAGGAGAGTAGCCACCGTCCTTGACTGTCGTTGAGCAAGAAGAAATAGTCTCTCTCAGAGTGTCATGGTCTGGCTCAAGGGTGGCCAGCATTAAGTCCGTTCAGGAGTGGCGATGTCTATGGTTGGGTGAAAATAGGCACCCCTTTCAACAGTCGCTTCACAAATTCTGGTTTTCTGATAAGTATTTTCATACTTTGTGTGTTAAAATGGAAATGGTGAGTGAACATATTTATATGTTTATGACTAAGTTCTGTATTGAATGATTAATGTATAAATGTGTATTGCTTCTCTATGAACCCATGCTTTGAAGGGTCTTTTGTTTACTTCAACTGAGCAGCTAGAGAGCTATGGGATGTAAGCCTGCAAGAGTGTCGGGGAAGGGTTTACTGGAATTCTTAAGTCCTATCGACCTCTAGATTCTACCTTCACAGAAATAATAAGTTCAAACCCTATGGAAGGAGGGCGCCTCCTTCAGACCTTTCACCCGTATGACTGAGGGCTCATGCCCGTATCCTTAACCAATTCACGGCTAAGAGATTAGCATGTAGCCCATAAGAGTTTTTGAAGGACCCATGTGACCAAGATCTGGGAACCCTACGCTGGGCCTGAAAGGAGATAAGCCTTTCTGGCTTCGGAACTCCGGGAGTTCGAAGCTCCGGAGTGTTTTGACCTTACCATTCATAAACTAGGTGAAGGCAACTGATGGTTACGGTTACTCACAAGGTTAATCAGCGCCTGGCAGTTTCCCCAACTAGGACATATAGACTTGCCCCACTGTTAAACCTTGATCCATTCAGCTATCGCGAGGTAACGCGAGCCACACATCCGAGGGTATTCGAGAGCCCCCTTGGTCATTGGATCTACGCTGAGGTAACTTCAGCGAAGTCCTACTTCAAGAGAATAGGGATGCGAAAGCACCAAACTCCCCGAACGTCGAAGTTATGAAGTGATGAGAGTTGTGGATCTGGGGAGTCTGTTAGGAACTCCTCTTAACCGTCTGATCAAACAATGGAGGGACCCGCGTATGGTACTTCGGCAGAGTCCTCCCTCGGGAGAGCGGAGCAGCCATGACGCCGAAACTCCCAAAGGCCGGAACTGCGAAGTGACGAGGACCGTAGATCCCGAAATCCTTCGGGATCTCCCATGACCTTTAGATCTAGACCATGGTCATCCCAACGTTGACCACTCAGGGAGTAAGGAGGAAGTCACACCGCGGATCCCCCGAACACCGAAGTTACAGTGTAATGGAGGTCGTCGATCTAGATGTTACGTGGAGACACCTTGACCATGAGATCGAAGGACTTGGAAGGCTATTAGCCTGGGGTGACGTGGTATGTTGATGTCACCCAGGGTGATGTGGACACACGTTTGACGTGCCACGTGTCCCCTGGATCCGGACGTTTCACAGACCCTATGTGCCCATTAAAATGTGACATGTGTCATCCCCTATAGGGGCCACGTGTCATCTCTTCCTTGTTGTGCATCACCCCTAGCACTTGCTTACTTGACCCATTTGGCAGGAGGAGTATTCGGCACCCACATGTGCTTGCCTCCGCATCTAGTACGTCACCACATGCGAGGGTGAACCTTTCGAGAGTCCAGAACTTTGGAGGTTTGGAATGCAGTGTTGAGGGTAAGTTGAAAGGATCGAAGGCTGGAGCCACATGGAGAGATTATGGGCCCCTTCGGGAGTTCAGGAATTCGGGACTCCGGTGTGCATGCATGCAGAAAGGAAAAGAGGCGTTCAGCACCGAACACTGAATTCCCCTCTAGCATTTGTATTAGATGAGGATTAAGTCCAGTTGTTGGATTGGACAGTGGATGGACCTTCCCTATGGGAGGTAGGAACCTAGAGATGGTAGGGACAAGATGGACCCACGTGGGTGCCACGTGGCCCTCAACTAATAACGCTCAAAGAACTTTGGGAGGCCATATCTTGCAAACTAGAGGACGAATTAGAGCCCGATAACAGTGGTTAGAAATCTACAGGCGAGTAAAAGAGGATGAAGACCTCGGAGAGATGATTCAAGATGATTAGAGTAAGAAAAATTTTGATGCCCCATCTCTAGAAAGGGTACTTAGGGGTTGGGTGTGTTACAAATTAGTATCAGAGCATGGTTACAACACTTGGCCTTTATAAAATAGCAGGAAAAACAAATGAAATTAATGCAGTTCTACTGCAAAGCTTATCAGATATACAAAGGCAGTTGCAACATGGACCAACAACTAGTCATGTGGACAGACATCATACGAAGAAAACCCAGAGTCTGCCTGAAATACGAAAGCATGGCCCTGAAAGTGGCCACACTAGGAGAAGCACCTCAAAGAAGGCCCAACATGGAGCCAAGAGACACTCATTGGAATAATCTTCTAGTGAGGAAACTGACAACTCCAAGGAATCTTCTTGTAGCAAAACTAGTTCGCATTCCCAGAGGAAAAGAAAGAACAGGAAACATTTCAAGAGTCATGACCCTGAAGAGTTCAAGAAAGCCAAACCACCCACCTTTGATGGAGAAATTAAGAAAGGGGAAGAAGCAGAAGTTTCACTGCTTGGCTTGAAGAAGTAATTCAGAGTCCATGACTACTCTAAGAATTTAAAAGTTCGAATAACCATTTTTAACCTGAATGGAAAGGCCTCCATTTGGTGGGAGGACCTTAGGAATGTGAAAGGAATCCATGAGAAGGACTTGTCCTGGAAACAATTTGATAAATACTTCAAGAAAAAGTATCTGTCAGAGAAATACTTTGATGTGAAGACCAAGGAGTTCTACGAACTCAAATTGGGGCAGCTCACCCTAAATGAATATATCAATAAATTCCTTAAGCTGATAAGGTATTGCCCTACATAAAGGATGAAAATGTAAAGATGCAATGATTTATTAGTGGATTGCCTCAGTACTTCTTAGACATAATTGAATTTAATGATCCAAAGACCTTAGAAGACACTATCCAGAAGGCAAGGTATTGCTATGAGCAATTCAAGAATAAGACAGAACCTCATGAGGACTAGAAGAAGAAAAGTAGTTCGGTATTCAAGAAAAAGGGGTTTAAAACCTCAATTTTTAAGAACTATGGGAAGGGTTTTAAGATGAGTCTTCCTACTAAAAGTGTATACCAGAAAAATTTCCCCTCTCAGAGTGGGAATAAACCCTTTGGAGCAGCCTCAGGTAAGACTGATAACACAAAGAGAGAACCCTTGAAATGTTGGGGTTGTGGAGAAGAACATTTGCTGTGAGATTGCCCATATAGGCAAAGAACAATTGAAGGGTCTACAACGTCCAAGAGGCTACCACAATCAATTATGTGGCTAGGAGCATGCCACAAATTTATGCAGCCTTGGATAATAAACAAGCCGACCACCAAGCTTCAGTGGTGGAGATGGAAGGTATGATTGCCAACCATCTAGTTTTCATTTTAATTGACCCTAGTTATAATTTGAGTTATGTTTCCCCTCAAACGGTTGATAAATGTAAATTGTAACAAGTTAAACATATTGAATCATGGCTGATACAACTAGCCATTGGAACCAAAAGAAAAGTAACAGAGGTCATACTAGCATGCCAATTCATCATGAGTGGATTACCCACCCAAGTGACCCTAAACATACTCACTTTAGGATCTTATGACTTGCTAATTGGCATGGACTGGTTGGATTCCCATAAAACCAAGTTGGACTGTTACAATAAAACTTTGGAGTGTGAAAATGAAGAAGGGAGAAAGGTAACCCTACAAGGGATTCAAAAGCCTGTCTCAGTGAGACAAATATCAGCCCTTCAAGTGAAGAAGTATTGCAGAAAATGATTCTCTTTATATAATACAAGTGTTGGACTCTATTGAGAACAACAAACCAAACCTAGAAGCCCATCCCATATTAAAAGCATATAGAGTTGTATTCCCATAAGAGGTACTAGGTCTACCTCCAATAATAAATATTGACTTTTCAATAGAACTTGCACCAGGAGTGGTGCCATTGTCTAGAATACCCTATAGAATTATTACAGTAGAGCTGGTTGAGCTCAAGCTTCAGCTAAAGGAAACGATGGACAAAGGCTACATTCGGCCTAGTGTGTCTCCATGGGGAGCACCAACCTTATTTGTGAAAAAGAAGGATGGCACACTTAGGTTGTGCATGGACTATAGGCAACTCAATAAGATGACCATAAAGAATAAGTATCCCTTTCTGAGGATCGATGACTTGTTTGAACAATTAAGGGGTGCTACAGTTTTCTCCAAGATTGACTTGAGGTCTGGATACCATCAAGTCAGAATTAAAGATGAAGATATCCACAAAACAGCCTTTAGGACAAGATATGGTCACTATGAATTTGTGGTGGTGCCATTTGGGCTGACCAATGCACCAACCACTTTTATGTGCTTAATAAATAATGTACTCAGTAAGTTGTTAGACAGATTTTTATTAGTTTTCCTTGATGATATCCTAAACTATTCCAAGAATAGGAAAGAGCATGAAGAACATCTTGAGCTAGTACTTCAAGTACTAAGAGAAAATCAGCTCTATGCTAAGTTTAGTAAGTGTGAATTTTTCTAGAAACAAGTCCATTACTTAGGCCATGTTATTTCTAAACAAGGGGTGGCAGTTGATCCTGACAAGATCAAAGCCATTATGGATTGGCCTACCCCAAAGGATGTATCTGATATCAGATCATTTATGGGCCTAGCAGGATACTATAGGAAGTTCATAGAAGGATTTTCTAAGATTGGTTGCCCAATCACTTCCCTTCAGAAAAATGGAGTTAAATTCCTTTGGACATCAGAATGTGAAGAGAGATTCCAAGAACTGAAATGTCTTCTAACCAATGCACATGTGATGAAGATTGTAAATCCAAACAAGGACTTCCTTGTGTGTACAGACGCTTGCAAGGAAGGACTCGGAGGAGTCCTTATGCAAGAAGAACATGTAATTTGTTACGAATCCAGAAAATTGAATGAGCATGAAATCAATTATGTGACCCATGATCTAGAATCAGCTATCATAGTGCATGCTTTAAAAATGTGGAGGCATTACCTCCTAGGTAGAATATTTGTCCTTATGACAGACCATTGTGGGTTGAGGTACCTGTTTGATCAACCAAAACTAAATGCTAGACAAGCTAGATGGATGGCTCTCCTTAGTGAGTTTGATTTTGAAATCAAACATATCAAAGGAAAAAAATAGGGCGGTTGATGCCCTTAGCAGAAGTGTGAAAGTGATTCACCCGGCAGTTGTAAGGCCCTTAGAAGAGGTGTAAAAGTCATTCGCCCGAGAGTTGTAAGCACTTTTAAAACGAAAGTCAAGGAGAGAATAAAAAATGCACAAGAAACAGATGCATTTTTCAAGATTGTAAAATTGTACTTAGAGCAAGAGCCCACAGGGCTGAAGTACAGAGGTTATCAATAGTTGGATGGTGGCTTGCTAACTTACAAAGGTAGGTTGTATATTCTGAATTGTGACGACTTCAAGAGGTTCATGATGGATGAACTACACAAAATACCATATACTGGTCATCCTGGTTATCAGAAGATGATCACAACCACTAGGAAATTGTTTTATTGGCTGGGAATGAAGAATGACATAGCTTATTACTTGGCTAAATGTCTATAATGTCATCAGTTTAAGGTAGAACATTGGCATCCAACAGGGTTGTTGCAGCCCCTACCAATTCCAGAATGGAAATGGGAAACCATCTTCATGGATTTAATCACAGGATTACTAAAATCGTCCAAGAAGAATGATGTCATCATGGTAGTTGTGGACAAATTGAGCAAAGGTGTTCACTTCATTCCCGTCAAGTCAACTTGCAAGGAAATAGATATTTCCATTATTTTCATGAAATAAATATTTAGGCTGCATGGCATGCCTAAGGAGATTATATCTAACAGAGATACGAAATTTACTTCAAGCTTTTGGAAATCTTTGTTCGCTGGTTTTGAAACTAAATTGTTATTTAGTACAGTCTATCACCCTCAAACTGATGGGAAGACAGAGAGAGTAAACCAAGTGTTAGAGGACATGTTAAGGATGCATGTAATGCACCAGCCTAAGAAGTGGGAAGACTACCTACCACTGGTAGAGTTTGCCTACAACAATGGCTATCAAGAATCTTTGAAGATGAGTCCATTTGAGGCCCTTTGTGGTAGACAATGCAAGATTACAATCAGATGAGATAACCCAGTGGATAGAATTACAATCGGGCCAGACATGCTAAAAGAAATGGAACAACAAGTAATTCAGATAAAGCAGAATATGCAAATAGCTCAGGATAGACAAAAAATCTATTCAGACATAAAGAGGACTCATATAGTGTTCAAAACAAGGGATCATGTGTATCTCCGAGTTAGACCCATGAAAATTTCCTTGAAAATGGGAGCTTATGCCAAGATGGCACCTCGGTATTGTGGACCCTTTGAAATTTTGGATAGAGTGGGACTTGTAGCATATAGATTAGTACTTCCTCCCACAGTGAAAGCACATAATGTTTTCCATGTTTGATTATTGAAGAAATATGTACATGATTCTAATCATATAATTGATTGGTCTGTGATTTAGGTTGAATCAGAGGGAGAATTCCTACCAGAACCCCAATGCATACTAAACAAGAAGGAAACCCCACTCAGGAATAGAACCATTACACAGGTCAAGGTGTAGTGGAAACACTTTGGCCCAGATGAGGCTACATGGGAAATGGGGGATGCCATGAAACAATCATACCCATTTTTGTTTACTTATGTACATACAAAACATATTGGAAAATAGAACATCGAGGACGATATTCCTTTAAGGGGGAGGGGATTGTAATACCCTTGTTTCCCCCAATTTGTAAATATATAACTATAACTGGACAAGAGACTATGGCAGACTAGATATGTGTGAATGTTGGGTTTGATGAACCTTTTTGTATAAAAGGTCAATGTATGTATTTTTTGTTATTAATAGAAAATGGATAAGTGTTGCATAACTGTTGAAAGGGGAATTTTCCAAGATAGACCATGGATGGTATGAGAGAAATGGTGAGGGGAACCACAAATGGTTGAGATGACCCCCTACCAAACCAGAACCTTACTAGATTTAATGACTTAGACTAAAAATAGTCCTCTGACCCATAAATGAATTACGAGTCAGATTGGTAGCTGGAAGAATCTTCCTCAAGAGTTTATGAGGAGATGGGGTAGAGTACCCATCTGCAAGACTTCTAGACCTAACCATGAGCTGGGGATTCAGACCCATGCAACCTTGTTGAGGAAGGCAAGTATAGGTAATTTGTGGGTAGAGACACGGGGGGGAAAGCGAGCAAGCAGATCTGCGAAGAGAGTAGAGTCGAAAGACCAATCTTGAGAAGAGAAAAGATCACTTGCAAACTCTCTGGTTTGAGGAAGAACTGAGAAATAAGCTCATTCTGGGCACAAGAAGTTGTTGGCAGGGTTTTCATTTCAAGATGATAAAAGGGGCTGACGATTTACTATGGAAGTACTCGTGTAGACCTCCTTGCTTGGTATAGAGAAAACCAGCTTCCAAGATCTCATGGGAGGAGGACAGTAACCTATGTCCCTGACTGTCGCTGAGCAATAAGAAAGAGTCTCTCTCATAGCATCGTGGTCTAGCTCAAGGGTGACCAGCGGTAAATCCATTTAGGAGTGGTTGTGCCTATGGTTGGCTGGTAACAAGCACCTCTTTCAGCAGTCACTTCACGAACTCTGGTTTTATGATAAGTATTTTCATACTTTGTGTGTTGAAATGGAAATGACAAGTGAATATATTTATATGTTTATGACTAAGTTTTGTATTGAATGATTAAGGTAGAAATGTGCATTGCTTCTCTGTGAACCCATGCTTTGAAGAGTCTTTTGTTTACTTCAGTTGAGCAGCTAAAGAGATATGGGATGTAAGCCTGCAAGAGTGTCGGGGAAGGGTTTACTGAAATGCTTAACTCTTGTCGGCCTCTAGCTTCTACCTTCGCAGGAATAATAAGTTCAAACCCTATGGAAGGAGGGCGCCTCCTTCAAACCTTTCACCCGTATGAATAAGGGCTCATGCATGTATCCTTAACCAATTCACGACTAAGATATTAGCATGTAGCCCACAAAATTTTTTGAAGGTCCCATGTGACCAAGGTCTAGGAACCCTATGCTGGGCCCGAAAGGAGATAAGCCTTTCTGGCTTCAGAACTCCGGATTGTTTCAACCTTACCATTCATAAACCGACCGAAGGAAACTAACGGTTACAGTTACCCACAAGGTTAACCGGTGCTTGGCGGTTTCCCCAACTAGGACAAATAGACTTGCCCCACCGATAAACCTTGATCCTTTCAGTTATCACGAGGTAACGCAAACCGCATTTCCAAGGGTATTAGGGAGCCCCCTTAGTCGTTAGATCTACGTTGAGGTAACTTCGGTGAAGTCCTACATCGGGATAATAGGGATGCTAAGAACAAAACTCCCTGAACGCCAGAGCTACGAAGTGATGAGAGTCGTGGATCTGGGGAGTCTGTTAGGAACCCCTCTTAACCGTCCAATCAAACAATGGAGGGACCTGCGTACGGTACTTCGACGGAGTCCTTCTTTGGGAGAGCAGAGCGACCATGATGCTGAAACTCTCTAAGGTCGAAGCTACAAAGTGACGAGGATCATAGATTATGGGACCCTTCGGGATCTCCCCTTACCGTTAGATCTAGACCATGGTCAGCCCAACGTTGAACACTCTGGGAGCAAGGAGGAAGTCACACCATGGATCCCCCAAACACCGAAGCTACGAAGTAATGGAGGCCATTGATCCAGGGGTTACATGGACAAACCTTGACCATGAGATCGAAGGACTTGGAAGGCTATCAGTCGGGGGTGATGTGGTATGTTGACGTCACCTAGGGTGACGTGAACCCACGTTTGACATGCCATGTATCACCTGGATCCAGACATTTCACAAACTCTATGTGTCCATTAAAACATGACATGTGTCATCTCATCTCTACCTTATCGCATGTCACCCCTAGCACTTGCTTACTTGACCCATTTGGCGAGAGGAATATTCGGGACCCACCTGTACTTGCCTCCACGTCTAGTACGTCACCCCATGCGAGGGTGGACCCTTCGAGAGTCTGGGACTTCGGGACTCTGGAGGTTTGGAATGTTGTGTCGAGGGTAATTTGAAAGGCCCGAAGGCTGGAGCCACATGGAGAGATTTCGGGCTCCTTCTGGAGTTCAGGAATTCGTGACTCCGGAGGGCATGTGTGCAGAAAGGAAAAGGGGTGTTCAATGTCAAAGTGTCGAATGTCGAATTCCCCTCTGACTTGTGTATTATATGAGGATTAATTCCAACCGTTGGATTGGACGGTGGATGGACCTTCCCTGTGGGGGGTAGGAACCTAGAGATGGTACGGACGAGATGGACCCACATGGGCGCCACATGGCTCTCAACTAATAACGCCCAAAGAACTGCGGGAGGCCATATCTTGCAAACTAGAGGATGTATTAGAGCCTGATTATAGTCATTAGAAAGCTACGAGCGACAAAAAGAGGATGAAGACCTCGAAGAGATGATTTGAGATTATTAGAGTAAGAAAAATTCTGGTGCCCCATCCCTAGAAAGGGTACTTAGGGGTTGGGTGTGTTACAAATTGGTATCTGAGCATGGTTACAACACTTGGTCTGCTTAGGCTCATGAACAAGTAGCTTAAAAATATTATAAGAAAACTTTTAGGGGTGACACCCTATCTTACCCCATTACTAAGAGGCTTAGTTAAACATGTTAGAATATAATGGATGTGCTCGTTTTACCATTGACAATATCACTATTGTCACCCAACCATAGGCCGAAGCCACCCTCCGAGCACCTTAACCTTGACAGAGAATCATTCTGGAAGAAAACCCTAGGCTAGATAGCCAAACAGAGGGTAGTGCACCTTTCCCCAAGGATAGCACACCAACAAGAGCTGATCAGATAGTCCAAACCCTAACCAAGAGATAGTCCAAGCCAAAGCGTAACTGCTAGTTGCAGCAACTACAACGGCAACTCTCCTCCAAACCTGAGCACAAAACTGGGCATTGCAGTGTGCACAAGTGTTGCTCTGCAATTTTGAGAATGCCTTCCAGAATGAAGACTGGCCTCCTATATTTATACTAACTCTGGCTAACTTCCTGGACCATCTTCTTATTCTGGGTATCTATTTGTTCAGTATATATTATTTCTTCTGGCCGACTTCTTCTCTTGGAGGCTAATAACCTAATATCAATTATCCTCTTGAGTTGACTTGTCTTCTAGGGTTATTAGCCAACTCATTAGGGTTTCTTCTTGCTTCTTGAAATATTCTATTCTCGTCAGGTTTACATGTGGACGTAAATACCTCCCGCAGCTACCATAATATCAACACTCCCTCCTAGCTAGGGAGGTATTACAGGTAATGGTCTTGAGCATAAAACATACCATTCACCCAGTAGCATCAACATAGTTGTTTAGACTATCTCATGACTAGATCATGAGCACCATCATCACCATCAGCTTCATCAGTTGCATCATTTCTCGAAACCATACTCTATCTGAGTAATCAGACATGATATTCACTCCACATAGTGACACAAGAGCCTTTCTTCTAATCTAGAAGAGTAAATGTTTTGAATCATTTTATGTCTGGGAAATCTCTTGTTCATTGATCATTCATCTAGATGATAATCATTTTCAACAATGTCGATAGTCTTCAAGTCAATCAAAACAATATCATTCCTCACTCGGGGCCATTCCTCTGACACTAAAAAAAGTGTAACCTGGAGAGAATGAATCTTCCCTAAGGAATGTTTTTCCCTGATTTTTGAACCTGGACCATTCCGCACCCTAGGCCATTCCTTCGGCACTAAAAAAAATGCAACCTGGAGAGAATGAATACACCCTAAGGAATGACTGTCCGGACCATTTCCCATGTTAACCACATGAGGAAATGATTGTTTTGCACCAACCTCCAAAATGGACCATTCTTCATGTTAACCACAATGATAAATCGTTGTCCAGCGAGGCGGGCCAGTCTTCTTGAGTAACCCTCAAGAAGAGAGACTACCCTAGACCACTCCCCATGTTAACCACAATGGAAATTCGATGTCTATAGTACATCAGCAATCTGGACCATTTTCCGAACTGGAAAATGTTTGTTCGTCAGAAATCTCAATCCACCTTCTGAACTGGAAAGAATTTGCTCATCCTAGACCATTTTTCAAACTGAAAAATGACTATCCATCAATCAATAATACATCATTGCTCCCTCCCAACCTGGGAGTCATCTCTTCCTTTTTCAATAAGGAAGTCATCTCCACGAGCTCCAGCTTGAGTATGCAAACTCTTTCATCTTGAACATAAGCTTTACCAAAATGTCTGCTTATTTGCTCATCTGTGGAGATATGTATTGGAGAACCACTTTCTCCTTTCTGGACTACATCATGGATAATGTAATGCTTGATTTCAAATGTACTTCGGTATGGAACATTGGTCTTCTCTGAATGGCTTCATGTAGCTCTGATCAATAAAGTATATCATTGTTGGAAATCTGGAACATATCCATGTGGCACTTCCTGTGTCATCATGAGATCTGATCTTCTGAGTAATCATCTTGATACAATATCTATGTTATAGAAAATCTTCACCACGCTTCT
>ML796651.1:0-30511 GCA_009831015.1 Picea engelmannii
GAAATGTATCCATCTCCAATTTAAAAAATTGTATTGTGATGATTCCATTTCTTAAACCATGAAAAAATTTGTTTCCCATCATTACGAATGATTCACTTAACAAATCAGCATTCCTTCGTGCGATCATACTTATACAAAATGTCTTGACATTCAAACTTGGAATTTGATTCACTTGACAAATAAATCAATAATATTCCTCCATGTAATCGCATTTAACCTTCAAACTTAGAATTCTAACATTTTAAAATATGTTTCCAAGTATAAAGTATCATGAATATTATTTGGGAATATATATATATATATATATATATATATATATATATATATATATATATATATAAACACACCAAATTGGTGTGTGAGATTTTTTTGTTTGTAGGATAAGAGATTCTTTCACTGTATTTGACTGTTAAAGTTTACGGAAGTATACATACCCTACCTCCCTCTAAAATTGAATCTATGATTTCGAAGAGGAAATACATGCTCTTAACCATTAGGCCCACTTAGATCCTTATCCACACACATATATAAAACATAAAAAAAATAAATTAAAAATAATGTTTAAGAAAATGAGTTAGGGTAACTTATCTAATTTAATAAGCATATGATGTAAAAATAAAATATGTCCACAAAATAATAGAAAATAATATGTTTTTAATAATTTTTTCACTTTATATTAAGAATTTCATTTTTTTTTCATTTTAATTATTAGTGTTGCTATAAGTTACTCATCTCATCTCTTCGGGACAAAAAAACAGTTACACATGCCTTCTATAATAGATTGTGAAATGCACTTAACTTTCTAGAAATGTTTTAATATATCAATCTAGATCATATTAACCCATCAATTTATCAATCTGAATCAAATCTATCGAAGTGCGCAACATTTTAGAGTATACAAATTTGAGAAAGTTTTGTATTTCCAAGGATTAGATCCATCTAAATACATGAGAGATCTAGAGTTAAGACAAATCTATATTAATGTTATTTCATTTTTTGTTTATTATTAAGATCTTAAACCCACTTAAAAATTATTATTATTATTTTGTGTTTTTTTCTTTCTATCTCCTTTATATTAGTCTATAAAATATACTTCTTACAACAATAAGAAAATTGTTAACTAAAATTGTTATATTAGTGAATGTGGGATGTTGTCATTAACCCACTAAAATTCAATTTCCTAAATGATATATTTGTTTTTAATAGATCAATAATCCAAAAAAGTCTATAACTTAACAAATGGTGATACTAAATAATCAAGATGGTGATACTCAATAATCAAGTATTGTATAAAGGAAAAAAAATTAAAGTAAAATTGAATGTGAAGAAAACCATATCAAGCCTCTCCTTTGAAGAATTATTCTGTTAATTATATATATATGAGATACATATTCTATATCAACGTTTAAAAGAGAAGTCAATATTAAATATTTTTTATAATTTCTTTTTCCTTGGAAAAAAAGTGTAATTCTATTCATCCAAAGAGAACCAAATTACATTATGTAGGTGCTAACAACACCGCTAAATATTGGGCAAAAAATCCCAAAGGGTCACAAAATAACTGGTTGGAAAGCCAAAAAGAAGAAAATACAGGAGTTGATAGAAACCCCTACAAAGTCGAAAACTCGGTACAAGAGAGTTTGCCAAAGAAAAAAACTCCAAAACGGAAAATCCAATCAAACTCTGGAGATCAGAAGGACCAGGTTAGAGAGGTATGAATCACCATATCATAACCAAAGGGCATCCACGCTGATGAAGACCCCATACAGCAGCAAAATAAACCCATAATTGCACGCCCAATCCAAGGACCTCAAAGTGAAGAAGTCACACCGCACGCCCAAGGATAGGACCTCAAAGTTATGGCACTACCCCCACCAAAAAGCGAAAAACATCAAAATCCACCAAAGGGAGACAGATCTGATCAAACATCTAACCCTGAACAAGCTGAAGAAACGAGAGGGATTAACCAAATAATGGAGCATAAAATGCATAGAGCTATCAAGGAGAGACAGAGCTGAGAAAAACCCAGGCATCACCCTCACAAGAGCACCCAAAATGATGGACTGCAACACAAAAACAGATCCAGATCCGCACCCAGAGCAAGCCTCCACGAGATGCATATCCTCACAGGGGCATCTAAAAAGCCGGACAACAACTTGTCACCAAATCCAGATCTACACCCAGATCTAGCCTCCACGTATCTACCATGCAAGAATAGGGTGCGAGAGGCGAATATAACAAGCCCCAACCACACAAGAGGAAGGTATTGACCGCCATCGGAGCCTGCATCAAGTCAGAGAGCAACCGTCGCCACCAAGAGGCAACCTGCCATGAGGGGAATCTTGAGAGTCCAACCAAGAGATAGCCGCATCAAAGGCAACCCATCGTCGGGAAACAACATGCCTCACAAGGAGCCTAGAGTGTCTAGCCAGGAGAAAGTAGCAGAATAGCAGGAGAGAGAGACCACGCTAGAAAACGATCATGAGTAAGTGGCTGACTGGAAGAGAAGACCTCCCAGATGGAAGTTTCGCAAAGAGTGTGCCTGCGACTAGGATTTCCCCTATCCACAGAGCCCCTTCCAAAATTAATTTAACGCAATCATTACTAATCACAAACTTTATTTTACCTGCACTAAATTTCACATATATATATACATATATATATATATATATATATATATATATATATATATATATAATTAATCTCCACACGATTGAAATTTATTTAAAACTAATGATATATAAACTAATAACAGTATGTATATATCATGGTTATGGGTCCATAACATTGAAATTGATTTGGAAACTAATGACATCAAGATGTGATGGGGTGGGGAATTACTTGACAGGGTTTAAAGTGCATTAACACTACCCCCTTGTCTTGCCTTGACATCGAAGTTGTGCCTTTAATGATAAGTCCAAAGGCTCCAAACCCAAAAAATATTCCCCTATATAATTTTTAAACAAATTTGGCTCCAAACCCAAAAAATGATTCCCCTCGAAATTAAATTATTTTCTCAATAGAATTATAGCTTTTGAGGATCCTAAGGATAGTGACCCACAATCGGATTTCATATTTGATATGACATTCTTTAATGTTGTAAAAAAAATGCAAAGATAAATATGGGATATTAGTTAATTTACATTGTAAGGAAAGAATTCCTTCATGAGGAAAAAAATAATTATTATAAAGCATTGAGATAAAGCAAAAACTTTTTCCTTCGACTCGCAACGTTGCATGTGATAACACCGTTTCGTACTTTATGTAAGCAAATTGGACAATAGTTCAAAGTAGGCCATGGGGAATCTTTTGTTAAATAAAGCTCAAAGGAATAAAATTTGTTATCTATTGATATGCCTATGTCATGATTGTAAAAGTTTGATAACTTCGGCCCCTCTTTTATATAGAAAAGTATTATAAGAAATGTGAAGTGATATTCCTTATCTTATTCACATTTGCTTAAACAAGTCATTTCATCTTTTTCATAGAATACAAGTTTTTTCAAGGTAGTAGGTTAGAGGGTTGAATTTTCATTTAGACATTTGTTCCATTTTTGTGGGTTCATTGTGATGCATCAATCGTCTTCAAATACGTTAAATCATGATTTGTTTTCCTCATGTCAACTTATTCTTACATGCATATATATACAAACCACATATAGTGCTTGAAATGTGACTATATTATTTTAGTGAAAATGGAATGTTTTCATGCTTAAGGTAGTGTATCCATATTTATACAATTTTTGGAAGGAATTGTTCTCATTAACTTGTGATTCTTTTAGCTATGGGCTTCATTGATATTTGACTTTATTTGGGATTAACCCTTTGCTAAGGAGTTATTGGGACTCAACAATCACCCTGCTAATGGAGATCATAACTTAATTTGAAGCTACTATAAGGCATACCACCTATTTTCTTGGGTGAGTATTCTTTTCTACATGATTTGATAAAGATTTAGGTTTGCCTTTCTAGTTTCTTTCTCTTTGCACTGAAGAATTATATTTTCTTTCAACTATGCACTAACTTTAACAATGAACATTTAAGTATTAACACAATAAATTGTTTTTTCATCATCATCCAACATCAATGGCGGTGGGCCTCGTAATAGAAACAATAATACTATCACTTACTTAGCCTGGTACTTTAATTATCAACCCAGGGTTTGTACAAAATTTCAAGGTACCGTGCAAAATATATGTAAAATACACTTATTTTATTTTATGCATCTATTTATTGGTTGGGATTGATGATACCCTAGGTCTCATTCTAAGCACTTGACAAGGGGAAGAAATCACTTAAGCAAGCAGATCACTTAATTGACTGAAATGAATTAGAAGTAATTAAGATCACACATTGTTGAAGAGAATTTATTCTAAGATAGAAAGCATAGCATTGCTAAAAACATTGCATAAAGGAAATCAATCTAAGAAACAAAATTTATTTTGTTGAATGAAACTATGGTTATCTACAGAAAGATTCGTTCCTATATTTGATGGTAGCCCCTCATGAAGTATCATAGCCTGATACCATCTCATTAACATTAAGAACCATCATGAATTAAGTGAAATGAATGCAAGAAAACATAATCTAAACTATCCTACGGGAACTATAACAATTCTACAGGAAGTCTACAGGAAAAACAAGAAAGGTTCAATTAGCTTATTAACTCTTCCTAAAACTAATGCAATGGTAAATTGTAATGATATGAGAATGAAATTTAGATCCTAGAAAAACAATCTTAATTAGTTCCTATAAACGTGTAACAATCTTAATTAGTTCTTTGTGTCAAGTTCTTCTTCTTCATGTAGGATTGTCTTCTCTTTTGTTGAGTAGGTTTTGTGCCTTCAATATTCAAGGGGCTTGTTGTTGGTGTCCTAAGCTTTATCAAGGTCTCATCCACCACTTTTTCTGTAGTGTCTATCTTTACCTTCTTTTTATTTATTTTATGTTTAGAGGACCCTAGTGTCACACACCCATTACAACAAAATAAATTTTTTGCCTTTTCTCGAGGGACAGAATCCCTGAATCCCTATGGGGGCCTAGCGTAGGCTAGCTATTCCCTTATCCTCCTCCATGTGATCATTGGCTATGACCATAGGCCTTACCAAAAAGGCGCTTCCGGCTTCCGCGTTTCAGGATTTCTGTGTGCGAGCTCTCCCCGGCTCCCTGTCCTTTGAAATGTCGAAACCCAAAATGGGGTTAACGAGCCCTTTGGCTCCCATTTTTCCTACTCCATGCGACCACCTTCATGACCACACGCTAACACCAAATGGTGCTACCAGAACTTGGCTTTCGGGATTCCTGTTGCAAGGAACCCTTCTTCCTTCAATCCCCAAAACCCGATACATGGCTAAGATTCTTAGCTCCTTCCCTTAGGCCTTCTCCATGTGGCCCTATCCTATGGCCTAGGGCTACTCCTCCGAGTTCTTTAGATTTCATGATTTGGGGAGTCACGATGCAATTCTTCCACCTTTCCCTTTCAAATCCTTGAAACCCGAAAGCCCGATACCATCTGGATCTACGGTCCAGATCTTCAACTTGATCAACGGCCCGGATTACATCCCGGCATTCTACCTTTCAGGATTCTGGTGGGGTATTCACTCCTATTTCCCCAATGAGAAAAACCTCGGTGGCTTATGGATCTCTTCCACACGTTCTCCAAAATGGATGCCCCTGATTCTTTCAAGGAATCTCCTTTCACAATTTTCGGGAAGTCCTCTCCTCAAATTTCCCAGTGTCCAAATCCCTGGTGGCTTTTGGATCCCTGCCATGCATCCTCCCCAATGGACGGTCCTCATTGATCTAGATCCAATGGTCCCGATCTATCACAACCAACAGTCACAATTTCCTTTCGGCGATTCCTCCAAACGTCGAATATTCACCACATGTCCCCTTAAATGAATGGCCCTAAAGACCTTGGGACTTAACATGTCCTCCTCCTTGCTTATACGAGGGTTAAACTCTACAAATAAACGGCTCTGAAACTTTCCACAGATCAACGAATCTGATTCAAATTGAGATTTCGAGTTTCGCGAATCCTTAGAACTCCGCCCGTTGACTCTTCTAATGTGTGAGTCAGCGAAACGCCAATCACCCTCTACGTGTCCTTTCCAATGGTTGTTCGAGGTAACTCCCGATGGATCCTCGGTTCTACGGTCTCGATTCCTTCGCTACTTGCAAAGACGGAAGGGGTCGAGGCATTAACACCTGCACTTCTCTTCTAGATCCATCGGCCCTGACAGACCTGGGATACTCCCGAAAGGATCTGGTCCATTCGTCTAGCAAATGAAAGGATATTCCATTTTCTCTAATTGGACTCGATATCCTTTATAATCTTAGGTGAAGGAATTCAATTTCTCGGCGCTTCAATCTACCATGACTCTGAATTGTTCGGGAGCTAACTCCTTCTTGCACTGGGTTTCCAAGCCCGGATCACATGATCCTTCAGAGGGTTCTTGGGTTGTCATTCCTAGGCTGCTGACCTGAATGTAGCACCTTCCTAACTCATCGAGGTATGGCTATGATGTCGGGGCAGGGAAATCTCATGGGTTTACCGTAACGGTAGCCATGCCGAGGAGCTTGCTCCAACTCTGAAACATGATGAGATTCCCTAGGGAAAGTGCCCTCAAGGGATTAAACCAAAATACCAAGAGAATTAGGTAGGTGGGATGATTCTCAGTGGAACCGACTCATGCTCCTGACTTACTCATCTTATACAAAGACCAACTATAGCATAAGTATACACATGCATTTATGATTTACAATCTAATTATCAGGAATTCATAGCATACATAAGCCATCTATAAGCATATAAACATGAGCATGTGTCCATGATATTCAATTCAAAATACAAGGCATAAAAACACTTATCGAAACCACTGGATGTGATGTGACTACTGAGAGGGGTGCTCGTTTCCACCCAAACATAGGCTCAGTCACTCCCAATGGATTTATCACTGGCCACCCTCGAGCTTAGGCCATGATTCTTTGAGATTCCATCTCTTACTTCCATCTCAACAAAATTTAGGGACGAAGGTTACTCTCTTTCTCCCTATACAGGAATAGATGAGGACGAATTTTACTCTCCTTCTCCTCCCTCAATCTCCATTCCAGTGATCAGAACTCAATTTCCCATTTTTTTTCTCCTCTTTGGGACCCGAGAGGTTTTCTTGCTCTCCCCTCTACATTTCTCGTTGGTTGCCCTTCCGTCCACCACACTTCTCCGTCTTGCCTCCATCGACAAGGTTGTGTGTGGCTCGAATCCCCCCGTCTGTGGTCAGGTTCGGAAGCCATCTGATGGGCAGTCTGCTCCATCCCTCATTAACTCTTAAGGAGGCCCTTCCCACCTACCAACCTGACGAGAATTCATTTCTGGGTAGAGAGTTGTTCTTATATGAGCAACATTAATTCCAGTATGGTATTGGTTCAGTGAAGGTTATCGCAACCATTCTGGGTTCCCTCCACCACCTTTTTATTAGAAATCGTGGCCTTTCTTTCGTAGCACATCCCCTCTCTCAGCAATCACACAACACATTTCCATTATCCAACAAAATAACAAGATTTACATTCATCGACCTTTATACAAAGGTCCACCAAATTAAACATTCACAATTTGAGTTTGTCGTAGTTCCTGGCCAATAAAGTTATATTTACAGACTGGGGGAAACAGGGTGTTACAATTCCCTCCCCCTTAATGGAATCATCGTCCTCAATGTTCTATATACCAATATGATATGTATGTACAGGAGTAAACAAAATCAGAAATGTCTACCTCATGGCATATTCCATTTCCCAGGTAGCCTCATCTGGGCCAAAGTGTTTCCATTGCACCTTGACCTGTGCAATGGTTCAGTTCTTGAGTGTTGTTTCCTTCTTCTCTAGTATGCATTGGGGTTCTAGCAGGAATTATCCCTCTGGTTCCACCTGGATCACAGACCAGTCAATTATATGATTAGAATCATGTACATTTTTTTTAACAATGAAACATGGAAAACATTATGTGCTTTTACTGTGGGAGGGAGTGCTAGCCAATAGGCTACAGGTCCCACTCTATTCAGAACTTCAAAAGGTAAAAAATACCGAGGTTCCAACTTGGCACAAGTCTCCATCCTTAGGGAATTCTTTCTGGGTCTAACTCTGAGATAGATGTGGTATCCTGTCTTGAATTCTCTGGGGGTTCTCTTTCTGTCAGCGTAACTTTTCTGTCTGTTCTGTGCGATTTTCAGATTTTGTTTTATCTGAATCACTTGTTATTCCATTTATTTCAACATGTCAGGTCCAATTGTAATTTTGTTCACAGGATTAATCCAACTAATTGGAGTGTTTCACGGCCTACCATAAAGGACCTCGAAAAGACTCATCTTCAATGATTCTTGGTAGCCGTTGTTGTAGGCGAATTCAACTAGTGGAAGGTAATATTCCTACTTTTTAGGTTGATGCATTACATGCATCCTTAGTATGTCTTCTAATATTTGGTTCACCCTTTCCATCTGTCCATCAGTTTGAGGATGATAGGTTGTGCTAAACAATAATTTGGTCTTGAGACCAGCCATCAAGGATTTCCAAAAGTTTGAAGTGAATTTCTTGTCTCTGTCAGACACGATTTCCTTAGGCATGTCGTGTAGTATAAATATATCTTTCATGAATATGTTGGCAATATCTATTGCCTTGCAAGTCGATTTGAGAGGAATAATGTGAGCAAACTTTCTTAATTTGTCCACCACTACCATGATGGCGTCATTCTATCTGGTCGATTTTGGTAATTTGAAGATGAAATCCATGGAGATGATCTCCCATTTCCATTCCAGGATTGGTAGAGGTTGTAATAATTCTGTTGGGTGCCGTTGTTATGCCTTAACCTGCTAGAATTCTAGACATTTAGCTAAGTACTCAGCTATGTCTTTCTTTAGTCCCAACCAATAGAATTGTTTCCCAGTGGCCGTGATCATATTTTGGTACCCTCGGTGACCAGTATATGGTATTTTATGTAGCTCATCCATTATGAACCTCTTCAAGTCGACACAGTTTGGAATATACAATCTATTTATGTAAGTCAGCAGCCCTTCCTCGAGCATTTGGTAGCCTTCATACTTCAGCTTTGTAGGTTCTTGCCTTAGGTATGAAGTCACAGTATTAAAGACTGCATCTGTATCCTGTGCATTTCTGATTCTCTCCCTGACATCCGTTTTGTAGGTGCTTATTGCTGCTAGATGAATCGTTTTTATACTTCTACTAAGGGAATCAACCACCCTATTTTCCTTTCCTTTTATATGTTTGATTTCAAAATCAAATTCACTTAGGAGAGCCATCCACCTCGCTTTCCTGGCATTGAGTTTTGGTTGATCAAACAAGTGTCTCAATCCACAATGATATGTCATAAGCACAAATCTTCTACCCAGGAGGTAGTGTCTCCACATTTTTAAAGCATGTACTATGGCAGCCAACTCTAGGTCATGGGTCACATAATTGATCTCATGCTCATTTAATTTTTGAGACGTATAGCATATTACATGTCCTCCTTACATAAGGACTCCTCCGAGTCCTTCCTTGTAGGCATCTATACACACAAGAAAATCATCATCCGGGTCTACAATCTTTAGCACAGGTGCATGGGTCAGGAGATATTTTAGTTCCTGAAATCTTCCTTCACATTTTGATGTCAAAATCAATTTAACCCCCTTTTTCTGAAGGGTAGTGATTAGACAACCAATCTTGGAAAACCCTTTCACGAATCTTCTATAGTATCCTGCTAAGCCCATGAAGGATCTAATATCAGATACATCTTTTGGGGTAGGCCATTCCATAATGGATTTGATTTTGTTAGGGTCCACTGCCACCCCTTCCTTAGATATAACATGGCCTAAGTAGTGGACTTGCTTCTGAAAGAAATCGCACTTGCTAAACTTAGCGTAGAGCCAATGTTCCCTTAGTACTTGAAGTATGAGTCTAAGATATTCTTCGTGCTCCTCCCTGTTCTTGGAGTAGATTAGGATATCTGTAAATGTGTTGAACCTGAACAGAATAGATCTAGCTAGAAAATACTACACACATTTGCAGAGAGAAATTCAGAAAGAAGAAGCAAGATAGAAAGAATGGAAGAATTCTCATTAACCGTATTCCACACTCAAAGAGTGAATAATTTACAATAGATATAGGATACATGATTAACTAATAAACCTTAGTGGTGGTCTAGAGTGATATAGACACACACCAGTATTTACGGGAGTGAACTGCCACCTAGTCTAGTCTCTCAGGCAGTTACGGGAGTGAACTGCCACCTAGCTGAGTTAACTAGTCAACTAGTCTTCAGTTAACTGACTGAACAAAGAGTAGTGAGGATTTAACTCAGGAAATCCAGGGTAATGCGTCAAACTAGTGATGATCCTAAGGAAAGTGCGCATTAGTTGGTGATGATCCCAATGTTGCATGGTGACAAAACCAATGCAAAATCTAAACTCAACTCAACTAGTCAAACTAAAGTGTCAACTAAAAGAGAATATTCTCCGGGTGGAATATTCTCCCCTAAAATATAGGGGACTGGATAATAACTAATTATGAGTAATAAACAAGGAAAAACCTTAGGAAAAATAAATCCTAGGTGTGTGTGAAGTAACTCCAACAATATCATCAATGAAAACCAATACAATTTTTTCTAGAAATTTGTTGAGTACATTATTCATCAAGCACATAAAAGTGGTGGGGCATTGGTTAACCCAAATGGCACCACCACAAATTTGTAGTGACCATATCTCATTCTGAAGGTTGTTTTGTGGATATCTTCATCCCTAAGTTGGACTTGATGATAGCTCGATCTTAGGTCGATCTTTGAGAAGATGGATGCACCTCCCAATTGGTCAAACAGATCATCGATTCTTGGTAAGGTGTACTTGTTCTTTATAGTTGCCTTATTGAGTTGTCTGTAATATATGCACAGTCGGAGTGTGCCATCTTTCTTTTTCACAAACAGGATGGGTGCTCCCCACAGAGACACACTGGGTCAGATGTAGCCTTTATCCATCATCTCTTTTAGCTATAGCTTGAGCTCAACGAGCTATGGCGTGCTCATTATGTATGGAATTTTAGATGTTGGTACCACTCTCGGTGTAAGTTATATTGAGAAGTCAATATCCCTTCTCGGAGTTAGGCCTGGTACTTCTTCTAGGAATACCTCCTTGTATTCTCTTAATATGGGGTGGTCCTCAAGGTTTGGTGTGTCATCGTCGACGGAGTCCAACATCTGTATTGCATAAAAGGAACACCCTTTTCTGCAATACTTCTTCATTTGAAGGGTCGATATTTGTCTCACTGAGATAGGCTTATGAATTCCTTGGAGGGCCATCTTTCGCCGATCTTCATTCACACATTCTAAATTTTTATGGTAACAGTCCATTTCAATTTTATGAGCAGCCAACCAATCCATACCAATCAACAAGCCATAAGATCCCAAGGGAAGTATGTTAAGGTTCGCTTGGGTGGGCAATCCACCCACGAAGAATTGACAAGCTGGTATAGACTCTGCCACCTTTCTTTTGGTCCTAGTGGCTACTTGTACCAACCATGGTTTAACATGTCTGGTTGGTTTTAGTTTACACTTATCAACAGTTTGAGGGGCTACGTAACTCGGATTAGAACCTGGGTCAATTAAAATAGAATTTGGATGGTTGGCGATCATACCTTCCAGCTCCACTACTGAAGCTTGATGGTCGGCTTTATTATTTTCCAAGGCTACATAGATTCATGGCATGCTCCTAGCCACATCATTGACAGTGGTAGCTTCTTGGATATTGTAGACCCCCTTACTATTTTGTTGTCTGTGTGGGCAGTCCCTCAACCTATGATTTTCTCCACAACCACAACATTTTAAGGGTTCCTTCTTTAGGTTATCATTCTTTGTTGGGTCTGTCTGAAAAGGTTTATTTCTACTTTGAGAAGGGAAATTTTGTTGATATACACTTCTAGTTGGAAGGATCCTCCTAGAATATTTTCCATAGTTCTTAAGTCTTGAGGAGATAAACCTTTTCTTATGGAACCCCGAACTATTCTTTTTCTTCCAGTCCTCGTGGGGTCTTGTCATGTTCCTAATCTGTTCATAACAATACCTCGCCTTCCATATTACCTCTTGTAAGTATCTTGGTTCGTCAAACTCAATCCTGTCCTGGTAGGTCTGAGGTAACCCACTGATGAACCACTGCATTTTCTCTTTTTAAAATTTTATGTAGGGTACATACCTCAGTAGTTCAAGGAATTTATTGACAAATTCCTCTATGGTGAGTTGTCCCAGCCGAAGTTCATAGAATTATTTAGTTTTCCCATCCATGTATCTTTCTGATAGATACTGCCTTCTGAAGTATTTCTCAAACTGTTTCCATGACAAGTCCTTCTCGTGGACTCCTTTCACATTCCTTAGGTCTTCCCACCATATGGAAGCCTTTCCATTCAGGTTGAAGATGGCTATTTGAGCCTTCAAGTTTTCGGAGTAGTCATGGACTCTGAAATACTTCTTTAAGCCAAGCAGCCATGCTTCCGCCTCTTCTCCCTTATTTATCTCTCCATCAAAAGAGGGTGGTTTGGCTTTCTTGAACTCTTCAGGGCCACTGGTTTTGGAACGCTTCCATTTCTTTCATTTCTTCTGAGAATGTGAGTTGTCCCTGCTACTAGAAGACCCTTTGGAGTTATCAACTTCCTTTCCAAAGGACTCTCCCAATGAGTGTCCCCTGCCTCTAGGTTGGACATTCTTCGTGGTACTTATCCCAGTGGGGTCACTTATGGAGACATGCTTTTGGGTCTCAGGTGGACTCTAACCTCCCCTCTTGTGTCATCGGTCAGCATGACTAGTTGCGGGTTCCTATTGCAGTTGCCTCTGTATGTCAGACAAGATTTGTAGCAAGACTTCATTAATTTTGTTTTTTTCTCTTGTCCCTTTATCAGTCTCTCATTGTCAGCCTTGAAACTCTGTAGCTCAGCCCTAAGACTTCTTATAGTTTCACCCAGATCCGAAGGGGTTTCCACAGCCCTCCTTTCATCAGATTCCTCATCTCTATTGTGGGAGCCATCCCCCACTTCATGGCATGTCATCATCCTTTAGTGTTGGTGTCTTCCTGTGATTCACTGACTATTCAAGTATTGCCAAAAACACATATAGTTAGCTAACAATTTATTAGTCCATGAACAATACACGGTTTAAAACTTCATAATGTACATACACAGTAGAAAGTTTTGTTTCTTTCCTTAATAATATTTTTAAATCAATCCTCTTAAGAAAGAGGTATGATAGGGTGTCACTCCTTGGAATGTACCCATATAGGGTTATTTAAGTGACTCTTCCATGATCCCAAGCAGGACAAGTGTTGTAACCATGCTCTGATACCAATTTGTCACACACCCACTACGACAAAATAAAATTTTCACCTTTTCTTGAGGGACAAAATCCCCGAATTCCTACGGGGGCCTAGCATAGGCTAGCTCTTCCCTTATCCTCCTCCATGTGATCATTGGCTATGACAACAAACCTTACCAAAAAGGCGCTTCCGACTTCCGCGTTTCAATATTTCTGTGTGAGAGCTCTCCCCAACTCCCTGTCCTTTGAAATGTCGAAACCCGAAATGGGGTTAACGAGCCCTTTGACTCCCCTTTTTCCTACTCCATGCGACCACCTTCATGACCACATGCTAACACAAAATGATCTACCGGAATTCATCTTTCGGGATTCCTGTTGCAAGGAACCCTTGTTCCTTCAATCCCTGAAACCCTATGCAGGGCTAAGACTCTTGGCTCCTTCCCTTAGGCCTTCTCCATGTGGCCCTATCCTGTGCTCTAGGGCTACTCCTCTGAGTGCTTTGGATTTCGTGATTCGGGGAGTCACGCTGCAGTATTTCCACCTTTCCCTTTCAAATCCCTGAAACTTGAAAGCCCGATATCATCTGGATCTACGGTCCAGATCTTCAACTTGATCAACGGCCTATATTACATCTCGAAATTCTACCTTTCGAAATTCTGGCAGGGTCTTCACTCCTATTTCCCTGATGACCAAAATCTCGGTGGCTTCTAGATCTCTACCATGCGTTCTCCAAAATGGACGCCCCTGATTCTTTCGGGGAATATCCTTTCGCAATTTTCGGGAAGTCCTCTCCTCAAATTTCCCGGTGTCCAAATCCCCGGTGGCTTCCGAATCCCTACCACACATCCTTCCTAATGGATGGTCCTCGTTGATCTAGATCTGACGGTCCAGATCTGTCACAACCCAACGGTCGCAATTTCCTTTCGGCGATTCCTCCAAATGTCAACTATTCACCATGTGTCCCCTTAAATGAACATCCCTAAAGGCCTCATGACTTAATGGGTCCTCCTCCTTACTTATACGAGGGTTAAACTCTACAAATCAACGGCTCTGAACCTTTCCATAGATCAACGGCTCTGATTCAAACCGAGATTTCACGTTTTGTGAATCCTTAGAACTTTGCCCATTGACTCTTCTGATGTGAGAGTCATCAAAACACCAATATCCCTCCACATGTCCTTTCTAATGGTCATTCGAGGTAACTCCCAATGGATCCTGGGTTCTACGGTCCCAATTCCTTTGCTACTTGCGAAGACGGAAGGGGTCGAGGAGTATCCCAGGTCTGTCGACCTTGACAGACCTAGGATACTCCTGAAGGATCTCATCCATTCGTCTAGCAAACGAAAGGATCCACCCTTTTTGCTAATCGAACTCGCTATCCTTTCTAATCTTAGGCGACGAAATTCAATTTCTTGAGGCTTCAATCTACCAGGACTCTGAAGCGTTCAGGAGCTAACTCCTTCTTGCACCGGGTTTCCATTCCCGGATCACATGATCCTTTAGAGGGTTCTTGGGTAGTCATTCCTGGGCTATTGACCCAAATGTAGCACTTTCCTAACTCACCGAGGTATGGCTATGATGTCGGGGTAGGGAAATATCATGGGTTTACTGTAATGGTAGCCATGTCGAGGAACTTTCTCCAACTCTGAAACATGATGAAATTCCCTGGGGAAAGTGCCCTCGAGGGATTAAACCGGAATACCAAGAGAATTAGGTAGGTGGGACGATTCTCGGTGGAACCAACTCATGCTCCCGACTTACTCATATTATACAGAGACCAACTATGGCATAAGTATAAACATGCATTTATTATTTACAATCTAATTATCAGGAATTCATAGCATACATAAGCCATCTATAAGAATATAAACATAAGCATGTGTCCATGATATTCAATTCAAAATACAAGGCATAAAAACGCTTATCGGAACCACTGGACGTGATGCAACTGCTGAGAGGGGTGCTTGTTTCCACCCAACCATAGGCTCAGTCACTCCCAATGGATTTATCACTGGCCACCCCCGAGCTTAGGCCACAATGATTTGAGACTCCATCTCTTACTTCCAGCTCAACGGAAGTTAGGGACAAAGGTTACACTCCTTCTCCCTATACAGGAATAGATGAGGATGAAGGTTACTCTCCTTCTCCTCCCTCAGTCTCCATTCTCATGATTAGAACTCAATTTCTCAATGTTTTTCTCCTCTTTTGGACCCAAGATGTTTTCTTGCTCTCCCCTCTACATTTCTCATCAACTGCCCTTCTGTCCACCACACTTCTCCTTCTTGCCTCCCTCGGAAAGGTTTCTTGTGGCTTGAATCCCCCCATCTATGGTCAGGTCTGGAAGCTATCCGATGGACAGTCTACTCCATCCCTCATTAAATCTTGAGGAGGCCCTTCCCACCTACCAGTCTGAGGGGAATTCATTTCTGGGTAGAGGGTTGTTATGATATGAGAAACATTAATTCCAGTATGGCACTGGTTTGGTGGAGGTTATCGAAACCATTTCGGGTTCCCTCCACCACCTTTTTATTAGCAATCATGGCCTTTCTTTCATAACACGTCCCCTCTCTCAATAGTCATGCAACACATTTCCATTATCCAACAAAATAACAGGATTTACCTTCATCGACCTTGATACAAAGGTCCACCAAATTAAACATTCTGAGTTTGTCGTAGTTCCTGGCCAATAAAGTTATATTTACAAACTGAGGGAAACAAGGCATTACACTTGGCATACTAAATTTATTTATTTTATTTTCCCTTTCCTCTTCTTCTTATTCTTGGCTTTGCTTCCTCATGGCCTCTTTTACCTCTAGGCAATCTTGTCTATCAATGACCAAAAAATATACCTAGGGAAATATACATATCATATTTCCCAAGGTATCTGACATTATCAACTTAATGAGGCCATGGTGGGCTAGTGTGTCATGTTTTCCTCCTCTAACCTTGGTGCTCATTTCATTCAAAGAAAATAGCAAGAAATAGGGTATGTTGAGATTGTTTTCTGGTTTCTAGTTGGATAGGTGCCTTAACTAATCAAATGAGTCTAAAGTGATAGGAATATACCACACTCATTCTCCCTTCACAATAGATGTATTTGATAATGTGATAGGCTACCTGAGGTTAAGGCTGAGATAGAATTTCTCTTTTGATTTCATTTTTGTCCTCTTGTGATCTTTCATTTCTATGAAAGAAAATATTCTTTTCATTTGTGGCATCTTGCCTCTCCTCCTTTTCCCATGACAAACCCATAAGAAATTTGGAGACTCTTCTTATAGAAAATTCATCAATCAATATCTTTGATCCCCTGACTACAATTACATATTCCTGACCCATGATATTCTGAAAATTTAATGCAAATTCTAGAGCAATCTCATCATCATATCCTCCCAATCTATCAAAATAATCCAACTAGTGGTTTCTATGGAATATTTCAACTACTTTGGGATTTTCATGAACCTTGGAAGGTTCTATGGGTTCCCTTTTGTTGAACCTGTTGTGGCCGCAACAACCCCCCTTTTTTTAGTTTTTCTTTTACAAGCGAAAGGAAAAGGGGCCCCTACTAAAATTTTGATCATATTGTTTAATCCTCTACTATTGGAACCTATGTTATTTATTTGCCTATCTTGAGGGAGTTTTTGGGTTCGATCTTAGATGATGATTATCTTTGATAGTGGTCAATTATCTCTTTTGACCATAGATGATTACCTGTGAAAAACCTTTCCTCCTCATTTTCTTCACTCTTAGTACTTGTTCATAAAATTTCTTAAAGGCAAAGACATATTGTGTTTCTCATGTGTTGGTAAATGTCATATTAATCACATAACTAATTTCATCTCTTTCTATAGTTGTAGGAAATAGTTAGCATGATATCATTTTCACGATTGCTCCAACCTTGAGAAGCATATGGGGGTATCCTTTGATCTTATTCCCATTTTATCCTTCCCTTTATTTATTGAGTGTTCCCTCTATTTTATTTTATTGTTCTCTCTATTTAAACCCTTTAATTGGATTCTACTATTCGATATCTTTCCAACACCTATAACCATGCTTGAATCTGAGTTCTGGATCAAAAGTTATGGCTTCTTGAAGTTTCCTAAGTCTTCACTCACATTTCCACCTCACTACCATGTGGAATCCATGTGGTTCCCTATCACTTATGTCATCCTACGTGATGTTGATGTAGCACCCATTACCTATCCTCATAGTCGTGGAGATATACCTTCTTCATGTCCTCCCAGCCTTCCGGCTACATTCCCTGACAATGACGTCATCCAACCTTCTCGTCATCGGAGCTCCCATCTCCCTAGCACTTGGACTCTCCTGACTCCATTCTCCAATGGCGATACCACCTATCCTCTTTCGTCGTCAGAGATATATTCACTCATTGTCTTCAACCACCCCGAATTTGTTCTTGACAATGATAGATCCAATGGATCTCAAAAGCTAGAGATTGATGGTCCATGTCCCCTCGGTAACTCGTAGTTATCCGACAGCTAACCAACCCCAACCTCGATCATCCACCATGATGGCATCCTCATACATGTGGCACTGCCACGACAATGTCAGTTGCATGATATGTGCACCCATCCTTAGTTTGACATTGTTCCTCCCTCGCCGTTGGCAATCCATCCTCGTCATTGATTCTTCTGCTCTTCCTCATCATCGGTGATCCCCTGTCTTCGACACTCCTTGTCAATGACCCCTTGCAGTCTATATATATTCACATGGAAAAAATAGTTCCACTATTATTCTATTATGTTCATCAAGTGAAACTTTCTATTACATATGGATCATAAGAGTAATGATCTCTTTGAAATCAAAATAGGACTGTAGACAGTTCTTTTTCTATCCCAGATTTCAACATGTAGCAAAATATCTACAAAATACATATAGTGATGATTTCAAAAATATCAAAATAGGGTACATATATAGTGTTACAACTTAGAAAATATAGAGTTTATCTCCATAGACAGCAAATCCATCAACAAGTTATTCATAATAGAGCCATCGAATATTTTCCTTTAAGGCCTTCTTGGATAGGATGTCAGCTTCTTTGTTGAACTCCCTGTGAACGTGCATAAATTTTATAGATTCAAATTGGTCCTTTAGTCTTCCTATATTGTCCTTCCAGGAATTGAGATATATCAGATTCAAACTGGATTTTGAATTTATCCAATCAATAGTTACCTTTGAATCTCCAGAAACAATCATATTTTTAATGGAGAGTCTTGTAGAGAGTAATAATAATCCCCATAAGCCCAGGAGTTCATCTTTCATAGTATTTCCATTTCCTCCTGCAAAATAATCTTTGACTATGTGTTATGAGGTGATTTTCAAGTAGATTCCAATGCCACATACATTGTCAACATCTGCTCCATCAAAAAATCCAATTGGAGTATCATAAAAAAAGATTGGGTTTAAAATATATTCCAATTTGTCCTCTTCTTCTCTTTTTGTGTAATCTTTGATTGAAAGGATATTTTTAGTGAATATCATAGGGTCCTTTCTATTCCAGTTTTCAAATAAAATTTTATTCCTAAATTTCCATATACCTCATATCACCAAGAAAGGTATATGTCTCAATTTTGGAAATTGTAAAAAGCAGAGCTTCAATTTTTCCTATATGGAGGTAAAATTCCAATCACCCACAATCTTTAGAGATTTCATAACTCCATACCATATTTTTTGTGTTATGAAACAGTCTACAAATAGATGAGTTGTCGACTCTTCATCTCTTAAATAGAGACTGCAAACATATGGACCGATACCTCCTCTTTTTTTATAATTCACACCGGAGAGAATGAAATCCTTCCAACACGGCCACATAAAGAAAATAATCTTAACTGGTATGTTAACTTTCCAAATATCTTTGAGCCACCATATTCTTTCTTCCAAAAAGTTTAAGAAAGAAATGGACTGATAAGCTAAGTTTGTAGTAACCTCACCTGTCGATATGTTCCATGTCCAAACAATCTTATCGTTTGAATTTTTTAATTGAATACCACTACTCTTTAATATTGTAACAAAATCTTCCCATTCTGTTTTCATCTTGCCTGATTGTCCAAGCTGATTGGAACTGTACCATATTTGATTTGATCCAGTTTTGTCAAGGACAACTGCCTGTGTTATAGAATAAATACTTAAATTATTTAAGAACTAGATTAGTGGACCCGACAGTTCAAAAGAGGAGTTGCAGCCAATAAAAGGATCAAATCCTAAAATAACTCGATTACTAGAACCAATCTCCCAGGTGAGACATCTTTTGATGATTGGGAAGGAACACATATAATTCTTCCAGATGATAGAAGCTCCCTAGAATTTGTGATCTTCTCTTTGAAGCCAAGAAATTATATCTACTCCTTTTAAGTATTTCTTGTTTAGTATTGTATTCCACAGTCCTTTTCTAATTAATCCTCTCCAGCAAGACTTAGCAACCAAAGATTGAGCAAACCAAGAGATATTTTTAATGCCCCATCCTCCATAATCTTTTGGCATGGCAATATTTTTCCATTTTGTAAGGTGGTATCCTGTTCTTTTTTTCCCTCCTTTCCAGATGAAGTTTGAAATAAGAAGATGAATTCGATGGAGAATGGAAAAGGGAAGCTTAAAAAGACTAATCCAATATACAAGAATACTATGTAGTATAGATTTGGCTAATGTGAGTCTGCCTCCTAAAGAAAGCCAACGAAAAGTCCAGTTCCCAATCCTTTTTTCAATATTTTGAATTAACCAAATCCAGTCATTCACCTTATAGTTATTTGGTTTAAGGAAAAAACCTAAATATTCCATTCCTTGATCAAGGCTCACAATCTGAATATTAAGAGTTGACGACAAACTATGCTCCAGTCTCTGATCTATGTTTTGAACAAGAAAACACAACTTATGGTAGTTTGCAACCATCCCAGAGGAAAAAAGGAAGTTAGTTAGGATAGTTTTAATGTCATCCAATCTTCAAGTTTGCCAGCTCATAGGATGGCCACGTCATCAACAAAAAAGATATCTGTGATAAAAGTGCCAACAACTACTTTTAGGCCTTGAAATGTTCATGAGTTCACAACTTGTTTCAATAGTCTACTTAGACACTCAACAACCAGCAGGAATAATAATGGGGACAGAGGGAATCCTTGACGTAATCCCTGATGTATTTTGAAGAAATCAGTTGGAACTCCATTAACTAGGACTGTCGTATTGACAGAAGTGATACATGCCATAATCCATTGAGAAACCATCCAATTTAATCCAGTCTGATCTAGAAGCAGTCTAAGAAATTGTCAACTCACTTTAGCATAAGCCTTCTTTAAATCCAACTTCAAAATAACTGTACTTAGCTTCTTCGTCTTTGTTGAATTCGAACATTCATGAGTAATTCCAACAACATCAAAGATCAACATGTCCTTAAGAAAGATGAATTGTTCAAAGGATATGCAGGAGTCTAATTTATCTTTGATCCAAGAGGCTATGATTTTAGAAATTACTTTATAGAAAAAATTGCACAGAGAAATAGGTCTGAAGTCATTGAAAGTGTCTGGCTTGCTAATTTTTGGGATTAGAGAAAAAAATGTAGCATTAAGTGCCCCTGGAATAAAATCTGTGTGTCTAGATTCTTCAATAGCATTGAGTAAATCCTCTCCCATGATGTCGAAGAAGGTCTAAAAAAGTTCATGAGTCCAACCATCTGGTCCAAGACTTTTTTCTTTTGGCATTTTGTTGACTATTTCTTGAATTTCCTCAATCGTGACAACTTTACCAATCTCCTCATTGTTAGCATCATTGAAGAAGCAGGGAACATTATTAAGTACTTATAATTGAAGAGAAATGTCTTCAGAATCTAAAGCACTATATTTTTTTTTAAAACGATTATAAGTCGTCTCCTTAATCTCTGATTCAGAAGATTTCTTATTCCCATCCTCATCGGAAATGTCCCAAATTGTGCTTTGACATCTTCTTTGAGTGGAAAATTTATGAAATAATTTAGTATTTTTATCTCCTTTCTCAATCCAAATAGCTCGACTCCTGAGTCTCCAAGAGGATTCTTCAAAATAAAGTATTGTATCATTTCTTTGTTTGAGTGCTTTCAGCTAGTCCAAATCTTCTTGCTCAAAGATCTGTGAAGGACAACTTTCAAAGATCTCCACCAACTTAAGTTATATGTAATTTAATTCTGCATGAAGTTGATTATTTTTTAATTTCTTCCATTGATTAACAGTTTCCTTCAAATTATTTAGCTTGGAGCATAAAAGATGGATCGATGAATAATTTGTCCAGCTATTCATCTCTTTCAAAGTGTTTCTAACCATATAAATGAAACCCGGATCCGAAATCCATAGGCTATTAAATTTAAATAGAGGGGCAGATTTTCGAGAAGACAACTCGAATTGTAAACATATCAGATTATGATCAGAAATAGTGGAATTTATGAACCAGGATCGAAAGTTACAATGGTTTCCAAGGATATTTTCATCTAAAAGAAAACGATCTAGTATTTTTGAAATACCATCAATCTCATATCTACCATTCCTTCATATTGGAGATAGAAAGGATGGTTGAACGTCCACTAAACCTGAGTTGTGAAGGATGTTTGAAAAGAAGTCGGCAAGAGGATCAATTCGAGCCATATTCCCCCACACCTCCCTGGCTGATAATGTGAGATTTAGATCACCACCAACAATAAGGTTATCCTCTCTCAACAATTCAAAATCTGAAATTTGTTGCCATAATGCTTCTCTATCTTTATAAGGAGCATAATAGTTGAGAAGTTTCACTATATCCTTTGAATGCTTGAGTCTTCCTTCCAAGAAAATACCAAGGAAAGAGTCAAAATAGTTTTACAAGCTGCAGGTCCCATTCCCACCCAAGTTCTATCCACATTATCCATAAGGGATGAACCTTTTAAACAACTAAGAGTTTAAGGGATGTCTTTTCAGGAAGAAGATTGATGGTTCAGATTCACCTGCAAGCTAAATCAATGTTTGTTTAGTGACAATTCTCAAACGGCCATAACTTTTGCTACAGGTGTCAAAATGAGGCTCGTGATACCTTGTTGTAAAGGTATTGGATAGAGGAACACAATGGTGTAGGTATCCAAGCCAGAAGGTTGACATAAGATGACAAAAAAAAAATTGGGGGGGAAATTGGCCATACCAACTTCAGGAAGCCATATCTGGAGCTACGAGCAATGAAATCAGGTACAAAAGGGCTCGATGGAAATATAGAATAATGAAGAAAAGGGAGGGATGGGAATTGTTAGCAGATTGAAGGTAAAAATGGCCCCAAAACACAAAACACGGGCGGAACCCAAATTCAAATGAAAAACTAGGTATGATGACTTCAAATCAACATATTTTGAGCTACAAACAATGAAATCAAGCCAGCAATAGCTCAATGGAAAGATAAGATAGAGGATAATAAGACACATTGATCACATTCAGTAGGTAGAATGCAGAAACACCTAGAAACTTTCGAAAAATAAAAGATAACACAAATGGACAAAGGCAATGAGTATTTTTAAACAATTGTCATTTATAAATTGTATGAGGAAAAAAATAATGACTCATGAGTTTGTTTAGTTTCTCTGTGTAACACTTACATGTGCCCATTTTTGAAATGAGAGAAAATAAATGGAAGGAAAATGAAATGAACAATGATGATAATTGAAGAGTCTCTCTCTTGTCTTATAAAAGAGAACTCATGGCATAGAGAGATGACTTTTTCCCTTTGTAACAAGGGATGGTACTATTACTTCTAAGGAATATAGAGAAAAGGGAATTTCATAAATAGGTGACTTTGATGGATGTAGTAGAGACTACTCTTGATGCATTTGTCTTTTGCTTGAGTAGATAGGATCCTGTTGTGTAAATGTTTTCTGCACTCTGTGTTGTTTACTCAGGATGTCACATGTTTCTTCATGGGTACATAAATGATGTTATAAATGGATTGTTCAACTATTTTTCTATGCATATGCAACATTATTGCTTGCATTTACCATTAGAATACATGAATTATTTCTAGTTCTGATGGTTATCTTTCTCTGTACTCATTCTATTAGTTCTTCTCCCTAGATAGGTTAGAATCAGTTAGATTAGATTAGTTTCCTTTAGTTAGATTAGTCTTAGAATAAGTTAGAACTCTTTGGGGGGAAGTCCATTGTCTTTCCCATTTTATTTATTTTAATTATGAGTGGTAGCGAGGCCCATAAACTCGCAGAAAATGCTACCCCAAACGAGAGTAGGTCTGATTGGGACCTGCCATTGGGTGTTTTCCCTCATCTGATTGAAAGGGTCATTATGGCCCGTCAACAAAAATGGTGCTAGAAGGAGGGCCAGATGAAAAGTTGATCCTATGGAGTCATTCTTTTTAATTGTTGTTTTAATTTACTAATGACTCCATCCAAAATCCCTTTATGGAGGGCTTTTTCTGGTAGTGTACCTCCCAAACCTCCTAGAAATATTTTACATTTCTTGTCACAACTAAGATTTGATGGCGAGGGTGAAATCTCTTGTAATATACCAGATATAAAAAGTATGCAGAAAAGAAAGAAAATGGAAGAAATGGAAGAATAACAACAATAGAATCAAAACAATCACCACAATAGCACTGAAATGATATAAGAGTAACAACAGAAATAACACTTTGATTCTGAAAGAAATGTTCACGGGCCTCTTCGAGGGGGAAACCTCCAGTTGAGTAGAGCTCTATTAAAATAATATCCAAGCTAGGGTTCTCATACCCTCGACTCCTATTTATACTAAATATGTCTATCAAAAGAAGCATCTAGAGGAATATCCTTCTAGAAGCGGAAGCTTCTATTAGGTCTTCTTACATTCGACTTATTCTATTTTATTGCAAGGCATTATTAATATTGACCTTTATTACATCCGAATATATTGTTCTACCTATGTGCGGGTTAGGACCCTAACATGTCCTCCCCCTTAAAAATTTCCTTGTCCTCAAGCTTGAGATGTGGAAATTGTTGCAAAATGGTAGTTGGTTCCCAAGTGGCATCTACTAGAGTTATATCTTTCCACTGGGCTAACACTTCCTTGATGGTTCTCTAATGCAGGTGACGCTCACACTGGTCCAAAACTGGTTCTGGTTGTAGCCAAATGGATCCTTCTTCGGCTAACTTGAGAAGGTTGGTTTGAATTTGGCACTTAGTTCTAATCACCTTCTTTAAGCATGAAACATGAAAAATAATATGTAGCTTCAAATGACTGGGCAAAGCTAACTGATAGGCCACCTATCCCACATGCTTGAGAACAGTATAAGGACCATAAAATTTGGGCACTAGCTTCTGACAATGCTCGACCTTGAGGGAATTTCTCTTGTAAGGTTGTATTCAAAGAAACACCTGATCCCCTTCTGCAAATTGACGTTCAAAGCGACCTTGATCTGCTTGTTGCTTCATGTGATTCTTTTCCATGACCAAACTCTCTTTGAGGGTACAGAGAATAGCCTCTCGAACTGTAAGTGTTTGGTCAATTGCCTGGACCTTCGAGACACTTGGTAGGTATGAGAGAAATCAAGGTGGATTCTGTCCATATACCACTTCAAAAGCATTCATGCGTGTAGTTGTATGGTATGAAGTGTTGTAACACCATTCAGCTAGGGGTAACCATTGAGCCCACTGATTTTGATTTTTTGAGGAAAAACACCTTAAATATGTTTCCAAACACTTGTTGACAACTTTCGTTTGACCATCAGTCTAGGGATGATAAGTTGTGCTGAGATGAAATTGGGTGCCTTGTAGCTTGAACAGTTCTTGCCAAAAATTTCTTGTGAAAGTTGGGTTGCGATCAGAAACAATAGAGTGCGGCATGCCATGAAGCTTGAAGACCTGATCCATGAAAATTTAAGCCACCATGGATGCTGTAAATTGGTGTTAAAGAGCATAGAAATGAGAATACTTGGAAAGGTGATCAACAACCACCATGATGATTGATTTATTTCTCGATTTGGGTAATCCTGTAATAAAATTCATAGAGATATCCCTCCAAATAGTAGATGGAATCGAAAGCAGTTGTAGTGTGCCTGGATATTTGACTGTTTCTCCCTTGTTGCATTGACACACATCACATTCAACAACAAAATTATGAAAGTCATGTTTCATACCATCCCAGAAAAAAGAACGTTTTACCCTGTCATAGGTTTTGGTGAACCCTATGTGCCCCGTTGTGGGTGTAGCATGAAGCTCAAAAAGTACCATGGATTTAAGCTTTGATTTTTTACTTAAATACAAACGGACTTTGTATCGAAGCTCATCATGGAGCCAAGAGTACCCTGGGGAAGCTGGAGCATTGGACTGCAATTTTTGTATCAGATGCGAACATGTGGGATCTTGTAGCCATTCTTGGCGAATGGATTGGAGACAATCTGGTACAATGAAGAAAAGAGAAAAAACGGATACTTCATCTTCATATTTTCGGGAAAGTGCATCTGCAACCACATTGTCTTTTCCTTTCTTGTAAATGATCTCATAATCCTATCCAAATATCTTAGTCACCCATTTTTGTTGCTCCGGGGAGGAAATGCATTGTTCCATAAAATACTTTAGCCTTTGATTGTATGTCTTAATTTGGAAGCGTTGCATGAATAGATAAGGGCACCACAGATCAACGACATGCAGAATAGCCAACATTTCCTTTCCATAGATTGATTTGCCCAGATTTCTTTCAGATAGTTTCTTGATGGTAAAGGCCAAAGGCCGACCCTCTTGCATAAGGACAACACCAATTCCTTTCCCTGAAGCATCACATTCCAAGACAAAGGTCTTTGTGAAATTAGGAAGGGCCAGGACTGGAGTGGTGCACATGGACATCTTCAAGGTTTGAAAATCTTGAGCAGCAGCTAGGGTCCAAGTGAAAGAGTTATTTTTTAGAAGAGCAGTGAGAGGTGCTACAATTTTTCCATAATTCTTAACAAACTTGTGGTAATAACCTGTTAAGCCCAAAAATCCATGCAAGATTTTGAGAGTCTTTGGGTGAGGCCAGTCTTGCATAGATTCAATCTTTTTAGGATCCACCCTGACGTCGTCCTTTCCAACCAGATGACCCAAGTACTCTACTTTTGAGGCGCCAAAAGCACATTTAGACTGTTTCAGAAAAATTTGGTGCTGAGAGAGTAGATGGAGAAATTGATCCACATGAGAAAGATGGTATGTCTAGGTTTTACTATAGATGAGGATATCATCAAAGAAAACTAAGACAAAATGACATAGAAAAGGATGGAAGAAATGATTCATGAGGCTTTGGAAGGTGGAGGGGACATTACACAAGACAAAGGGCATGACCAAAAAATCATAGTGGCCCTCATGAGTTCTAAAGGCAGTCTTGGGAATGTCTACCTCTTTCATATGTATCTGGTGGTAGCCTGAATGAAGATCAAGTTTAGTAAAGAATTGGGCGCCACTCAATTCATCTAGGAGGTCATCAATGACAAGAATGGGAAATTTGTCTTTAATGGTAAGTTTGTTGAGGGCATGAAATTCAGGACACATTCACCAAGAACCTTCTTTCTTCAGGACCATGACCACCAAAGAAGAGTAGGGGCTCGTACTAGGGTAGATAACACCTGCATTAAGGATTTCCTGGACCATTTTCTCAATTTCATTTTTTTGGGAAAAGGAGTGATGATACAGACAGATATTGGGAGGAAGGCTTCTGGGTACAAGGGGAATGGAATGATCATGAACACCACGGGAAGGAAGGAGTCCCTAGGGAGTGGAAAAGACCACTTGATGTTTAGAAAGGATGGCTTGGAGGCCTTATGGCACCGACGGTGTCTATGTTGCTTGTATGGCATGGAGTTGGGAAATAACACTAAAATGACCTCTTTTGAGCAGATTTTCCATGCGATGGGAACTAATGATCTTAGGTGAACTGGTGGTGATTCCTTGGAAATTATATTGGTAGCCCTCCTAGAAAATTGCATGGTTAATTCCTTGAAATCCATGAGAATGGGACCCAAAGTCCTTAGCTAGTCTGCACCCAACGCAATGTCACAACCGCCCATGTTGATAACAAACATATGAGATTTTAGGTGGTAGTCACCAATTTGGAGACACACATTTTCACAACACCCCCCACATTTCATGGAGCCACCATTGGCAATCATGATTTGGAAATTATTGACGGCATGGATGTAGCAATGAGTTTCTTGGGCAATGCTGTGATGAATAAAATTATGGTTGCTTCCACTATCAACCAGAATGATGACCTTTTGATGCTTGATGTAACCAATTAGCTTGAGGGTTTGGGGAGCGGAGAAGCCAGTGAGATCATTGAGGGAAATGACTGGTTCTACTTCGGGAGGGTCTGAGGGAGGGGTTATGTCAGTGGTTACAAGTGACTCGGACACAAGGGGAGTTTTAACATCCTCTTCCGAAATATCCTTGGAGATGGCCATAAAAATATTTTCTTCCTTACACTTGTGGCCCGAGAAATATTTTTCATCACAATTATAACAAAGGCCTTTGAGTTGGCGTTCATCCATTTCATCCCTGGTCAATTTTTGGATCTTTAGTGGAGTGGAGGGAGTAGTGGGATTTACTTGTTTAAGGAAAGGGATAAAGGTGGGTTTTTGGTTTTGAGAAGATACAACCTGTTTTGATCCTTTAGCTCCTTTAGTAGCCTCCACCCAACTCTGAGGCCGAGCCATGAGTACATGGGTCTAAATATCATCCTTGAGGCCACTGATAAAACACTCTCGAAAATCCAAGCGCTCAAAGGAAGCTATAAAGTCTTCCATTGTTCCTGATTGTTTCAACTTTGTTAAATGGCCCAAATGGTTGGTGTCAATGTCAAAGTGTTCATAAATCTCTTCCACAAAGTGTGTCCAAGCAATATACCCTTAACAAGAATTTTTTCTCCATTGCCACCATTGCCAATGTTCTTGATCTATATGGAGAACACCATACCAGAGTTTGGCCAAGTCATCTATAATGTCGTATAAAGAGAAATAATGTTCCATTTGGGTTACCCTACCAGTGTTGTCTGAGCCATCAAATTTGGTCACATCCACCTGCGGAAGGCGTAGGTCATGTTGAAAGTGATGGTGTTGAAAGTTATGCAAATGAGAGGAATGCTCACCTTTAGTATGTGGGGGTGAGTCAGAGGAAGGGTTATCTGTAGGGATATGAAGCTTGGTGCAGAGTGACGAAAAGACAGATTCAATCTGGGTGGTCAGGTCTTGTTTGATTTCCTCCATTGAGGACTGCATGGTTGTATTGATTGTGGCAACATTGGCACTGAGTTGTTTCACTTCTTGTTGGGTCTCGATGAGACTATATTGAAAGGTATTGAAGTGAGCTTCCAAGTCTTGGTTGTGGGTATGGGCCATGAGGACGAGGGAACCAAACAGGGGTGGGTGGGGTCAAAAAAAATTCCAAAAAATGATATGTACGAATGTGATAAGGGCGAAGAGATGAATCCAATGGAATAGGTCTCAAATAATGGTGAAAAAAATTCCAGACTTATTTTGTTTTTTTACACCTATGGAGTTATACTCTGGTTTGAAGAATATTGCAGTGATGAAATGCCCAAATTCTTAACCAAGAATAAAAGTCTAGTTACTTGGCAACCCGAACACAGTTGCATAGCAATAGATCTTGTCTATTTTAATTTGTTTATGTTTCTGTCCCCAAGGGTTAGGTATTCAAGGGTTCTACAAATAAGGGTTTTCCATGTGCTATAGCTCTCTGATATACGTGCGGGGTCCAATAGTATTACTCGACCCAATATCTCAGGGAACTAACTAAGGAGGATAGACCGTACCCTTAGCCATACTACCCAATTACCCAGCTACTAGAGAGTATATTCCCGAGTGTTGTTCTCAGTGGCACTATAGAATTCAGGTGGTCGATCGATTTATCTAAAGAGGGATTTAGGAAATCTATGCCAATCCGTACACAGGTGTTGTCTAATGTGCTACCACTCGAAGGGGTACCAACAGGGGTTACAAGGGTGGCCAACAGATGTGCGCTTAAGAACCACTTGTGTTTCCTGTGTGTATGAATCCCTCAATCGCGGGTTTATGCACGTAATGACATATATATGTGGCTTAAAGACACCAGAATACATCTCTACCCTGGAAAAAAAAAATTACCCACAATTTCTGCCAAGGAAAGTGCTCTGATACCACTTGTAATATACTAGATATAAAAAGTATGTAGAACATAAATAAAATGGCAAAAATGGCAGAATAACAACAATATAACCAGAACAATCACCACAATAGCACTGAAATGATATAAGAATAACAACAAAAATAACACTTTGATTCTGAAAGCAATGTTCACGGGCCTCTTCGAGGGGGAAACCTCCAGTTGAGCAGAGCTCTATTACAATAATATCCAATCTAGGGTTCTCATACCCTCGACTCCTATTTATACTGAATATGTCTATCAAAAGAAGCATCTAGAGGAAGATCCTTCTAGAAGTGGAATCTTCTATTAGGTCTTCTTACATTCGACTTATTCTATTTTATTTCAAGGCCTTATTAATATTGACCTTTATTACATTCAAATATATTGTTCTACCTATGTGCGGCTTAGGACCCTAACATCTTTGCATCTGAACATGCTTTTAACTTCTGAAAATTTTGTGGTTCTCACAATATTACTAATAGAAATATCATTTGTAGGCTATTCACTCTCACTTTTGCAGGCTGGGTCAAGTGTTGGTGTGAGACCTTACCTGCTTCCTCTATTCACACATGGGAACAACTTATGTGCAAATTTTTCCATGCTTTTGAGAGTTATTGTTATGATAATTTGTGTGTAGAGATATTGGAATTGAAGAAGAATGAGGATGAATCTCTTAAAGATTTTGTTATCATATTTAGCCATAATTTCTATAGATTTCCTTTGGAAGATAGGCCCTCTAACAATGATTTAATTTCATGTTTAGTTTCTCTTTCTAGTGAAACATATGAGTCAGTGAATGAAGAATCTAAATCATGTTCTAATGTTCCTTTACATGTTGATTTACATTTAAATGGAAATTATGAAGATGTTAATGTTTCATATGGACTTCATTTGTCTGGATATTTCTTTACTATGGGGGATATAGATCAGATAGAAAATTATTTTTTGGAAGAAACCTATGTATCCTCCCACCACTCAATTCCCCCTTACCTTCCTTGTGATGAAAAAGAGACCTCTTTTGTTGTAGTTTCAAGT
>ML796651.1:43287-61516 GCA_009831015.1 Picea engelmannii
TTCTCTCCATAACAAGGTCTCTCCTCCTGTCATCTCTACAAGATGACATGTATACCACTATATACAACATATTGTTGTTGATGCAGATATTCTTGCCCTACTAGAACATTGCGCAATTGTAGCTCATACTTATCAAACGATCCTTGGACCTGTCCATTGATTCTCTCCTGTACAATGCTTCTAAATTCATCTGAAATACTTTTATACTCTTCTTGTCGCATGACTTAGCTTGTCGATAGAGTTCAATATATCCAAATAGAATTGATCTAGTTATCCATCCAACTCAAACACACATCAAACAGGAAATACATCTTCAGATTTTATCTGTCACTGTCTCAGTACCTACTACAACCTCTGTCATAATCATTGTTCCTGAAAATTTAGCTCCTAATGTTTTCCCTTCATTTTCAGACTTGTACTCGGCTTGTCTTCATCATCACTTTACTGTTGTAGAACTACCATCACAAAAACTAGACCACAAAGTTTTCTTACATGTTGATATCCTGCTTACCCATTCTCTCACAAATGAAACAAGCATATTTGTATTTATAATTTTCCACTCACTCCATTTCTTTCCCACATACTAACTTCCATTTAGGGTTTTTCCACTTATAACCACTTTAGGACCAATGCATGATCATATCACATGACTTTACTAAGAGAATACATAACCTGCATTGTTCCTGGGCAGATGAAGACCTTCAACAAGCCATTTTAGAACCTGCATAGAGTTATACCATCAACCCATTATGCTTTCGATGATTCTAGTTATCTATTCATTTTTTTGTGCTTCAATACTCATAGCAGTATCAACAGGAACAATTTTAAGTCTTCCCTAATTTCTCCTTCCCCTCTTTGTTTCTAATTTTTGAGAAGGAGTTTCAGTGGATCATCAAAATAGTGTTTGAAAACCTCCAATATCATCATCGCTTAATTCTTCTGGTTGATCTCCTATTGAAGGTCCACCATCATCATCATCATTGTTTTGTGCACCATAAGCTTTTTTATCCTTGTTTTGAGAATTTTCTTTTCTCATTTTCCATTTGTTGGGTAATGGATAATCTAATTGCATGACATTATCAAGTTCTATAATTGTGGCATATTCTTATTTAGGAGTTTTCTTGTCTTGAGCTTGATCTACTTTATATGCATAGCTTTGATTTTTACATTCTTTATTAGAATTTTTACCCACCATTCTCCTACTATTAACTTCATCAATTTTAGATGTTGTATATTCATCATCTTTCTTGCTTGGTACTTCATATTTTATTTTCCATATCTTCTTATTCTGTTTTTTAGGGTTTCCTATCTTTAAGGGTTTCATTGGTAATCTACATTCTATGGTTTTATGACCATAGTTGTTGCATTTTTGACATTCAATATTGAAGTTTTGTAAAGGAGAGAATGAGTTGTAGTTTCTCTTCGTTGTATTGTACCTATTGTTCTTATATCTTTGGACATTTTTGTTATTGTATTGTCCATAATCTTTGCAGTGTATTGTCTTATGACCAAAATTATTGCAAGAGTAACAATATCCAATAAATAGATATTTATTAGGGGGATTCCTTCTGGTGATTGTATTCTTCCTGTTGTTTTCTACTTTAGTAGGGAATGTTGATTTATGTTTATGTGGAACAATTTTCAATGGTATCATATTTGTTTTATTATATTCTCTTCTTAAGGAGCCCTTTAGAGAATCTGCGTAACTAATTGGTCTTTTGACAAATCCTTTTGATGTAGAAGTTGAGTCTTGGGTATATCCCAAACCAATGTTGGTGTTTGGTGACTTATGACTACTAATAATTTCATCCAAGATCATTGAACTATTTCCAAATTTTGATCCCTTCTTTTCTTTCTCAAGTTCACCTTTTAGCAACATAATCTCAACTTCTAGTTTCTCACATACTTGTTTTTTATCACTAAGTTGTTTTAAAATGACTTCTTCAATTTTATTAGCTTCCAGGAGATGGGATTTTAAATCACTGATGATCTACTCTGATTCTTTAATAGTTCTTAATGCATCTATTTGTTTTGATTGGTGTGATTCTTCAAATTCTTGAAGTTGTACCCTAAGTAGCTTGCCCTTCTTTTTATACTTTCTTAGTTCCTCCAGATCACTAATTAGTTCTACTTCTAGGTTCACTTCTCCTTCAAATTCATAATTTTATTCATCATATACATCATTATTTTGAGTATTCATTCCCATAAATAGAAGCTCTGAATTCTCATCTTCACTCGTGTCTGAAGAGTCGATGTCTTCTTTAGAGTAGATTTTTTTTTCTTATAAAATTTCTTCTTGTATTGGTTTTTCTAGTTGTGAACTTCTTCAACATTTTTCTCCTACCTGGGATAGGGACATTTGTTAGCAAAGTGTCCAATTATGCCACAATTGAAACATTTGAAGGTTAAATTTCCTTTATATTTTCTAGAACCTTTCTAGAGTTTCTTTATAAAGTTGTCATATTCTACATCAGATATGTTTGACTGATCTTCATGAGACATATGTTCATGTTTCTTCTTTGTTTTAGATTCTTTAAAGGTTGTTTCATCCTTTTATGGTTTATCATTCCCTGTTCTCATTTCATATTGATGCAGGAGCATCGCCAGCTCATCAAGCGAGCCAGCACATCAAGCGGAGATCAACTGGATAAACAAACCCAAATTTTTGAAAGTGCTTTGGGATTGTAGCTCAAGTCTTTAATGACACCATTTTATGGAGGAGCATTGTATATTGTATTGGACCTTGAGCCTCAAGCTCTTGTCCTTTAGTAGATAGGAGGCATTTAATCTAGTTAATGCTGGTAGATAGGATTTTTAATTCTAGATTTGATAGTTTAGAGTCTAAGAGGGAAAACGGATATAGACACCCTCATTGTATCTTTGTAGATAATAGAAGCACTCAGGAGAAGAGAATAGAAAGCAGAGAATAGTGTATGAAGAACAACCATGTACAGGCATTTGAATTAATAGAAGAAAGTTCCGATTCAAATTCATGGTTGGTGTTGTTTCTCTGTGTGTGTTGTTGAGGTACTCATGAATGTTTGCTTTCTTGTTATGCATTTTCTTTGTATATGCTGTGCATGTGATTTCATGTTTCAAACTGAAGTTTGAAAGGGAGAGAGAGTGAGGTTCAATTGTTTCTCTATCTGAGCCAGGAGATTCCTGCAAGGTGTGCAGTTGAATTCATCCGCAAGGAGTGCGTTGATGGAGGCTCAGTAGTTTAACTTTTTTTCTCATTCACCCGGAAGTGGAAGTAGGTTGTTGAATCCATGCAAGGAGTGTGCAGGCTGAAGAAGAATTCTCAGTTGTTAATCTGAGCAAAGGAGATTGAAGACTATTGCTGTAGGAAGTGCGCAGAGTCTGAAGGATTCAACACTTGGGAAGTTGTTGAATGTTAAGCGTAAGGAGTGCGCGCAAGTTCCTCTGAAAGAATAAGAGTGGGAAAACTCAGGAGGTATAGCACCTTCGTGATATCATTATCGAAGACTGCACAGGAGGTTTCCATGCCAAGAAGTCCTTAAGAAGGGAAAAGAGGAATTGACGGTCCAGATTCATCGAAGAGATCGATGAAATCCCATCAGCTGTTAGATCTCGAAGAGTTGTACAGATTTTAAGACCTAGCTCACAGAGGAGAGATCCCGGAGAGTCAGAGTTCGGGATATCGAGGTTTTCAGAGTCGTGAAACTCTTTCATAATGGAATCGTGATCCGCGATTTCCCGACACAATTGAAGCCATTCGATTTAAGGGATGCGTGTCCAAGGATCTGAAAGAGTTGAGGTTCGACATTTCGGGGTTTCCGCATACAAAGGAATCGTTACATTATAAATTGTGATTTTGTGATACTCAATAGAGCGACGAGGAAGCGATGATGTGGGGGAGAGAGAGTTCACACGTGCATCGGTGTTCGGCATTTCAGGATTCTCGGTGACGAGAAAATCACGACAGGAGAAGTCACGAAATCCTGAAACGCAACAGTCCCACAGTCATAGCACTTCAGTGGAGGACATGTGTCATCTGTATCGGGTTTCGGGACTTGGAAGGGCCTGTGAACAAGTGTTGGAATCATGATTTCCCGATCACACCACTAGAGTGTGGGCCATAGGCGCCCGAGCATAGGACAGGTGTTGGAAGGTTAAGCCTTGCAGGGGGTCAACGCCAGGTGGCATCGGGAATCGGAGAATCGGAGATCCTGAGGACGTAAGTTCTACGCATTCCAGTCTCACAAATTCTGAAACTCCGATAGGGAAGGACCGTGGTCTTATGGACTAGCAGGTCACATGCGAAAGAGTAGTTGGAGGGAGCTAAGGGGTGTAGAGAGCGCCATCGCAAATCGGGAATTGGGGATCCGTGAGGTGAGCGATTCGCGACCTCGTAAGTACCGATTTCTTGATGGGGGAAATTCCTAACAAGAACAAGGAAACCGTGAGAGGATATTCATCGGGGTTCGGATAATTGTAAGACCTGACCTCGTGAGTTCAAGACTTGTGATCACGCGAGGTCCGATTTCCCGATTTGAAGTAGGGAGATCATAAGAGGAATTATGTGGGTGTTGAGGACTCCCGATAAGGGGGTTTGAAGAGCATTCTAGTTCTTCGAGCCTAGGGAAGAGAAGGTCTTGGTGGAAGCAGGTGTGCCCTGGGTGGCGCATTTACATCAAGTGGTATCAGAGTGGGAAAATTTCTCTATTTTTTGTAGCAGAGAAGAAAGGAAAATTTCACCATGTCGTCGAGGAGAGAAAGACAATCACCCGATCCAGAGGATAGGGGAAACCAGAGAGGAAGAGGGAGACAAGCATAGAATCCAGAAATGGAGAGGCAGATACGTGATCTCCGAGCGATATTAGAAGATATGGAAGCAGCGCAGAGACCCACAACAAATGCTGGAGATCTGAGCGATTCTGAAGGCGAAGTTGAAGCCGAATAACAAGGAGAAGTTACAGCCGAAGATGCAGCCAATGAGCGATTAATTAAAGCTATCGCCCGGATGAGTTTGAAAACAAAGATAGACATTCCATCTTATGAAGGGAGTCTGGATGCAGAAGAGCTTCTAGATTGGATTAGAGCTCTTGACACTTACTTCGATTATGAGGATATCGAAGAAGATAAAAAGGTTAGGCATGTTGTCACAAAATTGAAGGGACATGCATCATTATGGTGGGACGAACTTCAAGCAGATAGATGTTCCAAAGGCAAGTAAAAGATCAAAAGCTGGGATCAAATGATTGTGAAGATGAAGGCAAAATTCATCCCAAGGGATTATCAAATCACATTGTTCAGGAGGATGAAAAACCTGAGACAGAAGTTGATGATAGTGAAGGAGTATACTGAGGAATTCTATAAGTTGAATATCAGTGTAGGTCATCGGGGGAGCGATGATGAAAAAGTTGTCAGGTATATGAATGGCTTGAGATATGATATCCAGGATGAGATGAGTATGACAACCATCAGAATGGTGGAGGATGCATATCAAATGGTGTTAAAAGCTGAAGAGAAGCTAAGCCGTAAGCCAGCACAACGAGGTCGAGGTAGGAGCCAGCCAAAAGGTAAGTCAGTTGCTCAAGATAGATTCCAAAAATCTAAGGATGACTAGAAGAAACCTCAGACTAGAACAGAAAGAGGTGGAAGTTCACAGTGAGGCCAACACGCTGAACAACGAAGGCAGCAGACAGAACAGAGCGGAGGATACGCTGATAATAACAAATTTCCTCATACCAGAGGTAGAGGAAGAGGAAGAGGTGGAGTCATCACATGCTTCACGTGTGGAAAGAATGGACACAAGGCAGTTGACTGTCCAAATAGGAATAAGGATGGAGGAGAAGCTCAAATCGCTGAGGCACAGAGGCGAACTGCTGAAGCAGAAGACACAGAAGACAGAAGGTTGCTGATGATGTGTAAGGTTCTCTTAACACCCGAGAAGGAAGGGGAGGACACAGCTCAGAGAAACTGACTTTTCAGAACCACATGCAAGACCAAAGACAGGAAGTGCAAGGTTATTATGTACAGTGGAAGTATAGATAATCTCGTTTCAACCAAGATGGTGGAGAAACTAGAGCTGGAGACAACTGATCACTAGAGTCCATACAAAGTTTCATGGCTAAAGAAGGGGCATCAGGTAAGTGTCACTAAACAGTGCTTAGTTGACATCAATATAGGAGGATACAATGATAAAATACTTTGTGATGTTATTCCTATGGATGTATGTCATTTATTGCTAGGCAGACCATGGCAATATGATAGGAACATAATTCATGATGGAAAGATGAATACGTATACTTTGGAGAAGAATGGAAGAACACATATGCTACTTCCAATTAAAGACAAATAAGTAAAACCAGAACCGAGAAATACTATACTTCTCATGAGTGGGAAGGAACTTCTGGCAGAAGTGAAGAAGAAGGAAGATCCACAATTCTTTGTGGTCAGGAAACCAAAAGTTGTTTTGACCAGCACAAGAGTGGATGATTTTCCGGAAGAAATTCAGGAACTGCTAGAAGAGTTCGCTGACATTGTGGTAGATGAATTACCTCATTCATTACCACCGATGAGGAGTGTGAGTCATCATATAGATCTCATACCAGGAGCCAGTTTGCCAAACAAATCTGCGTACAGGTTGACGTCGCAGGAAAATGAAGAAGTTAAAAGGAAGGTACAGGAACTGTTGGATAAAGGATTGATCAGGGAAAGTTTAAGTCTGTGTGCCGTTCCAATGGTACTGATTCCAAAGAAAGATGGAGGTTGGAGAATGTGTACAGATTCCAGAGCCATTAACAAGATAACCATCAAGTACAGGTTTCCATTGCCACAGATGGATGACTTGATGGACTGTTTAAGTGGAGCAAATTTTTTTCAAAGGTTGATTTGAAAAGAAGATACCATCAGATTCGCATGAGGGAAGGTGATGAATGGAAGACAGCCTTCAAAACCAACGAAGGGTTGTATGAATGGCTGGTCATGTTGTTTGGCTTGACGAATGCACCGAGTACCTTCATGAGGTTAATGAATGAAGTGTTGAAGGAATTCATTGGTAAGTTTGTCATTTTTTATCTAGATGACATATTGATTTTCAGCAAAACAAAAGAAGAACATCTGAAGCATTTAGCTACAGTAATGAGGAAGCTACAGCAAGAGAAGTTGTTGATCAACATGAGGAAATCTTCATTTATGAAGACAGAACTCATTTACTTGGGGTTTGTCATCTCGACAAATGAATTAAAGATGGATCTAAGTAAAGTGGAGGTAATTAAAAATTGGTCATCACCGAGAAATATTTTCGAGGTTAGAAGTTTTCATGGACTAGCTAGTTTCTACCGAAAATTCATCAGGAATTTCAGTGGAATTAGCACAGAAATGATGGATACTGTCAAGAAAAGACATAAATATTTTCATTGGACTAAAGAGGCAGAGAATAGCTTTAATCTGTTGAAGCGAAAGATCACAAAATAGTCGGTTTTGGTGTTGCCGGATTTTACAAAAGTGTTCCAAGTAAAATGTGATGCAAGTGGCTTTGCCATAGGAGCAGTTTTGAGCCAGGAGGACAGACCAATTGCATATTTCAGCGAGAAGTTGGATGAGGCAAAGGTGAAGTACTCCACGTATGAAAAAGAATTTTATGCTATCATACAGGTGTTGAAGAAGTGGAGGCATTACTTGATTCCAAAAGAATTTGTTATGTATAGTGATAATCATGCATTACAGTTTGTGACTCAATAGGAGAAGTTGAATCAAAAACATGCTAAATGGGTAGAGTATATGCAGAATTTTACATTTGTAATTAAACACATTTCAGCTATTGCTAACAAAGTGGCTGATGCTTTGAGCAGGAAATGTTTGTTGCTATAGGAGTTCCGAGTCAAGACATTGGGTTTTGAAAATATTAGGGACATGTATGCAGGTGATGCAAATTTTGCAGAGGCATATGAAGCAACTGAGAATCTAGTTCTCAGAGACAGAAGCCCATGGATAGATTACATGATCCAAAATGGACTGTTGTTCATAGGAAATCAGTTATGCATTCCAAATTGCTCCGTGAGGGGGAATATTCTAAAAGAGTAGCACAGTGGTGGATTGGCAGGGAATTTTGGCCATGACAAGACATTTGCAAAGCTAAGCGAAGCCTACTTTTGGCCAGGGAAGCGGTCAGAAGTCAATAAGTTTGTTGACAGGTGCAGAATTTTCCAGCATTCAAAGGGTAGGAAGCAGAATGCAAGATTCTATCAATCATTACCCATACCCGAGAGGCTGTGGGATGAAATCAACATGGATTTCGTATTAGGATTGCCTAGGACGCAAAGAGGACATGATTCGATCTTTGTGGTGGTTGAAAGGTTTTCCAAAATGGCACATTTTATCCCATGCCAGAAGACCAGCGATGCGACTCACATCGCAAATTTGTTTTTCAAGGAGGTCGTTAGACTTCATGGTTTACCCAGAAGCATAGTATCGGACAGGGATACAAAATTCATTGGACATTTCTGGAGGACACTCTGGAAGAAGATGGGGACTAACTTGATGTTTATTTCTGCCTATCATCCTCAGATGGATGGGAAAATGGAGGTGGTAAATAGAAGTCTAGGAGACTTACTCAGAAGCTTGGTGATAGAGCACCATAGCAGTTGGGACAATGTGTTGCCACAGGCAGAGTTTGCGTACAACGACTCAGTGAACAGAAGCACAGGAAAAAGTCCATTTGAGATTGTATACGGTAGGCAACCAAGAGGAGTATCTAAACTGAGGGACTCAGAACAGATAATGACTAAGAGTGCAAGCGCTGAAGAATTCGCAGAGGAAATGGAAGAACTTCACAGCAGGGTGAAGGAGCGATTGTTGGAATAAAACCAGGAATATAAGCACAGAGCAGATCAGCATTGGAGACAACTTCAGTTCGAAGTTGGTGATCTAATTCTGGCACATCTGAGGAAGGAAAGGTTCCCAAGGGGAACATACAACAAGCTGAAAATGAAGAAAATTGGGCCATGCAGAGTCCTAAAGAAATTGGGAGAAAACTCTTATGAAATTGAGTTGCCAGGTGAGATCGAAATATCCCCGACATTCAATGTCTCAGACTTATATCCCTATAAGGCTGAGGAAGCAGGAGCTATAAGTGATGAATAACTATAGGTCCAGTGGCAGAAGCAGATTCCGATTGCAAAGAAGCCACAGATGGAGCGTATACTTGACAAGAGGGTGAGCAAAAAGACCAGGCGGAAGCAATACTTTGAGTATCTGGTCAAATGGAAGGACCACCCAATGGAAGATGCCAGCTGGGGGACTGAAGTAGTGATTCAAAAGCATGGACAGACCATGTAGGAGCTCATGGACAGGATCCCATGAAAGTTTTCAAGCCGAGGAGTATGATACAGGAGCATCACCAGCTCATCAAGCGAGCCAGCACATCAAGAAGAGATCAGCTGGATTAACAAACCCAAATTTTTTAAAGTTCTTTGGGATTGTAGCGCAAGTCTTTAATGAAGCCATTTTATGGAGGTGCATTGTATATTGTATTGGACCTTGAGCCTCAAGCTCTCATCCTTTGGTAGATAGGAGGCATTTAATCTAGTTAATGCTGGTAGATAGGATTTTTAATTCTAGATTTGATAGTTTAGAGTCTGAGAGGGAAAATGGATATAGACACCCTCATTGTATCTTTGTAGATAATAGAAGCACTCAGGAGAAGAGAAGAGCAAGCAGAGAATAGTGTATGAAGAACAACCATGTACAAGCATTTGAATTAATAGAAGAAAGTTTTGATTCAAATTCATGGTTGGTGTTGTTTCTCTGTGTGTATTGTTGAGGTACTCATGAATGTTTGCTTTCTTGTTATGAATTTTCTTTGTATATGTTGTGCATGTGATTTCATGTTTCAAACTGAAGTCTAAAAGGGAGAGAGAGTGAGGTTCAATTGTTTCTCTGTCTGAGCCAGGAGATTCCTGCAAGGTGTGCAGTTGAATTCATCCGCAAGGAGTGCATTGATGGAGGATCAGTAGTTTAACTTTTTTTCTCATTTACCCGGAAGTGGAAGTAGGTTGTTGAAGCCGTGCAAGGAGTGCGCAAGCTGAAGAAGAAGTCTCAGTTGTTAATCTGAGAAAAGGAGATTGAAGACTGCTGCTGCAGGAAGTGCGCAGAGTCCGAAGGATTCAACACTTGGGAAGTTGTTGAATGTTAAGCGTAAGGAGTGCACGCAAGTTCCTCTGAAAGAATCAGAGTGGGAAAAATCAGGAGATATAGCACCTTTGTGATATCACTATCGAAGACTGCACAGGAGGTTTCCGTGCCAAGAATTCCTTAAGAAGGGAAAAGAGGAATCGATGGTCTAGATTCGTAGAAGAGATCGATGAAATCCCGTCAGCTGTTATATCTCAGAAAGTTGCGTAGAGTTTAAGCCCTATCTCATAGAGGAGAGATCCCGAAGAGTCGGAGTTCGGGATATCGGGGTTTCCGGAGTCGTGAAACTCTTGCATAATGCAATCGCGATCAGTGATTTCCCGACACAGTTGGAGCCGTTTGATTTAAGGGACGCATGTCTGAGGATCTGAAAGAGTCGGGGTTCGGCATTTTGGGGTTTCCGCATACAAAGGAATCGTTACATTAGAAATCATGATTTCGCGATACCTAATAGAGCGACGAGGAAGCGGTGATGTGGGGGAGAGAGAGTTCACACGTGCATCGGGGTTCGGCATTTCGGGATTCTCAGTGATGAGAAAATCACGACAGGAGAAGTCACGAAATCCCGAAACGTGATGGTCCCACAGTCATAGCACTTCAGTGGAGGACATGTGTCATCTATATCGGGTTTCGGGACTTGGAGGGTTATGTGAACAAGTGTTGGAATCGCGATATCCCGATACGTTATTTCCCGATCACACCACTGGAGTGTGGGCCATAGGCGCCCGAGCATAGGACAGGTGTTGGAAGGTTAAGCCTTGCAGGGGGTCAATGCCAGGTGGCATTGGGAATCGGAGAATCGGAGATCCTGAGGACGTAAGTTCTATGCATTCCAGTCTCACAAATTCCAAAACTCCGATAGGGAAGGATCGTGGTCTTATGGACTAGCAGGTCACATGCGAAAGAGTAGCTGAAGGGAGCTACGGGTTGTAGAGAGCACCATCGCAAATTGGGAATCGGGGATCTGTGAGGTGAGCGATTCGCGACCTCGTAAGTACCGATTTCCCGACGGGGGAAATTCCCAATAAGAACAAGGAAACCGTGAGAGGATATTCATCGGGGTTCAGATAATTGTAAGACCCGACCTCATGAGTTCAAGACTTGCGATCACGCGAGGTCCGATTTCCCGATTTGAAGTAGGGAGATCATAAGAGGCATTATTTGGGTGTTGAGGACTCCTGATAAGGGGGTTTGAAGAGCATTTTAGTTCTTCGGGCCTAGGGAAGAGAAGGTCTTGGTGGAAGCAGGCGTGCCCTGGGTGGCACATTTACATCACATATGATGTAAAAATTCTATGAAGTTGATCAACTGTGAGTGTGTCAAGATCAGGCCTATCTTCAATTGTAGAAATCTTGGCATCATATATCATAGGTAATGACCTTAGTATCTTTTTCACAATAGGTTTATCTGTAATTTCTTCTCCTAGTGCTCTGATTGAATTAACTACTTCATATACCCTATGAAAGGACTCAACAATGTTCTCTTCTTCTTTCATTTTCATATTTTCAAACTAAGTTCTATAGTTTTGGAGTTTGGCTTCCCTGAATTTTCTATCTCCTTCATATACAACCTCCAATTTGTCCCAGATTTATTTGGCTAACTTACAATGCATAACCTTCACACATATAGAATTTGTCAACTCTCCTAGAATTGCATTAAATGTTTTTTCATTGTCATTGTATATTTTCTTTCCTGCAACATCTTTGGGTGGAGTAGTTGGCGCAATGTAACCATCTACAACATATTTCTAGATATACAAACCAAGAGCCAACATGAAGTTTTTCATTCTTATTTTCCATAGAGCATAGCCACTTCCATTGAAAAATGGTGCTTTGTTGTTAGACAATCCCTCTTGTTGATCCATATTCAAGATCTATCTTCGAGTTGTTAGACTGTGTTGAAGGAACTCACTCTAATACCAAATGTTGGAAATACTGAGAGGGGGGGGTGAATCAATATTTCCCTTTTTCAACAATTAGCATTTCCTTTAATATTTTATTATTTACCACAACAGATCAATAATGGACTTGTATTTAAAATCAATTATAAATATAATTAACATAAATTACAAGGTTTTAGAAAGAAATAGTAAAGGACACTAATCATTTTTAGAGCACCAACTCCAAGAGACACCAATCCCCTTCTTCAGGGTACGAACCCTAGGAAGCACCAACTCCCTTTTCTTTAGGGCACCAACCCTAGGAAGCACCAACTCCGTTGTCTTTAGTGCACCAACCCTAGGAAGCACCAACTCTCTTATATTTAGGGCACAAACCCTAGGAGGCACCAACTCCCTTATATTTACTTAGTAAAGGATATGAATCCTTTCGTGCTCCTCCCTTCCACCCTCACTACATAAGAATCATCATTTTTTCTTCTTGGACTCTGCTTCTGTTTTGATCTTCTTATCTTGGCTGCAAGACACTTTCTTCTCACCATTATTTATAGTTTATATAATCTTCCAACTGGTGTGAGCTATAAAGCATCGTGTCCCTTTGTTTGGACTATCGCACCTCTTTATTTTAAATTAACAATAATATATATTATTATTCAAACATTATCATGAAGGCTTTTAATTTAGTGAGATTTTTTTTCATAAATTGATCACAGATATGGATCGATTTCATTTTTAAATCGATGCCATGTCTATATAAATATTACATAAATCGAATTATGCAAAGGCACTTCATTCAAACCATTTACATGTTACCATATGCACAAAACCACGAGCTTATTAATTTAAGCGATGTTCCCATCACTACACAGATTTATGTGTTCATAACCCGTGACTGGGGGTTGGAACCTAGTCCTCCAAACTTTAGCCTTCCAGTGTTTTCTCTCTCATCCAATCTTCTAGAGTTTTCAACTCCTTGAAGTAGTTACCTCTCACAAGGATTGATCTAATGGTTAGAATGATTCCCGGAACCAAATCAATGGTCTATCTTTGATCCTTACACTCTCCTTCCACTGCTTAATCTAACGACTATGACTTAATCAAATATTGATATGGAAAACCATTATTCACTTTGGAACTTCATCCTTTGGGAATTCCATCCTCTACAATCTTTGGACCTTCCGAAGTTCATTTCATCAAAGTAGATTGGATGGTCGATATTTGATATTTCGTTATATGTATGATCTTGGATTGTCCAGAGGTTTCAAATAAATCGACAGTCATGACTTGATCTGCAGTTGATTGGATTGTTCTCATTCACTTCGATACTTTCATGCTTTGGGAAGTTGTTGGTGGTAGACCTTGGTTTCCCACGAAGGAAATACTCTCGAAGTGACGTAACTATTGACGTCACTGCTGACTTGGCACTGGTCAAGTGACTGCCACGTGTTACTTAGATTCGTGACATATGCATACCTAAAATGCCAACTGGACCTTGACACTTGTCATCATATGATTGTGCCACATGTTCTTGTTGACATGGTATTTCTGACGTGGATCTCCTGATGTGTCACATGTCCTCCTCCTAGATATAATGGTCATACTTAAACCGACGTGGAGATCTCATCCTCCTGAATTGGTGAAGTGTCGAATAGATTTATCATCGTAGATATTTCCTATCTTGATCCTATGGCCTCTGTTTATTTTGGAACTCTGGGGTTTAGTAGTTCTTGGCTCATTTGAGTTGTTTATCACCGTATTAGGTCAAGGCCGGAGTTGACCATGCTCTGAGAGTTGTTACTACAGATCAACGGTTGACTCGATTTCCTGATTTGATGGTCAACAAGATTTTGTGACTCTCGGGCTTTGGCCTTCAGGTAAACTTACATGTTCTTGTCTCCTTTTCACCAGAGTGGTGAGCACCAAAGTTGACTACCTTCTGATCTAACAATTCAACTTTTCCACTCCATATCAATGAATAATACTTATCTCTGGATCAAATATTGATGTAACAACTGGGAAACCATCTGGAGCTCCTTCTTCAGATCCAACGGTTGATATTTAATCCTTCCCAGCCTCTGACTTCACCTTGATCTAATGATCCTGGGATGTCCCAAAATAAGAATGAATATCTCTTGTGCGTCATCTCTTCTGAGATTCGATTTAACGTTCTCCCTTTTGATCTATTCATCACTATTTCTCCTAAGATGTTAATAATTGTTTGTGCATTCTTTTATGCACTGATCTTCAGTCACTAACCCTCCTAAGATCTGAATTCCTTGTGCTTTGTTACTCCTTCTGTACATGGATCTATGCATGCTCTGATCTCATGAAATCTAATATGATGCCTCCCCTGAGATTTAGGTAGATTCCTCTACACTTCGTGCTATGTCTTCTCTGCAACTTACTACGTTATTTCTCCTGGGCTTTTATTAATGTTCTTATGCGCCCTGTTTTTCATCAATGACAATTCATCATAAAAACTCATCATCAAATAACAATGAATTCGACTGTTGACATCAATGAAAATATGTCCAACATAGGTATGGAATGATAATTATGGTGGAACACATGTTCCCGTTGTGCGTATCATGATAATCCATAAGTATCAAAAAGTGTATATCCACTCTTTTCTTTGAGCTCCATTTACTTCACATTGATAAAATGACCAATACTATAATATTTTTTGGGGAAACCTATGGGTTAAAATAAAATGCATAACATCTACTTAGAAAATAAAAGAAACTCTTGTATCACCTCACTTCCTTCACCCTATGTGCAGATGCATATCTATATCTAAATCTAAAAGGGTGAGCATTTTCTGAAATAAAAAAGGAACTTGAAAGCACTATTAATAGTGTGGGAAATACAAGTAAACATGTCAGGGCTATGGACACCTACTAGCAGCAGGGATATGCTTGTATGGTACCAAGGGGCTATGGACGCTCGCTGGAAGCGAAGTAATGCCGAGAAAAGAGAGATGAGGAACACACTTAGGTAGATGTTTTCTTGTTTTAAAAGTAAAAACCCATGGATGAAACCAAAACTAATTTGAAGTGTACAACCAGTAAAAGAACTTCTCAATATTTGACTCTTTTAAAAGGTTGTGTTATATTCCAAGTACTAGAAAAATGGGGTTATGTCTTTTAGAATTTTGGCATCATTGTGGTACCCATGATTATTGGAAGCTTGTCTACAGTTTGTTGAACTTATCTTTAAAACTCAAATCTAAAGTATAGGCCCTAGACTTCTATTGACATAGATAACTAGTTCTTCTAGTGTGTTGTCATTTGTTGTGGCCACAACAACCCCCCTCCCCCCCCCCCTTTTTACTTTTTCTTTTACAAGCAAAAGGAAAAGAGCCCCCTACTAAAATTTTTATCATGTTGCCTAATCCTCTACTGTTGGAGCCTATTTTATTTATTTTCCTATATTGAGGGAGTTTTTGGGTTCGATCTTAGTTGATGATTACCTTTGATAGTGGTCGATTATCTCTTTTGATCATATATGATTACCTGCGAAAAACTTCTCCTCCTCATTTTATTCACTCTTAGTACTTGTTCATAAATTTTCTTAAAGGCAAAGACATATTATGTTTCTCATGTGTTGGTAAATGTCACATTAATCTCATAATTGATTTCATCTCTTTCTGTGGTTGCAGGAACAGATTAGCATGATATCATTTTCACGATTTCTTTAGCCTTGAGAAGCATGTGGGGGAATTCTTTGATCTTCTTCCCCTTTTATCCTTCCCTTTATTTATTTAGTGTTCTCTCTCTTTTATTATATTATTATATCTAGTTAAACCCCTTAGTTCTATTTTACTATTTAATAGATTTCCAACGCTTGTAACCATGCTTGATTCTGAGTTCCGGATCAAAAGTTATGGCTTCCCGAAGTTTCCTAAGTCTTCACTCACCTTTCCATCTCACTACCATATGGAATCGACGTGGTTCCCTATCACTTATGTCATCCTACATGGTGTTTATGTAGCACCCATTACTTGTCCTCATAGTCACCAGGATCTACCTTCTTCATGTCCTCCTATCCTTCCGACTGCATTCCCTAACAATGTCGTTGTCGTGCCTTCTCGTTGTCGAAGCTCCCCTCTCCCTAGCACTTGGAATCTCCCGACTCCATTCTCCAGCAACAATGCCACCTGTCCTCTTTCATCATCGGAGCTATAGTTACTCATGATCTTTGACCACCCTAACTCCGTTGTCAATGAATATATCTCTAACGGTTCTCAGAAGCCAAAGATCGACGATCCCTATCCCCTTAGCAACTCGTAGTTATTCAACAGTCAACTAACCCCATCCTCACTCAACCACCATGTTGGCATCCTAAAAAATGTGGCACTACCACAACCTATCACTTGCATGATGTGTGCACCCATCCTCGGTTTGACACTCGTCCTCCCTCGTCATCGATGATCCATCATCATTAATGATTCTTCTACTCTTCCTCATCACCAGTGATCCCTTGTCGTCAGTGACCCCTTGCAGTCTAGTACCTCCTTGTCGTCGATGATCCCTCATCGGTGGTGACCCCTTGTAGTCTAGTACCTCCTCGTCATCGATGATCCCTCATCGTTAGTAATCCTTCCATCCTTACTCCTCGCTCAAGTGGGGCCCTCTCTAGTCGCATGTACCCCTCACGACATGCTAGCTACCACATTGACATCCTATGTAAGCCTAAATAGCCGAATCCAGAAGACGCGGGGATTCCACTTGCCTATACATATCTATTTTTCTCTTGTTTGTATTCACATTGTATCATTTTACTATATTTTTCTTTAATTTGTCAATATTTTTGTAAATATTTGATTCCAATTATGTATATTTATTTTCTTTATTTTTATTGATTTTTTATTTTTAGTTTTACTTTTAGTTTTAATTTCATTTATTTATTTTTAGTGTGTGTTTTATTTTGTAAATATTTCTATGTATTTATTTTATTTTTATTTTTATTTTTAATTCATGTATATAATCATATTCTATTTTAATTAATTTTATTTTTACTTATTGATTTATTTAGTCATTTGAACAAATTTCTCAACATGTATATATATTTATAATTTTATTTTTACCTTTTTCCCTTTACCCATCTCTCCCTAAGCCCTATTTTCTAGGCCTTCCTATAATATATGGATTTCCTAAAAAATAAGAATTCCCTATATTATAGGGAGTTCTAGAAAATACTTATACTTATATTTAAAACTCCCCTCATAAAGGTTTTGAAACGTAAATTTGATATAATATAATATAATTATCCTTTTATATTATAATTATATTATATTATAACATATTTAATTAATGTATATATTGGAAATTCACTCAAAAATATACATATCAAAAATATACATATGTGAGGGAGATATGTCTAACAATGTTAAATCTAGCCATAATGTATATTATCCTTCATCTCCCCATCAACAAGCAAATCCCAACCATAATACCATCACACATCTTTTACTTTATTTTAAAAAATCATTTGAATAAAGTTTGGGGAAGAACCAGTATAAAAATAATATATATATATATATATATATATATATATATATATATATATATATATATATATATNAATTTATAATAATAAGATATTACCCCACATCAGACTCCGAGAGTAGAAGTTCACCCTTATCCTTCAATCTCCCCACTCTGAAATCATCCGAGCAATGTGGTGGGAGTGTGGAATCAATGCCTTATTTTCAGACTCTGAAACCCCGACCCCGACGAACCAACATGCATGCATTTCAATGGTGATGTATAACTTTGTATTATTTTATTTTATTTTATTCACTTTTTTGTTTTATTTTATTTTGTTTTGGTTATTTTGTTCAATATTTTATTATTATTTATTAATTGTATTTATTGTTTATTGCTTATTTGTTTATTTTATTTATTATTTTTAGTTTTTCATGGATGTATAATTTTATGCAAATAATATGAACAAGGAACATGAAATTGCTTAATGGTTAAAAACATGTGTTTCATACTTGGAGATCACAAGTTGGAATTTGGTTGGGGGTAGGGTAATTTTTGTAAATATCATTTTAATTGATTAGGGGTAAATTTCATTGTTAACTCTGCAAATAATATTTTTTCTATTTTCTATTTTTTATATTATATTTTCATTTCTTTTATTATTTTCTTGATTTAAAAAAAGGGG
>ML796651.1:61566-73818 GCA_009831015.1 Picea engelmannii
GTTTTTGGGTTCGATCTTAGTTGATGATTACCTTTGATAGTGGTCGATTATCTCTTTTGATCATATATGATTACCTGCGAAAAACTTCTCCTCCTCATTTTATTCACTCTTAGTACTTGTTCATAAATTTTCTTAAAGGCAAATACATATTATGTTTCTCATGTGTTGGTAAATGTCACATTAATTGCATAATTGATTTCATCTCTTTCTGTGGCTGTAGGAACATATTAGCATGATATCATTTTCATGATTTCTTCAGCCTTGAGAAGCATGTGGGGGAATCCTTTGATCTTCTTCCCCTTTTATCCTTCCCTTTATTTATTTAGTGTTCTCTCTCTTTTATTATATTATTATGTCTAGTTAAACCCCTTAGTTCTATTTTACTATTTAATAGATTTCCAACGCTTGTAACCATGCTTGAATCCGAGTTCCGGATCAAAATTTATGGCTTCCCGAAGTTTCCTAAGTCTTCACTCACCTTTCCATCTCACTACCATATGGAATCGACGTGGTTCCCTATCACTTATGTCATCCTACATGGTGTTTATGTAGCACCCATTACTTGTCCTCATAGTCACCAGGAGCTACCTTCTTCATGTCCTCCTATCCTTCCGACTGCATTCCCTGACAATGTCGTCATCGTGCCTTCTCATTGTCGAAGATCCCCTCTCCCTAGCACTTGGAATCTCCCGACTCCATTCTCCAGCAACAATGCCACCTGTCCTCTTTCATCATCGGAGCTATATTCACTCATGATATTCGACCACCATAACTCCGTTGTCGATGACAATATCTCCAACGGCTCTCAGAAGCCAAAGATAAATGGTCCCTATCCCCTTAGCAACTTGTAGTTATTCAACAGTCAACTAACCCCATCCTCGCTCAACCACCATGTTGGCATCCTAAAAAATGTGGCACTACCACAACATGTCACTCACATGATGTGTGCACCCATCCTCGATTTGACACTCGTCCTCCCTCGTCGTCGACGATCCATCATCATTAATGATTCTTCTACTCTTCCTCGTCGTCAGTGATCCCTTGTCGTCAATGACCCCTTGTAGTCTAGTACCTCCTTGTCGTCGACAATCCCTCATCAGTGGTGACCCCTTGTAGTCTAGTACCTCCTCATCTTCGATGATCCCTCATCGTTAGTAATCCTTCCATCCTTACTCCTCGCTCAAGTGGGGCCCTCTCTAGTCGCATGTACCCCTCACGACACGCTAGCTACCACATTGACATCCTAAGTAAGCCTAAATAGCGGAATCCAGGAGACGTGGGGATTCCACTTGCCTATACATATCTATTTTTCTCTTGTTTGTATTCACATTGTATCATTTTACTTTATTTTTCTTTAATTTGTCAATATTTTTGTAAATATTTGATTCCAATTATGTATATTTATTTTCTTTATTTTTATTGATTTTTTATTTTTATTTTTACTTTTAGTTTTAATTTCATTTATTTATTTTTAGTGTGTGTTTTATTTTGTAAATATTTCTATCTATTTATTTTATTTTTATTTTTATTTTTAATTCATGTATATAATCATATTCTATTTTAATTAATTTTATTTTTACTTATTGATTTATTTAGTCATTTGAACAAATTTCTCAACATATATATTTATAATTTTATTTTTACCTTTTTCCCTTTACCCATCTCTCCCTAAGCCCTATTTTATAGGCCTTCCTATAATATATGGATTTCCTAAAAAAATAAGAATTCCCTCATAAAGGTTTTGAAACGTAAATTTGATATAATATAATATAATTATCCTTTTATATTATAATTATATTATATTATAACATATTTAATTAATGTATATATTGGAAATTCACTCAGAAATATACATATGTGAGGGAGATATGTCTAACAATGTTAAATCTAGCCATAATGTATATTATTCTTCATCTCCCCATCAACAAGCAAATCCCAACCATAATACCATCACACATCTTTTACTTTATTTTAAAAAATCATTTGAATAAAGTTTGGGGAAGAACCCATATAAAAATAATATATATATATATATATATATATATATATATATATATATATATATAAATTAAAATAATAATTGAAAAAATAAAATTTATAATAATAAGGTGTTACCCCACATCAGACTCTGAGAGTAGAAGTTCACCCTTATCCTTCAATCTCCCCACTCTGAAGTCATCGGAGCAATGTGGTGGGAGTGTGGAATCAACGCCTTATTTTCAGACTCTGAAACCCCGACCCCGACGAACCAACATGCATGCATTTCAATGGGGATGTATAACTTTGTATTATTTTATTTTATTTTATTTTATTCACTTTTTTGTTTTATTTTATTTTGTTCAATATTTTATTATTATTTATTAATTGTATTTATTGCTTATTGCTTATTTATTTATTTTATTTATTATTTTTAGTTTTTCATGGATGTATAATTTTATGCAAATAATATGAACAAGGAACATGAAATTGCTTAATGGTTAAAAACATGTGTTTCATACTTGGAGATCACAAGTTCGAATTTGGTTGGGGGTAGGGTAATTTTTGTAAATATCATTTTAATTGATTAGGGGTAAATTTCATTGTTAACTCTGCAAATAATATTTTTTTCTATTTTCTATTTTTTATATTATATTTTCATTTCTTTATTATTTTCTTGATTTAAAAAAAGGGGGGGAGGGGGGGATTGGAAAAAATCGTTCTACAAGCTAGAGGTCCCATGCTCGCCTAGGTTCTATCCACACTATCCATAAGGGTTGAACCTTTTAAATAACTAAGCGTTTAAGGGATGCCTTTTCAGGAAGAAGATCAATGGTTCAGATTTGCCCATAAGCTAAATCAATGGTTGTTGAGTGACAATTCTCAAATAACCATAAATTTTGCTACAGGTTTCAAAATGAGGCTCGTGGTACATTGTTGGAAAGGTATCGGACAATGGAACATAATGGTGTAGGTATCCAGGCTAGAAGGTTGACAGAAGATGAAAGAAAATGCAGAAAACAAACACCCACGAATTTGGGGGGGGAATTGGCCATACCAACTTCATGAAGCCATATCTGGAGCTAGGAGCAATGAAATCAGGGACATGAGGGATCGATGGAAAGATAGAAAAATGACGAAAAAGATAGGATAGGAATTGTTAGCATATTGAAGGAACACATGGCCCGAAAATGCAAAACACATGAGGAACCCGAATTCGAATGAAAAACCGGGTATGATGACTTCAAATCGTCATATTTTGAGCTACAAGAAACAAAATCAATCCAACAATATCTCAACGGAAAGATAAGACAGAGGAGAATAAGACACAATGATCACATTCTGTAGGTAGAAGCCATAAACACCCATAAACATTTGAAAAATAAAATATAACACAAATGGACAAAGGCAATGAGTATTTTTAAGTATATATCATTTATAAACTGTCCAAGGACGAAAATAATGACTCATGAGTCCATTCAGTTTCTCTGTGTAACACTTACATGCATCCATTTTTGAAATGAGAGAAAAGAAACAAAAGGAAAATGAAACGAACAGTGATGAGAATTGAAAATTATCTCTCTTGTCTTATAAAAGAGAACTCATGGCATAAAGAGATGACTTTTTCCCTTTGTAACAAAGGATGGTACTACTACTTCTAAGGAATAAAGAGCAAGAGGCATTTCAGAAATAGGTCTCTTTGATGGATGTAGTAGAGACTATTCTTGATGCATTTGTCTTTTGCTTTAGTAGATAGGATCATGTTGTATGAATTTTTTTTGCACTCTGTGTTGTTTACTTAGGGTGTCACATGTTTCTTAATGGGTACATAAATGATGTTATAAATGGATTGTTCAACTATTTGTCTATGCATTTGTAGCATTATTGTTTATATTTACCATTATAATACATTAATTATTTATGGTTCCGATGGTTATCTTTCTTTGTACTCATTATATTAGTTGTTCTCCCAGGATAGGTTAGAATTAGTTAGATTAGATTAGTTTCCTTTAGTTATATTAGTCTTAAAATTATTTAGAACTCTTTGGGGGGAAGTTCATTGTCTTTCCCATTTTATTTATTTTAATTATGAGCAGTAGTGAGGCCTATAAACTTGCGGGAAATGCTACCCCAATGAGAGTAGGTCTGATTGGGACCTTCCATCGAGTGTTTTCCCTCATCTGATTGAAAGTGTCATTCTGTACCATCAACAGGACCCAACCCCCATTCTTCTTTTTGAAAAACAAGATAACTATGAGGGAACTAAGATTGTCACTTTTCTACAAATTTTTCTATACCAATTTTTCTATTTTCATATTGTCCTTAAGTGATCTAGAAGCACTATGGTTAGGGTTTCTTATTTATGAGAAGAGAAACTAATCCTCAATCTTGTTGTATGCAAAGCTACAATGTTATGGACCAGATGTCTAGGATGTAGAAAAGGTTGTATATAAGGTAACCAGATGTGAAGACCTTGTGCAACATAGCCTAAGTTTGGGTGGAATGACCGACGTCTACAACCAGTTGGTGAAGTTTTCTTTAAAAGATAAGTTATTTTTGTTTCTTGTAAATTATATTTCCACTCTGTATTTAATATTATCTTTGTGTTGATTTTATAACATGCTTGTTTGTTGTTAATGCTATGCATGACATGATAAATTTTTATTTTATAGTTCAATATGTTTCTTGATTATTGCATGTGTTGGTCTCATGTTTCTTGATTTATTAATCTGTATCATAAATTCATAATTAGTCGAAAAGGTGAATTTTTTTAGGTACTCGGGAAGTTGGATATGTCACAGATTGGTATCAGAGCATCGATTTGTGGCGATTGGGATGTATGGGCCGACACATAGGTTGAAAAATTATTATCTTCAAAAAATCCAAGTCGGAGGGTTTTTGGGCAGCCAAAGGAATTTTTCTTGAAATTAGGCATTTTTTATAATTTTGGGAAAATTTGAATTTTTTTGTACAATGATGTAAGTGGTGACATGGAGGCCATGTGTCGAGGATGTGGACTATCATGGTAGTAGGGCCCCAATGGAAATTTATCACGCTATGGAGGTGGACTCCAATACTACAAGTGGTATTGAGCCTTTTGGTAGGAGGTTTCAAAGTGTTACCAAATGACCCACGTTCAATAAGAATGCGCCACATATACCTTGAGTGGTATGGTGGTATTGGGATGTTTGGGACCATTAACATCCCTCCACCTTAAAATACCAATATACATCTAGACCATTGATCATCCTTTTATTTCCATCATCTAATTGGGGAAACATGCATGTTACATGTCGAAGGGTAAAGGTGTAGGATGGGACTCGCCCATCCCTGCAACCAACATATGGATGCCATGTGTCAGTCAAGTATGAGTAGGCCCATAATACAAATAAAAATAAAATAAAATAAATAATAAGGATGAATTGAGGATGATGGGGAAGGTCCAGTGTTACTAGAGGGGTGACATGGCATCCCCTCAAGGTGCCATGTGGACCCGAGGTGCCACATCAACATATACCATATATGCAAAGAATATCCTATGTTTCGTAAAAAGACTAAGTCTAGAGCCAAAATCATATTTTGGCCATAAAAAGAGAAAAAAAAATTAGGATCAAATGAAATGTATGGTTATGTATGTGTTGAGGAGGTCTACAAAAGTCACACTAAGGGCCACTGGCCATTTCTACTTAATTTTTCTAGAAATTCCCAAATTGTGGTTTTTAAACATCTAAGTCTAGTTCAGTGATCGGGATCCAAATTAAGATGAAATTTTTAGAGGGCATTAAAAAATAATACATGAAAATACATAATGAAGGAATTGGCCATATTCTAAGTGGTTTGGAATGGGTATGCTGAAATAGGGAAAAATCCACTATTGTGTGCCACTTTTTGGTGATTTTTGGGATTTTCAGAGGAAAAGGGACCCTGTTTCACAAAAATATAAAATTTTGTTTAATCAACATTTTATCTACTTGTCAATATAGAAAAAATTTCTTTAGTGAAGTTATCCTAAAAGTGCACAGTTTGGGAGATAGCCACTTTTGCTAAAAATTGTAAAAATGACAAACTTGCAAATTCCAAATTGTTGCAGAATCTTAATGGAGCAATAGATGGAGAATATGAAATTTGTTTTGTGTTCACCTTAATGAATATTATCAATGTAATATACATAAGTTTTATTTTTTCTTGATGTATTTTCTTTTGTGGTTGTCATAATTTTGCCTCCTAGTCAAAATGCACTAGTGGAGAAAGTGCATAAAGTAGGTGAAAATGGATTTTTCAGGAAGCCATAACTTTTAGCTCAGGGACCAAATCAAGGTACACAAATAATAATTGAAAAGCTAATTAAAAGGAGAATAGTCTTGAAAAAATATAAGTTGGAGAAGTGTGATATGTTTATTCATGAATTAAGAAGGAGAACATATATCATTAATTGACAAAAAAATTATACTATGCATAATTCTAACAAAAATGTTTTCTTGCACATTTTGCAAAAGCATGGGTATAACAAAATCAATTTAGACACATAATTTAAAATCAAAGACATGGAGGATTCAAAAAATCCTATAGTCATGAGAGGGAATCCAAAGGCCTAAATATCAGTTTGGGTAATGAGGAGATGAAATCTAATGGACATAGTAGCAGGGTGGAGCCAACAAAATTGGTAGATATTATGAGGAGTTTGAGAGTGGAAGTGTGGAATTATAGAGATGACAATGAAAATATAATGAGATCATAGGATAATAAAAATCAAATAAATACTCAGTTTTTGCAAAGCCTAAACCAGATACAAAGACAAGTGAAGAATGGATTAGGCTCAAGATATGAGTAAGAAGGAAGACCCCGTGCAAGAGAGATAAATACAGAAGATATGGTCACTCAATAAGTGCTAGTAGATGTCACATAAATCATTACTCACCTACTCATTCATCTAGGAAGTGTTATGCATCTGAAGAGTCAAGAAGTATCCTAGAAGTGTCTCTTATTAGGCATCAAAGAAGAATATATGAGTTGGATAGCTTGCAAGGAGAGATTATGAATCTTAAGCCACCAGCCTTTGATGGTGAAAACATAAATGGAGATGATGTTGAAGCCTAGTTTCTTGGAATCAAAAAGTATTTTCAGTTGCATAGATATTCATCTGACCTAGAATCTAGGTTTTTCATATACCATTTGCATGGAAAATCTTCTATGTGGTGGGATCAGTTGAAAAAAGTCAAGCACATTGATGAGAACAAGATTTTTTGCAAGAAATTCGCGAAATATTTTCAATAACAGTATCTTTCATAGAAATATTATGACAAGAAGATGTAGGATCTCTTTGAACTCATGTTGGGGAGCATGACCATGGAATAATATGAAAAAAAATTCTTAGAGTTGTTCAGGTATGTGGGATTTATCAAAGAGGAGAAGGTGAAAATAAAAATGTTTCTAAGTGGACTTCCATATTTTTACAAGGATAAAATTCAATTTGATGAACCTATAACTTTTGCAGAGATCATCAAAAAAGACAAGTACATGTATAAGCAAGAAAAAAAGGAAGAGATACTTTTCAAAAATTGTGGAAGAATAAGAAGAAGGAGAAATCAGATCAGAGAAGGAATGGATTCAAACCTCCTTTCAATAGAAATAGTCCTAATACATATCAACAAAATAATCCTGCTAAGAATGAATCCAATATGGAAGAGTCCTTGGGAAAAAGGGGAAGGATACCAATCAAATGTTGTGGATGTAAAGAAGATCACATGTACAAGGGTTTCTCTCATAGAGAAGACAAACTGAGAAATTTTCACAACATTCAAGAGGCTACCACAGTGGAAGACATGGACAGGAATACTCCAAAGATATATGCAACCCTAGAAGATCGACAAGTAGAACATCAATCCCATATGATTGAAGTACAAGGTAAGATTATAAATCATCTTGTTTCTATTTTAACCAATTCATGAGCAATCCATAATTACGTTGATTCTAAAGTAGTGGACATATTTCATTTGATGAAAAGTAATCTTGAAAGATCATGATTGGTTCACCTAGCCACAGGGACCAAAATAAGAATCAATGAGACTATCTAAGGTTGTCCAATAGATTTGAATGGACTGAATACCAATGCTAATTTGAATATTATACCACTAGGATCTTATGATATCCTAATTGGAATGGACTGATTGGAAAGTAGCATGTTGTCCTATATTTCCATAACAAGACATTTACATGTCTTGATGAAGAAGGAAATCATAGCATTGCGCAAGGAATTCCAAGACCCATTTCTATAAGAGAGATTTCAGCCTTATAACTAAAGAGATGTTTTAGGAAAGGATTTAAACTATATGAAACTCCTGTGGAGAAGCCAGACAAGAACAAAGGGATAAGTATTGAATATTTTTGGGTATTGCAAGAGTTTGAGGATGTATTCAAAGAAATACTAGGATTTCCACCAAAGAGGGATACAGATATCTACATTGATTTAGCACCAAGAGTTTCCCTAGTATCAAAGACTCCTTACATAATGAATACACCAAAATTAAATGAATTGCAAATGCAACTAGAAGAATTGTTGAATAAATGGTACATACACCCAAGTGTTTCACCTTGGGGAGAACTCATACTCTTTGGGAAAGAGAAGGATGGAAAATTGAGGTTATGCATTGACTTTATACAATTGAATAAAGCCACTATAAATAAAAAATATCCTATAGCCAGAATTGATGACATATTTGAATAATTAAGAGGAGAAAATATATTTTCAAAGATAGACCTAAAATTAGGATATCACCAAGTGAGAATCAAAGAATAGGACATTAGTAAGACATATTTTAGAACCAGGTATGGAAATTATGAATTTGTAGTGGTGTCATTTGGACTAAACAATGTGCCAACTTTCTTTATGTTCTTAATGAATGGCATATTCAGAAATTATTTGGATAAGTTTTTCATTTTGTTATTGGATGACATACTTATATATTCCAAGACAAAGGAGGAACATGAACAATGCTTGAGATTGGTACTACAAGTTCTAAGGGAGCATCATTTGTATGCCAAGCTAAGAAAGTGTTCTTTTTACCAAGAGCAGATCCATCATTTGGGGAACATTATTTCAGAAGAAAGCATAGTAGTGGATCCATAGAATATTGAATCCATTAGGGGATGGCCAACACCAAAGAATGTTTCAGAAGTCAAATATTTTATGGGATTATCTAGATATTACACAAGGTTTATAGTGGTTTTCTCTAATATTGTTCATCGCATCACTTCTTTAGAAAAGAATCAAATTAATTTTGAATGGACAACAAAGTGTGAAGAAAATTTTAATTTATTGAAAGAGTTATTTACTAGTGCACCTATTTTGAAGATTTGTTTGTCCAAATGAGGATTTTATCGTATGCACGGATTCATGCAAAGAAGGACTTGGTAGAGTCCTCACTCATAATGGACATGTCACTAGCTATGAGTCTACGAAGTTTAAATAACATGGGAGGAATTATGCCACATATGATTCGAAACTTGTTGCCATAGTTCACACATTGAAGATGTGGAGGCATTATTTAATGGGAAATAAATTTGAATCAAGGACAGACCATAGTGGTCTGAAATATTTGTTTGAGCAACCAACTTTAAATTCTAGGAAAACAAGATGGTTGAAACTTTTAAGTGAGTATGATTTTGACATCAAACATATCAAAGAAAAAGAAAATAAAGTTGTTGATTCACTCAACAAAAGGGTACATATCATGCACACTACAACCATTAGTATGCATCAATCATATTTAAAGAGCAGAATTTTAGATGTTGTTGTTACAAACCAGCATTACCTAAAGGTAAAAGAAACCTTACAACAAGAAGATGTACATCATAAATTGAAACAGTATAAGATGAAAGAAGATGGAGTACTTATGCATAAAAACATAATTTATGATCTTAATTCCAGAGAACTAAGGAATTTGGTGTTAAAAGAAATGCATAAGGTTTTATATTCCAAACATCGAGGTTACCAGAAATCAATTATAGCAATAAGAATCCAATACTTTTGGCTAGGATTGAAGAAGGATGTTGTTGATTACATTTCTAGGTACATGGAATGTCAAAGAGTGAAGGATGAGCATAGACACCCAACAAGTTTTCTACAACCATTGCCAATTATAGAGTGGAAATGGGAAGTAGTAACCATTGATTTTATCACTAAATTGCCAAGGACAGAAAGAAATCATGATTCAATAATGATAGTGGTGGATAAATTAACAAAGAATTCTCATTTTATTCTAGTAAAGAAGATTCATAAGACAACTAATATTGCAGAAATGTACATGAAAGAAATTGCTAGGTTGCATGAAATACCTAAGGCAATTGTTTCAGACAAAGAGTCAAAGTTTACTTCAAACTTTTGGAGAGGATTGTTTAATGGATTTGGTACAAAACTGAATTGTAGTACAACATACAATCCATAGTGAGATGGGAAGACAAAGAGAGTCAACTAATTGATTGAAGACATGTCAAGAATGTATGTGATGGAGAAACCATCTAAGTGGGAAGATTATTTGCATTTGTTTGATTTTACCTTTAACAATGGGCATCAAGTTTCTTTGAATATGAGCCCATTTGAAGCTTTGTATGGTATAAAATGCAATATTTCGGTGAGTTGGGACAACCCAGTAGACACAGTAGTACTTGGGATAGAATTGCTCAAGGAGATGGAAGATAAGATGGTTAAAATTAAGAATAATTTGAAAGCATAACAAGATAGGAAAAAGAGTTATGCAAATAAGTACAAGACAACCAGAGAGTTTAAAGTGGGAGAGAATGTATTTTTTAAAGTGAAGTCCAAGAAAAGTGCATTGAAATTGGGCAATTGTACCAATATAGCAACCATATTTTGTGGTCCATTTGAAATATTGGACATAATGGGACTAGTTTCATACATGTTTGCATTGTCTTGTTCCATGAATGTGCATAATGATTCAATGTATATTTGTTGAAAAATTATGCACATGATCCTAACCATCTCATTGATTGGACTTTGATTTAGGTGGAGCTAGAAGGAGACTTTCGGGTACAACCAATGCATATACTAGATAGGAAGGTCATGGTACTCCAGAACAAAGACATAGGGCAACTAAAGGTCCATTGGACATGCTACATCCTTGAAGAAATGACATGGGAGTTGGAAGACACAATGTGGGAGGCATACCTGTAGTTATTTTTGAATTTTTGATAAATGGTTTGTATATATGTACACTTGCATGGTGTTGTGCAGTAAGGACGGTGCCAAAATAAGGGGAAAAGGAATGTAATACCTCTATTTTGAGTCCCCATATTAATAATGTATTTTTGTTTAAGTTGAAAACGTTGAAGATCCTAGCAATGTAATCCTTTGAATATAATAATAAAAATGCATTGCTAGCTGCAAGATGAACAAGGACAGAGTTATATGGGGTTGTGATTCCACGAGAGAGGGGCCTAAAGGAGTTAAGCCAAATATTATTATATTTTATGTTACTCACCCTTCTTGGAATTAATTGGGAAAAGTGGTTACATGAGCTTCTTGGAGAGGCCATGTGGTGCATTATTGCATGCAATTATATAAACCATGTTTTTTGGGTCATTTGGGGTTCCTTAATCATTTTATGAATTGTTCCTCATTCATTCCTTGCACGTATTCTTCTTTTGGGCATGGAAACGAATTGTTGGAGGTAGAGAGCCATTTCTAGTTGTTTGTAGGTATTTATTGGTTATTATAGCAAGAAATTGGTGCATGTGTGCATGGGAATGATGACATTTGTGAAGAACTTTCCACAACTGAGAATCCTTGAAGTTTCTAGAATTGATATTTTTTGACCAGTAACATTGTAGCCTTGGTGATCCAAAAATGATCCAGAGAAGACAAAGAACAACTCAAAACTCATAGAAGCAACTTAGGAAGCTCATAATGGTGTTGGGTATGTGTTATATTCTTTGCATGTGTGTGTGTGTGGGTGCGTCAGATACGACGACTGCGTCTGCGGTTTTTTGCTATTTTTAGCGGATTTTTCTATTTTTAGCTGATTTGTAAATTAATCCTGGATTAAGGGATTAGGGTTTTGGTATCTACGGAATACCTAAAAACATTGTATATATTGTATGACGAATGGTGAAATTTGATATAATGAAAAAGAAAGGTTTTCCCGGTTGAGGGTTTCCGGTAAAGATCTTTGTGTATTCTGTGTATGAGCCATTGATTAATTTTTGTATTGCTTAAGAATATATATGCATTGCTTTACTTCGCAGGTTTAAAACTTACAT
>ML796651.1:110528-149168 GCA_009831015.1 Picea engelmannii
GATTGATACATTCCATGGATGATATGTTTTGGCACATTGCATGATGTTGATGTACATGGTTGATGTACATAGGTGTTGTGCATGATGAGCACACATTTTTGTACAGGATGTACTTGGTTGATATTTTCTCACGATTCTTTATTTCATTGTTGACATATATTTTGCTTCATGATGCTTGGTATGGCATGAGTTTGATGCATAAACATGTCCAAGGTTCGTCATGTGGTAGCATATTGTTCATATTGTAGAGAAGATAGGGGGAGACATACCCATAGGGGGAGTCATTCTTCTTCCCATGATTCTAGAAGGAGATATTTATCAGTTGCATACCTAGAAAATAGACCTATATTTGAATAAAGAGCACATAAGCATAATTCTAGGGGGAGCAATGGTTACAAGGGGAGTATGTTCGATGTATCTTCAACATTACATCAGAGTGTTATCCCTTGTTCAAAAAGGGGAGAGATTATTCAGAGGAATATCAAAGGCACTCATACAGGGGGAGAATCCCCAAGGAAAGTTCAAGTAGGTGGAGTATCCCTAAGAGGAGAATGGCCCTTTGCCATTGATGTCAAAGGGGGAGAGATAGTCACATTGATGTGATTGATGATTATCATGATTGGGAGAGATAGTTACATTTGGGAGAGATAGTCACAATGACTATTGATATAGATCATGCCTTATCTACATGTTGACATCAATAATTGGTAATTGGTGTTGACATCAATGTTGGTATTGCCATCAATGCCAAAGGGGGAGATTGTTGGATCATGTTGTCATTGATGCCAATGACTTGATTGATTGATGTCAAGTGATTTACTGATGTCAAAAGATTGATTGATTGATGATTGATGTAATATAATATGTATTGTCCTTGATGAGAATGCATAGATGAAGATATATCAATGGGTTGTCATTGATACATGATGAAGATGGATCGATGTGGTTTCATTGGTATATGATGCATTGTTGGAAAAATCTATATATGAATCATTATTTTCTTATCATGATTGATAAGGTGCACAAATGAATGAACTCCAAAGTGGTCCACTTATGGTGAAATCCCTCATGGGAAGACGCTTTGCGGATTGAGTTATCCTAGAAGAATGGTTGGAGGACCCATGCTTGTATGTGGAATAATGAGATCAAGATCAATGAAGTTGTTGGTGAAACTATTCCAGATGGATAGTACTTGTCATACCATTTTCGGTGGTATGTGGAACTTCACATAACTCCTCACAGTTTGAGAGTTATGGCCTTACGAAGTTGGAGGACCCTCAAATGTTGGCTTGAAGCCCACAAGGTCAAAGAAGTCAAAGTTCTTGAAAAGAAGAAATATTATTTAAATGATAAAGTGAGATGAAAAAATCAAGAAAGATTATTTAAATGATAAAGTGAGATGACAAAATCAAGAAGGAATATTTAAATGATAAAATCTTGGAGAACTTTTTATTTTTGGAAAGTGGTTAACCCTAAAAATAAGGAAAATAGGTTAAGTGACCTAGAAATGGGTTAAGTGACCTAGAGAATGAAAGTATAAATAAGATAGAAATGGTCTCTTGTAAATCATCCTTTTTGTGGATCAATGGAGAGCTTCTTGTGAGAATATCTTTTGGAGTATTGATGGAGAGCTTCTTGTGAGGGCTTCTTGTGAGAGAATTTTGGTGTGGATCTCTTGAGCATGATTGAAAATATATTCTAAGAGAGAGGAGATCGGGAGGATCTCATGGATGCATTGAAGTTTCGACAAGTCTGAGATCATGACAGTGAAATTCTCGGAATTACAGAAAAACCCTAATTTCTGGTGCGTACGTGGGTTGTCAGTGTATAGGGTGCATATACACAAGTTGTCTGTGTATAGGGTGTGTATAATACGCGGGATGTCTATGTATAGGGAGTGTACAGTGGATAAAATCATGGTGATGTGTGGTTGAGCTGATGACAAGATGTTGAAGATTGTAGCAGGTTCTAGATCTTCTTTTTATGGGCTTAGATCTGTCACTGAGACATTGGTATGGTTACATTATTGTCTTGATGGATAGTATTGCTTGTTGTGTTGTGAATGCTTAGGGAATTCTTGGTATGGCTGTTGTGATGTGGTTTATGTCAGTTGATGGAGTGAGCAGTACTCTTGTGATTCAATTGTGATATGATTTCTACGGTATACTAGTTGCATATACATGATTGAGTTAGCATTCATATTGATTGGTTGTGGAGCATGAGTAAGCTATTGGAGAGGTTGGATGTGTTGTGACTGGATGGTGTTCAGTTTGGATAGTGAGAGACATAAGAGAATGAAAAATTGGTTGCAGAGGATCTGAGTTAATACTGAAGGATAAACCCTAACAACTCAGAAGGTATACGAAGGTTTTTGTATACCTTGGTCACATACATACATGGGTTGTAGTGAGCCAGGGCCCATACACATGCGGGTTTCACTACTGAAAGGTCACGTACCTGTTGCAAATTGATATCTATTGAGGATTTTTTCCTCATATCAGTTGGTGCTAAGGATGTAAGTTGAGTCTTGCATTATAGAGATGGTGCTCTTGTAGAGTTGTACTCTATTCAGTTGTTGCTGAAAAACCCCAAGGATTGTAGTCCATAATAAAAAGAAAATTGTACATACATCTTGTGTTCTTTGTGTTCCTTGTGGTGATGACTTATTGATGATATATTGTTGATATGTGTTCACATCTAACTAGTTATAAATGACAACAATGAGTAATGAGTAAATGTTGAATGGTAACTAATGCGTTTTGTGAAAGAGGGAAGGTTTGGAAAAAGATCCCCACACTCATTCACCCCCCAACCCCTCTAAGTGTGGTAGGTGTGTCCAACAGATCGTGCATAAAAATCAGTGATCTGGCAATTTCCCAACACATAGAAAAATTCGAGAATGGAATGAAGTAAATCTTCCTCACATCAAGATTAAATTCAAAATCCATACAAGGGAAAATTTAGTGGTAATTCCTTCTATGTCTTTCCATATTTGCTGAGAATTCATTTATTGATCAACCAACAGTAAATAAAAGAAAAGGAAAATAGAGAACTAATTAAAAAACTAGGAAGCAAAGCTAAACTATGCAAAGGAAAGGCACTAATTTATTTCATTCTATTCCCATCCTATGATACTAATGGATGAGAAATGAGCTATGTAGAGTCATAATGCCAATGTAACCATCCATGTAATCCCAAGTCTACAGACATATGTTCAAGACACAGAAGTAGTGAGAGAGCTTGGAATAAGAATGAAAAAATTAAAGAATGATAAAATCTATCCACCATATTAGAAATGTAACAGTGATAATTCATGGGAAATCTATCTAAAAAGGATCTCTCTGACCATGCTTCAATCTGATCATAAAATCTTGCACTTCTCTCATAGAATTGATGGAAGGAGTTCGATGGAAAGTAGCATGCCAAATGAGAATCATGCATAGAGTTTATATAAAGTGTTCTTGGTGAGAGAATCTATGTGCTAAAAACGTTGTTTATCCCTGAAGACAAACTAAAATAATAAGGGCCTGACATAACCATTGGCAAAGACCGAAGTACCTCATTATCTTGGAAAGCCTCCTTGGACTTTCACTTCAAGTAACCAACTACTTGAGATAGACTAGTGAGATCATATGATATGTATGGGTTAGGACCAACCATGGTATAAGAGATAATTTCGAAACAATGGTGGGATCCACTAGTGTTAACAATATTCAACAAGGGGCTACTTGAACAAGGAGATTCACTATTTATCAAAAATGAAGAAGAAAAAGAAGAAGACATCCTTTGATACACATTTTCTACAAAATTATATTCATCCCACGAAAAATGATGATAAGGATTGGTTATAATTAATTCACGGGAAGAGGACTTATCCTCTCTAACTTCCAAATGCACATCACTTCCATAAAGTACTTCAACAAGGTTCATCCCCATTGATTCTATTTGAATAGGACCATGAGTATCTCCATACAAAGTTAAACAATTAAAGAGATCAAGATACAAGTGATAATAAGTGGAAGAACTAAGAGAATTAAAAGCTTCTCTAGAACCATAAATTTTTTTAGAAAGTGACTCCTTGAGTGGTAGTTCCTCCTCCTTAAGCACATCGACAATTACTTGTGAATCAGTGGGCTCCATATTAGGTGTGGTTTCACAATCAATACATCCTTCCTCAAGATGGTTTTCCTCTTCCAAGTTAAAAATAGATTGTTTATATAAAAGAGGTATGTCCTGCATGTTTATTTCTTCTCCTTGAATGAAATGATCCACGTGGTTGTTTTTCTCTTGCACAATATGAGAATCTGAAATATATTGCATAGAAAAATCATGATTAGAAGCAGGAAACAAATCAAAAGAATCACCAGAACAAGAAGTCTTAATAAATAATCCATTAGTAATAGAAAAACATTCTAGATTTATGTCTGTTATACAAGGAGAATTTGTAACAATAGGACAATCCAAATCAAGAGAAACCAATTCCAAATTATCCATGGGTGAGGAAGAATTGATTTCATGAGTGTCCATATTTTCTCCATTAACAAAGTGACTAGCTTTCAAGTTTTTCTCCATAGCTTCCTACTCCACTTCTTTTGATGGAAAAGATTAGGATAATGAGAGCCTGGCATAACCATCGGTGTCACCCAAAGTGTCTCATTATCAACATGAAAACCCTCCTCTTGGAAAGCTACAAAAAAATTTGAACTTGAAACTACAACAAAAGAGGTCTCTTTTTCATCACAAGGAAGGTAAGGGGGAATTGAGTGGTGGGAGGATACATAGGTTTCTTCCAAAAAATAATTTTCTATCTGATCTATATCCCCCATAGTAAAGAAATATCCAGACAAATGAAGTCCATATGAAACATTAACATCTTCATAATTTCCATTTAAATGTAAATCAACATGTAAAGGAACATTAGAACATGATTTAGATTCTTCATTCACTGACTCATATGTTTCACTAGAAAGAGAAACTAAACATGAAATTAAATCATTGTTAGAGGGCCTATCTTCCAAAGGAAATCTATAGAAATTATGGCTAAATATGATAACAAAATCTTTAAGAGATTCATCCTCATTCTTCTTCAATTCCAATATCTCTACACACAAATTATCATAACAATAACTCTCAAAAGCATGGAAAAATTTGCACATAAGTTGTTCCCATGTGTGAATAGAGGAAGCAGGTAAGGTCTCACACCAACACTTGACCCAGCCTGCAAAAGTGAGAGTGAATAGCCTACAAATGATATTTCTATTAGTAATATTGTGAGAACCACAAAATTTTCAGAAGTTAAAAGCATGTTCAGATGCAAAGATGTTAGGGTCCTAAGCCGCACATAGGTAGAACAATATATTTGAATGTAATAAAGGTCAATATTAATAAGGCCTTGAAATAAAATAGAATAAGTCGAATGTAAGAAGACCTAATAGAAGATTCCACTTCTAGAAGGATCTTCCTCTAGATGCTTCTTTTGATAGACATATTCAGTATAAATAGGAGTCGAGGGTATGAGAACCCTAGATTGGATATTATTGTAATAGAGCTCTGCTCAACTGGAGGTTTCCCCCTCGAAGAGGCCCGTGAACATTGCTTTCAGAATCAAAGTGTTATTTTTGTTGTTATTCTTATATCATTTCAGTGCTATTGTGGTGATTGTTCTGGTTATATTGTTGTTATTCTGCCATTTTTGCCATTTTATTTATGTTCTACATACTTTTTATATCTAGTATATTACAAGTGGTATCAGAGCACTTTCCTTGGCAGAAATTGTGGGTAATTTTTTTTTTCCAGGGTAGAGATGTATTCTGGTGTCTTTAAGCCACATATATATGTCATTACGTGCATAAACCCGCGATTGAGGGATTCATACACACAGGAAACACAAGTGGTTCTTAAGCGCACATCTGTTGGCCACCCTTGTAACCCCTGTTGGTACCCCTTCGAGTGGTAGCACATTAGACAACACCTGTGTACGGATTGGCATAGATTTCCTAAATCCCTCTTTAGATAAATCGATCGACCACCTGAATTCTATAGTGCCACTGAGAACAACACTCGGGAATATACTCTCTAGTAGCTGGGTAATTGGGTAGTATGGCTAAGGGTACGGTCTATCCTCCTTAGTTAGTTCCCTGAGATATTGGGTCGAGTAATACTATTGGACCCCGCACGTATATCAGAGAGCTATAGCACATGGAAAACCCTTATTTGTAGAACCCTTGAATACCTAACCCTTGGGGACAGAAACATAAACAAATTAAAATAGACAAGATCTATTGCTATGCAACTGTGTTCGGGTTGCCAAGTAACTAGACTTTTATTCTTGGTTAAGAATTTGGGCATTTCATCACTGCAATATTCTTCAAACCAGAGTATAACTCCATAGGTGTAAAAAAACAAAATAAGTCTGGAATTTTTTTCACCATTATTTGAGACCTATTCCATTGGATTCATCTCTTCGCCCTTATCACATTCGTACATATCATTTTTTGGAATTTTTTTTGACCCCACCCACCCCTGTTTGGTTCCCTCGTCCTCATGGCCCATACCCACAACCAAGACTTGGAAGCTCACTTCAATACCTTTCAATATAGTCTCATCGAGACCCAACAAGAAGTGAAACAACTCAGTGCCAATGTTGCCACAATCAATACAACCATGCAGTCCTCAATGGAGGAAATCAAACAAGACCTGACCACCCAGATTGAATCTGTCTTTTCGTCACTCTGCACCAAGCTTCATATCCCTACAGATAACCCTTCCTCTGACTCACCCCCACATACTAAAGGTGAGCATTCCTCTCATTTGCATAACTTTCAACACCATCACTTTCAACATGACCTACGCCTTCCGCAGGTGGATGTGACCAAATTTGATGGCTCAGACAACACTGGTAGGGTAACCCAAATGGAACATTATTTCTCTTTATACGACATTATAGATGACTTGGCCAAACTCTGGTATGGTGTTCTCCATATAGATCAAGAACATTGGCAATGGTGGCAATGGAGAAAAAATTCTTGTTAAGGGTATATTGCTTGGACACACTTTGTGGAAGAGATTTATGAACACTTTGACATTGACACCAACCATTTGGGCCATTTAACAAAGTTGAAACAATCAGGAACAATGGAAGACTTTATAGCTTCCTTTGAGCGCTTGGATTTTCGAGAGTGTTTTATCAGTGGCCTCAAGGATGATATTTAGACCCATGTACTCATGGCTCGGCCTCAGAGTTGGGTGGAGGCTACTAAAGGAGCTAAAGGATCAAAACAGGTTGTATCTTCTCAAAACCAAAAACCCACCTTTATCCCTTTCCTTAAACAAGTAAATCCCACTACTCCCTCCACTCCACTAAAGATCCAAAAATTGACCAGGGATGAAATGGATGAACGCCAACTCAAAGGCCTTTGTTATAATTGTGATGAAAAATATTTCTCGGGCCACAAGTGTAAGGAAGAAAATATTTTTATGGCCATCTCCAAGGATATTTCGGAAGAGGATGTTAAAACTCCCCTTGTGTCCGAGTCACTTGTAACCACTGACATAACCCCTCCCTCAGACCCTCCCGAAGTAGAACCAGTCATTTCCCTCAATGATCTCACTGGCTTCTCCGCTCCCCAAACCCTCAAGCTAATTGGTTACATCAAGCATCAAAAGGTCATCATTCTGGTTGATAGTGGAAGCAACCATAATTTTATTCATCACAGCATTGCCCAAGAAACTCATTGCTACATCCATGCCGTCAATAATTTCCAAATCATGATTGCCAATGGTGGCTCCATGAAATGTGGGGGGTGTTGTGAAAATGTGTGTCTCCAAATTGGTGACTACCACCTAAAATCTCATATGTTTGTTATCAACATGGGCGGTTGTGACATTGCGTTGGGTGCAGACTAGCTAAGGACTTTGGGTCCCATTCTCATGGATTTCAAGGAATTAACCATGCAATTTTCTAGGAGGGCTACCAATATAATTTCCAAGGAATCACCACCAGTTCACCTAAGATCATTAGTTCCCATCGCATGGAAAATCTGCTCAAAAGAGGTCATTTTAGTGTTATTTCCCAACTCCATGCCATACAAGCAACATAGACACCGTCGGTGCCATAAGGCCTCCAAGCCATCCTTTCTAAACATCAAGTGGTCTTTTCCACTCCCTAGGGACTCCTTCCTTCCCGTGGTGTTCATGATCATTCCATTCCCCTTGTACCCAGAAGCCTTCCTCCCAATATCTGTCTGTATCATCACTCCTTTTCCCAAAAAAATGAAATTGAGAAAATGGTCCAGGAAATCCTTAATGCAGGTGTTATCTACCCTAGTACGAGCCCCTACTCTTCTTTGGTGGTCATGGTCCTGAAGAAAGAAGGTTCTTGGTGAATGTGTCCTGAATTTCATGCCCTCAACAAACTTACCATTAAAGACAAATTTCCCATTCTTGTCATTGATGACCTCCTAGATGAATTGAGTGGCGCCCAATTCTTTACTAAACTTGATCTTCATTCAGGCTACCACCAGATACATATGAAAGAGGTAGACATTCCCAAGACTGCCTTTAGAACTCATGAGGGCCACTATGATTTTTTGGTCATGCCCTTTGTCTTGTGTAATGTCCCCTCCACCTTCCAAAGCCTCATGAATCATTTCTTCCATCCTTTTCTATGTCATTTTGTCTTAGTTTTCTTTGATGATATCCTCATCTATAGTAAAACCTAGACATACCATCTTTCTCATGTGGATCAATTTCTCCATCTACTCTCTCAGCACCAAATTTTTCTGAAACAGTCTAAATGTGCTTTTGGCGCCTCAAAAGTAGAGTACTTGGGTCATCTGGTTGGAAAGGACGACGTCAGGGTGGATCCTAAAAAGATTGAATCTATGCAAGACTGGCCTCACCCAAAGACTCTCAAAATCTTGCATGGATTTTTGGGCTTAACAGGTTATTACCACAAGTTTGTTAAGAATTATGGAAAAATTGTAGCACCTCTCACTGCTCTTCTAAAAAATAACTCTTTCACTTGGACCCTAGCTGCTGCTCAAGATTTTCAAACCTTGAAGATGTCCATGTGCACCACTCCAGTCCTGGCCCTTCCTAATTTCACAAAGACCTTTGTCTTGGAATGTGATGCTTCAGGGAAAGGAATTGGTGTTGTCCTTATGCAAGAGGGTCGGCCTTTGGCCTTTACCATCAAGAAACTATCTGAAAGAAATCTGGGCAAATCAATCTATGGAAAGGAAATGTTGGCTATTCTGCATGTCGTTGATCTGTGGTGCCCTTATCTATTCATGCAACGCTTCCAAATTAAGACATACAATCAAAGGCTAAAGTATTTTATGGAACAATGCATTTCCTCCCCGGAGCAACAAAAATGGGTGACTAAGATATTTGGATAGGATTATGAGATCATTTACAAGAAAGGAAAAGACAATGTGGTTGCAGATGCACTTTCCCGAAAATATGAAGATGAAGTATCCGTTTTTTCTCTTTTCTTCATTGTACCAGATTGTCTCCAATCCATTCGCCAAGAATGGCTACAAGATCCCACATGTTCGCATCTGATACAAAAATTGCAGTCCAATGCTCCAGCTTCCCCAGGGTACTCTTGGCTCCATGATGAGCTTCGATACAAAGTCCGTTTGTATTTAAGTAAAAAATCAAAGCTTAAATCCATGGTACTTTTTGAGCTTCATGCTACACCCACAACGGGGCACATAGGGTTCACCAAAACCTATGACAGGGTAAAACGTTCTTTTTTCTGGGATGGTATGAAACATGACTTTCATAATTTTGTTGTTGAATGTGATGTGTGTCAATGCAACAAGGGAGAAACAGTCAAATATCCAGGCACACTACAACTGCTTTCGATTCCATCTACTATTTGGAGGGATATCTCTATGAATTTTATTACAGGATTACCCAAATCGAGAAATAAATCAATCATCATGGTGGTTGTTGATCACCTTTCCAAGTATTCTCATTTCTATGCTCTTTAACACCAATTTACAGCATCCATGGTGGCTTAAATTTTCATGGATCAGGTCTTCAAGCTTCATGGCATGCCGCACTCTATTGTTTCTGATCGCAACCCAACTTTCACAAGAAATTTTTGGCAAGAACTGTTCAAGCTACAAGGCACCCAATTTCATCTCAGCACAACTTATCATCCCTAGACTGATGGTCAAACGAAAGTTGTCAACAAGTGTTTGGAAACATATTTAAGGTGTTTTTCCTCAAAAAATCAAAATCAGTGGGCTCAATGGTTACCCCTAGCTGAATGGTGTTACAACACTTCATACCATACAACTACACGCATGAATGCTTTTGAAGTGGTATATGGACAGAATCCACCTTGATTTCTCTCATACCTACCAAGTGTCTCGAAGGTCCAGGCAATTGACCAAACACTTACAGTTCGAGAGGCTATTCTCTGTACCCTCAAAGAGAGTTTGGTCATGGAAAAGAATCACATGAAGCAACAAGCAGATCAAGGTCGCTTTGAACGTCAATTTGCAGAAGGGGATCAGGTGTTTCTTTGAATACAACCTTACAAGAGAAATTCCCTCAAGGTCGAGCATTGTCAGAAGCTAGTGCCCAAATTTTATGGTCCTTATACTGTTCTCAAGCATGTGGGATAGGTGGCCTATCAGTTAGCTTTGCCCAGTCATTTGAAGCTACATATTATTTTTCATGTTTCATGCTTAAAGAAGGTGATTAGAACTAAGTGCCAAATTCAAACCAACCTTCTCAAGTTAGCCGAAGAAGGATCCATTTGGCTACAACCAGAACCAGTTTTGGACCAGTGTGAGCGTCACCTGCATTAGAGAACCATCAAGGAAGTGTTAGCCCAGTGGAAAGATATAACTCTAGTAGATGCCACTTGGGAACCAACTACCATTTTGCAACAATTTCCACATCTCAAGCTTGAGGACAAGGAAATTTTTAAGGGGGAGGACATGTTAGGGTCCTAACCCGCACATAGGTAGAACAATATATTCGGATGTAATAAAGGTCAATATTAATAATGCCTTGCAATAAAATAGAATAAGTCGAATGTAAGAAGACCTAATAGAAGCTTCCGCTTCTAGAAGGATATTCCTCTAGATGCTTCTTTTGATAGACATATTTAGTATAAATAGGAGTCGAGGGTATGAGAACCCTAGCTTGGATATTATTTTAATAGAGCTCTACTCAACTGGAGGTTTCCCCCTCGAAGAGGCCCGTGAACATTTCTTTCAGAATCAAAGTGTTATTTCTGTTGTTACTCTTATATCATTTCAGTGCTATTGTGGTGATTGTTTTGATTCTATTGTTGTTATTCTTCCATTTCTTCCATTTTCTTTCTTTTCTGCATACTTTTTATATCTGGTATATTACAAGAGATTTCACCCTCGCCATCAAATCTTAGTTGTGACAAGAAATGTAAAATATTTCTAGGAGGTTTGGGAGGTACACTACCAGAAAAAGCCCTCCATAAAGGGATTTTGGATGGAGTCATTAGTAAATTAAAACAACAATTAAAAAGAATGACTCCATAGGATCAACTTTTCATCTGGCCCTCCTTCTAGCACCATTTTTGTTGACGGGCCATAATGACCCTTTCAATCAGATGAGGGAAAACACCCAATGGCAGGTCCCAATCAGACCTACTCTCGTTTGGGGTAGCATTTTCTGCGAGTTTATGGGCCTCGCTACCACTCATAATTAAAATAAATAAAATGGGAAAGACAATGGACTTCCCCCCAAAGAGTTCTAACTTATTCTAAGACTAATCTAACTAAAGGAAACTAATCTAATCTAACTGATTCTAACCTATCTAGGGAGAAGAACTAATAGAATGAGTACAGAGAAAGATAACCATCAGAACTAGAAATAATTCATGTATTCTAATGGTAAATGCAAGCAATAATGTTGCATATGCATAGAAAAATAGTTGAACAATCCATTTATAACATCATTTATGTACCCATGAAGAAACATGTGACATCCTGAGTAAACAACACAGAGTGCAGAAAACATTTACACAACAGGATCCTATCTACTCAAGCAAAAGACAAATGCATCAAGAGTAGTCTCTACTACATCCATCAAAGTCACCTATTTATGAAATTCCCTTTTCTCTATATTCCTTAGAAGTAATAGTACCATCCCTTGTTACAAAGGGAAAAAGTCATCTCTCTATGCCATGAGTTCTCTTTTATAAGACAAGAGAGAGACTCTTCAATTATCATCATTGTTCATTTCATTTTCCTTCCATTTATTTTCTCTCATTTCAAAAATGGGCACATGTAAGTGTTACACAGAGAAACTAAACAAACTCATGAGTCATTATTTTTTTCCTCATACAATTTATAAATGACAATTGTTTAAAAATACTCATTGCCTTTGTCCATTTGTGTTATCTTTTATTTTTCGAAAGTTTCTAGGTGTTTCTGCATTCTACCTACTGAATGTGATCAATGTGTCTTATTATCCTCTATCTTATCTTTCCATTGAGCTATTGCTGGCTTGATTTCATTGTTTGTAGCTCAAAATATGTTGATTTGAAGTCATCATACCTAGTTTTTCATTTGAATTTGGGTTCCGCCCGTGTTTTGTGTTTTGGGGCCATTTTTACCTTCAATCTGCTAACAATTCCCATCCCTCCCTTTTCTTCATTATTCTATATTTCCATCGAGCCCTTTTGTACCTGATTTCATTGCTCGTAGCTCCAGATATGGCTTCCTGAAGTTGGTATGGCCAATTTCCCCCCCAATTTTTTTTTTGTCATCTTATGTCAACCTTCTGGCTTGGATACCTACACCATTGTGTTCCTCTATCCAATACCTTTACAACAAGGTATCACGAGCCTCATTTTGACACCTGTAGCAAAAGTTATGGCCGTTTGAGAATTGTCACTAAACAAACATTGATTTAGCTTGCAGGTGAATCTGAACCATCAATCTTCTTCCTGAAAAGACATCCCTTAAACTCTTAGTTGTTTAAAAGGTTCATCCCTTATGGATAATGTGGATAGAACTTGGGTGGGAATGGGACCTGCAGCTTGTAAAACTATTTTGACTCTTTCCTTGGTATTTTCTTGGAAGGAAGACTCAAGCATTCAAAGGATATAGTGAAACTTCTCAACTATTATGCTCCTTATAAAGATAGAGAAGCATTATGGCAACAAATTTCAGATTTTGAATTGTTGAGAGAGGATAACCTTATTGTTGGTGGTGATCTAAATCTCACATTATCAGCCAGGGAGGTGTGGGGGAATATGGCTCGAATTGATCCTCTTGCCGACTTCTTTTCAAACATCCTTCACAACTCAGGTTTAGTGGACGTTCAACCATCCTTTCTATCTCCAATATGAAGGAATGGTAGATATGAGATTGATGGTATTTCAAAAATACTAGATCGTTTTCTTTTAGATGAAAATATCCTTGGAAACCATTGTAACTTTCGATCCTGGTTCATAAATTCCACTATTTCTGATCATAATCTGATATGTTTACAATTCGAGTTGTCTTCTCGAAAATCTGCCCCTCTATTTAAATTTAATAGCCTATGGATTTCGGATCCGGGTTTCATTTATATGGTTAGAAACACTTTGAAAGAGATGAATAGCTGGACAAATTATTCATCGATCCATCTTTTATGCTCCAAGCTAAATAATTTGAAGGAAACTGTTAATCAATGGAAGAAATTAAAAAATAATCAACTTCATGCAGAATTAAATTACATATAACTTAAGTTGGTGGAGATCTTTGAAAGTTGTCCTTCACAGATCTTTGAGCAAGAAGATTTGGACTAGCTGAAAGCACTCAAACAAAGAAATGATACAATACTTTATTTTGAAGAATCCTCTTGGAGACTCAGGAGTCGAGCTATTTGGATTGAGAAAGGAGATAAAAATACTAAATTATTTCATAAATTTTCCACTCAAAGAAGATGTCAAAGCACAATTTGGGACATTTCCGATGAGGATGGGAATAAGAAATCTTCTGAATCAGAGATTAAGGAGACGACTTATAATCGTTTTAAAAAAAAATATAGTGCTTTAGATTCTGAAGACATTTCTCTTCAATTATAAGTACTTAATAATGTTCCCTGCTTCTTCAATGATGCTAACAATGAGGAGATTGGTAAAGTTGTCACGATTGAGGAAATTCAAGAAATAGTCAACAAAATGCCAAAAGAAAAAAGTCTTGGACCAGATGGTTGGACTCATGAACTTTTTTAGACCTTCTTCGACATCATGGGAGAGGATTTACTCAATGCTATTGAAGAATCTAGACACACAGATTTTATTCCAGGGGCACTTAATGCTACATTTTTTTCTCTAATCCCAAAAATTAGCAAGCCAGACACTTTCAATGACTTCAGACCTATTTCTCTGTGCAATTTTTTCTATAAAGTAATTTCTAAAATCATAGCCTCTTGGATCAAAGATAAATTAGACTCCTGCATATCCTTTGAACAATTCATCTTTCTTAAGGACATGTTGATCTTTGATGTTGTTGGAATTACTCATGAATGTTCGAATTCAACAAAGACGAAGAAGCTAAGTACAGTTATTTTGAAGTTGGATTTAAAGAAGGCTTATGCTAAAGTGAGTTGACAATTTCTTAGACTGCTTCTAGATCAGACTGGATTAAATTGGATGGTTTCTCAATGGATTATGGCATGTATCACTTCTGTCAATACGACAGTCCTAGTTAATGGAGTTCCAACTGATTTCTTCAAAATACATCAGGGATTACGTCAAGGATTCCCTCTGTCCCCATTATTATTCCTGCTGGTTGTTGAGTGTCTAAGTAGACTATTGAAACAAGTTGTGAACTCATGAACATTTCAAGGCCTAAAAGTAGTTGTTGGCACTTTTATCACAGATATCTTTTTTGTTGATGACGTGGCCATCCTATGAGCTGGCAAACTTGAAGATTGGATGACATTAAAACTATCCTAACTAACTTCCTTTTTTCCTCTGGGATGGTTGCAAACTACCATAAGTTGTGTTTTCTTGTTCAAAACATAGATCAGAGACTGGAGCATAGTTTGTCGTCAACTCTTAATATTCAGATTGTGAGCCTTGATCAAGGAATGGAATATTTAGGTTTTTTCCTTAAACCAAATAACTATAAGGTGAATGACTGGATTTGGTTAATTCAAAATATTGAAAAAAGGATTGGGAACTGGACTTTTCGTTGGCTTTCTTTAGGAGGCAGACTCACATTAGCCAAATCTATACTACATAGTATTCTTGTATATTGGATTAGTCTTTTTAAGCTTCCCTTTTCCATTCTCCATCGAATTCATCTTCTTATTTCAAACTTCATCTGGAAAGGAGGGAAAAAAAGAACAGGATACCACCTTACAAAATGGAAAAATATTGCCATGCCAAAAGATTATGGAGGATGGGGCATTAAAAATATCTCTTGGTTTGCTCAATCTTTGGTTGCTAAGTCTTGCTGGAGAGGATTAATTAGAAAAGGACTGTGGAATACAATACTAAACAAGAAATACTTAAAAGGAGTAGATATAATTTCTTGGCTTCAAAGAGAAGATCACAAATTCTAGGGAGCTTCTATCATCTGGAAGAATTATATGTGTTCCTTCCCAATCATCAAAAGATGTCTCACCTGGGAGATTGGTTCTAGTAATCGAGTTATTTTAGGATTTGATCCTTTTATTGGCTGCAACCCTCTTTTGAACTGTCGGGTCCACTAATCTAGTTCTTAAATAATTTAAGTATTTATTCTATAACACAGGTAGTTGTCCTTGACAAAACTAGATCAAATCAAATATGGTACAAGTCCAATCAACTTGGACAATCAGGCAAGATGAAAACAGAATGGGAAGATTTTGTTACAATCTTAAAGAGTAGTGGTATTCAATTAAAAAATTCAAACGATAAGATTGTTTGGACATGGAACATATCGACAAGTGAGGTTACTACAAACTCAGCTTATCAATCCATTTCTTTCTTAAACCTTTTGGAAGAAAGAATATGGTGGCTCAAAGATATCTGGAAAGTTAACATACCAGTTAAGATTATTTTCTTTATGTGGCCGTGTTTGAAGGATTTCATTCTCTCCGGTGTGAATCATAAAAAAAGAGGAGGTATTGGTCCATATGTTTGCAGTCTCTATTTAAGAGATGAAGAGTCGACAACTCATCTATTTGTGGATTGTTTCATAACACAAAAAATATGGTATGGAGTTATGAAATCTCTAAAGATTGTGGGTGATTGGAATTTTACCTCCATAGAGGAAAACTTGAAGCTCTGCTTTTTACAATTTCCAAAATTGAGACATATACCTTTATTGGTGATATGGGGTATATGGAAATTTAGGAATAAAATTTTATTTGAAAACTGGAATAGAAAGGACCCTATGATATTCACTAAAAATATCCTTTCAATCAAAGATTACACAAAAAGAGAAGAAGAGGACAGATTGGAATATATTTTAAACCCAATCTTTTTTTATGATACTCCAATTGGATTTTTTGATGGAGCAGATGTTGACAATGTATGTGGCATTGGAATCTACTTGAAAATCACCTCATAACACATAGTCAAAGATTATTTTGCAGGAGGAAATGGAAATACTATGAAAGATGAACTCCTGGGCTTATGGGGATTATTATTACTCTCTACAAGACTCTCCATTAAAAATATGATTGTTTCTGGAGATTCAAAGGTAACTATTGATTGGATAAATTCAAAATCCAGTTTGAATCTGATATATCTCAATTCCTGGAAGGACAATATAGGAAGACTAAAGGACCAATTTGAATCTATAAAATTTATGCACGTTCACAGGGAGTTCAACAAAGAAGCTGACATCCTATCCAAGAAGGCCTTAAAGGAAAATATTCGATGGCTCTATTATGAATAACTTGTTGATGGATTTGCTGTCTATGGAGATAAACTCTATATTTTCTAAGTTGTAACACTATATATGTACCCTATTTTGATATTTTTGAAATCATCACTATATGTATTTTGTAGATATTTTGCTACATGTTGAAATCTGGGATAGAAAAAGAACTGTCTACAGTCCTATTTTGATTTCAAAGAGATCATTACTCTTATGATCCATATGTAATAGAAAGTTTCACTTGATGAACATAATAGAATAATAGTGGAACTATTTTTTCCATGTGAATATATATAGACTGCAAGGGGTCATTGACAAGGAGTGTCGAAGACAGGGGATCACCGATGATGAGGAAGAGCAGAAGAATCAATGACGAGGATGGATTGCCAACGGCGAGGGAGGAACAATGTCAAACTAAGGATGGGTGCACATATCATGCAACTGACATTGTCGTGGCAGTGCCACATGTATGAGGATGCCATCATGGTGGATGATCGAGGTTGGGGTTGGTTAGCTGTCGGATAACTACGAGTTACCGAGGGGACATGGACCATCAATCTCTAGCTTTTGAGATCCATTGGATCTATCATTGTCAAGAACAAATTCGGGGTGGTTGAAGACAATGAGTGAATATATCTCTGACGACGAAAGAGGATAGGTGGTATCGCCATTGGAGAATGGAGTCAGGAGAGTCCAAGTGCTAGGGAGATGGGAGCTCCGATGACGAGAAGGTTGGATGACGTCATTGTCAGGGAATGTAGCCGGAAGGCTGGGAGGACATGAAGAAGGTATATCTCCACGACTATGAGGATAGGTAATGGGTGCTACATCAACATCACGTAGGATGACATAAGTGATAGGGAACCACATGGATTCCACATGGTAGTGAGGTGGAAATGTGAGTGAAGACTTAGGAAACTTCAAGAAGCCATAACTTTTGATCCAGAACTCAGATTCAAGCATGGTTATAGGTGTTGGAAAGATATCGAATAGTAGAATCCAATTAAAGGGTTTAAATAGAGAGAACAATAAAATAAAATAGAGGGAACACTCAATAAATAAAGGGAAGGATAAAATGGGAATAAGATCAAAGGATACCCCCATATGCTTCTCAAGGTTGGAGCAATCGTGAAAATGATATCATGCTAACTATTTCCTACAACTATAGAAAGAGATGAAATTAGTTATGTGATTAATATGACATTTACCAACACATGAGAAACACAATATGTCTTTGCCTTTAAGAAATTTTATGAACAAGTACTAAGAGTGAAGAAAATGAGGAGGAAAGGTTTTTCACAGGTAATCATCTATGGTCAAAAGAGATAATTGACCACTATCAAAGATAATCATCATCTAAGATCGAACCCAAAAACTCCCTCAAGATAGGCAAATAAATAACATAGGTTCCAATAGTAGAGGATTAAACAATATGATCAAAATTTTAGTAGGGGCCCCTTTTCCTTTCGCTTGTAAAAGAAAAACTAAAAAAAGGGGGGTTGTTGCGGCCACAACAGGTTCAACAAAAGGGAACCCATAGAACCTTCCAAGGTTCATGAAAATCCCAAAGTAGTTGAAATATTCCATAGAAACCACTAGTTGGATTATTTTGATAGATTGGGAGGATATGATGATGAGATTGCTCTAGAATTTGCATTAAATTTTCAGAATATCATGGGTCAGGAATATGTAATTGTAGTCAGGGGATCAAAGATATTGATTGATGAATTTTCTATAAGAAGAGTCTCCAAATTTCTTATGGGTTTGTCATGGGAAAAGGAGGAGAGGCAAGATGCCACAAATGAAAAGAATATTTTCTTTCATAGAAATGAAAGATCACAAGAGGACAAAAATGAAATCAAAAGAGAAATTCTATCTCAGCCTTAACCTCAGGTAGCCTATCACATTATCAAATACATCTATTGTGAAGGGAGAATGAGTGTGGTATATTCCTATCACTTTAGACTCATTTGATTAGTTAAGGCACCTATCCAACTAGAAACCAGAAAACAATCTCAACATACCCTATTTCTTGCTATTTTCTTTGAATGAAATGAGCACCAAGGTTAGAGGAGGAAAACATGACACACTAGCCCACCATGGCCTCATTAAGTTGATAATGTCAGATACCTTGGGAAATATGATATGTATATTTCCCTAGGTATATTTTTTGGTCATTGATAGACAAGATTGCCTAGAGGTAAAAGAGGCCATGAGGAAGCAAAGCCAAGAATAAGAAGAAGAGGAAAGGGAAAATAAAATAAATAAATTTAGTATGCCAAGTGTAATGCCTTGTTTCCCTCAGTTTGTAAATATAACTTTATTGGCCAGGAACTACGACAAACTCAGAATGTTTAATTTGGTGGACCTTTGTATCAAGGTCGATGAAGGTAAATCCTGTTATTTTGTTGGATAATGGAAATGTGTTGCATGACTATTGAGAGAGGGGACGTGTTATGAAAGAAAGGCCATGATTGCTAATAAAAAGGTGGTGGAGGGAACCCGAAATGGTTTCGATAACCTCCACCAAACCAGTGCCATACTGGAATTAATGTTTCTCATATCATAACAACCCTCTACCCAGAAATGAATTCCCCTCAGACTGGTAGGTGGGAAGGGCCTCCTCAAGATTTAATGAGGGATGGAGTAGACTGTCCATCGGATAGCTTCCAGACCTGACCATAGATGGGGGGATTCAAGCCACAAGAAACCTTTCCGAGGGAGGCAAGAAGGAGAAGTGTGGTGGACAGAAGGGCAGTTGATGAGAAATGTAGAGGGGAGAGCAAGAAAACATCTTGGGTCCAAAAGAGGAGAAAAACATTGAGAAATTGAGTTCTAATCATGAGAATGGAGACTGAGGGAGGAGAAGGAGAGTAACCTTCATCCTCATCTATTCCTGTATAGGGAGAAGGAGTGTAACCTTTGTCCCTAACTTCCGTTGAGCTGGAAGTAAGAGATGGAGTCTCAAATCATTGTGGCCTAAGCTCGGGGGTGGCCAGTGATAAATCCATTGGGAGTGACTGAGCCTATGGTTGGGTGGAAACAAGCACCCCTCTCAGCAGTTGCATCACGTCCAGTGGTTCCGATAAGCGTTTTTATGCCTTGTATTTTGAATTGAATATCATGGACACATGCTTATGTTTATATTCTTATAGATGGCTTATGTATGCTATGAATTCCTGATAATTAGATTGTAAATAATAAATGCATGTTTATACTTATGCCATAGTTGGTCTCTGTATAATATGAGTAAGTCGGGAGCATGAGTTGGTTCCACCGAGAATCGTCCCACCTACCTAATTCTCTTGGTATTCCGGTTTAATCCCTCGAGGGCACTTTCCCCAGGGAATTTCATCATGTTTCAGAGTTGGAGAAAGTTCCTCGACATGGCTACCATTACAGTAAACCCATGATATTTCCCTACCCCGACATCATAGCCATACCTCGGTGAGTTAGGAAAGTGCTACATTTGGGTCAATAGCCCAGGAATGACTACCCAAGAACCCTCTAAAGGATCATGTGATCCGGGAATGGAAACCCGGTGCAAGAAGGAGTTAGCTCCTGAACGCTTCAGAGTCCTGGTAGATTGAAGCCTCAAGAAATTGAATTTCGTCGCCTAAGATTAGAAAGGATAGCGAGTTCGATTAGCAAAAAGGGTGGATCCTTTCGTTTGCTAGACGAATGGATGAGATCCTTCAGGAGTATCCTAGGTCTGTCAAGGTCGACAGACCTGGGATACTCCTCGACCCCTTCCGTCTTCGCAAGTAGCAAAGGAATTGGGACCGTAGAACCCAGGATCCATTGGGAGTTACCTCGAATGACCATTAGAAAGGACATGTGGAGGGATATTGGTGTTTTGATGACTCTCACATCAGAAGAGTCAATGGGCAAAGTTCTAAGGATTCACAAAACGTGAAATCTCGGTTTGAATCAGAGCCGTTGATCTATGGAAAGGTTCAGAGCCGTTGATTTGTAGAGTTTAACCCTCGTATAAGTAAGGAGGAGGACCCATTAAGTCATGAGGCCTTTAGGGATGTTCATTTAAGGGGACACATGGTGAATAGTTGACATTTGGAGGAATCGCCGAAAGGAAATTGCGACCGTTGGGTTGTGACAGATCTGGACCGTCAGATCTAGATCAACGAGGACCATCCATTAGGAAGGATGTGTGGTAGGGATTCGGAAGCCACCGGGGATTTGGACACCGGGAAATTTGAGGAGAGGACTTCCCGAAAATTGCGAAAGGATATTCCCCGAAAGAATCAGGGGCGTCCATTTTGGAGAACGCATGGTAGAGATCTAGAAGCCACCGAGATTTTGGTCATCAGGGAAATAGGAGTGAAGACCCTGCCAGAATTTCGAAAGGTAGAATTTCGAGATGTAATATAGGCCGTTGATCAAGTTGAAGATCTGGACCGTAGATCCAGATGATATCGGGCTTTCAAGTTTCAGGGATTTGAAAGGGAAAGGTGGAAATACTGCAGCGTGACTCCCCGAATCACGAAATCCAAAGCACTCAGAGGAGTAGCCCTAGAGCACAGGATAGGGCCACATGGAGAAGGCCTAAGGGAAGGAGCCAAGAGTCTTAGCCCTGCATAGGGTTTCAGGGATTGAAGGAACAAGGGTTCCTTGCAACAGGAATCCCGAAAGATGAATTCCGGTAGATCATTTTGTGTTAGCATGTGGTCATGAAGGTGGTCGCATGGAGTAGGAAAAAGGGGAGTCAAAGGGCTCGTTAACCCCATTTCGGGTTTCGACATTTCAAAGGACAGGGAGTTGGGGAGAGCTCTCACACAGAAATATTGAAACGCGGAAGTCGGAAGCGCCTTTTTGGTAAGGTTTGTTGTCATAGCCAATGATCACATGGAGGAGGATAAGGGAAGAGCTAGCCTATGCTAGGCCCCCGTAGGAATTCGGGGATTTTGTCCCTCAAGAAAAGGTGAAAATTTTATTTTGTCGTAGTGGGTGTGTGACAAATTGGTATCAGAGCATGGTTACAACACTTGTCCTGCTTGGGATCATGGAAGAGTCACTTAAATAACCCTATATGGGTACATTCCAAGGAGTGACACCCTATCATACCTCTTTCTTAAGAGGATTGATTTAAAAATATTATTAAGGAAAGAAACAAAACTTTCTACTGTGTATGTACATTATGAAGTTTTAAACCGTGTATTGTTCATGGACTAATAAATTGTTAGCTAACTATATGTGTTTTTGGCAATACTTGAATAGTCAGTGAATCACAGGAAGACACCAACACTAAAGGATGATGACATGCCATGAAGTGGGGGATGGCTCCCACAATAGAGATGAGGAATCTGATGAAAGGAGGGCTGTGGAAACCCCTTCGGATCTGGGTGAAACTATAAGAAGTCTTAGGGCTGAGCTACAGAGTTTCAAGGCTGACAATGAGAGACTGATAAAGGGACAAGAGAAAAAAACAAAATTAATGAAGTCTTGCTACAAATCTTGTCTGACATACAGAGGCAACTGCAATAGGAACCCGCAACTAGTCATGCTGACCGATGACACAAGAGGGGAGGTTAGAGTCCACCTGAGACCCAAAAGCATGTCTCCATAAGTGACCCCACTGGGATAAGTACCACGAAGAATGTCCAACCTAGAGGCAGGGGACACTCATTGGGAGAGTCCTTTGGAAAGGAAGTTGATAACTCCAAAGGGTCTTCTAGTAGCAGGGACAACTCACATTCTCAGAAGAAATGAAAGAAATGGAAGCGTTCCAAAACCAGTGGCCCTGAAGAGTTCAAGAAAGCCAAACCACCCTCTTTTGATGGAGAGATAAATAAGGGAGAAGAGGCGGAAGCATGGCTGCTTGGCTTAAAGAAGTATTTCAGAGTCCATGACTACTCCGAAAACTTGAAGGCTCAAATAGCCATCTTCAACCTGAATGGAAAGGCTTCCATATGGTGGGAAGACCTAAGGAATGTGAAAGGAGTCCACGAGAAGGACTTGTCATGGAAACAGTTTGAGAAATACTTCAGAAGGCAGTATCTATCAGAAAGATACATGGATGGGAAAACTAAATAATTCTATGAACTTCGGCTGGGACAACTCACCATAGAGGAATTTGTCAATAAATTCCTTGAACTACTGAGGTATGTACCCTACATAAAATTTTAAAAAGAGAAAATGCAGTGGTTCATCAGTGGGTTACCTCAGACCTACCAGGACAGGATTGAGTTTGACGAACCAAGATACTTACAAGAGGTAATATGGAAGGCGAGGTATTGTTATGAACAGATTAGGAACATGACAAGACCCCACGAGGACTGGAAGAAAAAGAATAGTTCGGGGTTCCATAAGAAAAGGTTTATCTCCTCAAGACTTAAGAACTATGGAAAATATTCTAGGAGGATCCTTCCAACTAGAAGTGTATATCAACAAAATTTCCCTTCTCAAAGTAGAAATAAACCTTTTCAGACAGACCCAACAAAGAATGATAACCTAAAGAAGGAACCCTTAAAATGTTGTGGTTGTGGAGAAAATCATAGGTTGAGGGACTGCCCACACAGACAACAAAATAGTAAGGGGGTCTACAATATCCAAGAAGCTACCACTGTCAATGATGTGGCTAGGAGCATGCCATGAATCTATGTAGCCTTGGAAAATAATAAAGCCGACCATCAAGCTTCAGTAGTGGAGCTGGAAGGTATGATCGCCAACCATCCAAATTCTATTTTAATTGACCCAGGTTCTAATCCGAGTTACGTAGCCCCTCAAACTGTTGATAAGTGTAAACTAAAACCAACCAGACATGTTAAACCATGGTTGGTACAAGTAGCCACTAGGACCAAAAGAAAGGTGGCAGAGTCTATACCAGCTTGTCAATTCTTCGTGGGTGGATTGCCCACCCAAGCGAACCTTAACATACTTCCCTTGGGATCTTATGGCTTGTTGATTGGTATGGATTGGTTGGCTGCTCATAAAATTGAAATGGACTGTTACCATAAAAATTTAGAATGTGTGAATGAAGATCGGCGAAAGATGGCCCTCCAAGGAATTCATAAGCCTATCTCAGTGAGACAAATATCGACCCTTCAAATGAAGAAGTATTGCAGAAAAGGGTGTTCCTTTTATGCAATACAGATGTTGGACTCCGTCGACGATGACACACCAAACCTTGAGGACCACCCCATATTAAGAGAATACAAGGAGGTATTCCTAGAAGAAGTACCAGGCCTAACTCCGAGAAGGGATATTGACTTCTCAATATAACTTACACCGAGAGTGGTACCAACATCTAAAATTCCATACATAATGAGCACGCCATAGCTCGTTGAGCTCAAGCTATAGCTAAAAGAGATGATGGATAAAGGCTACATCTGACCCAGTGTGTCTCTGTGGGGAGCACCCATCCTGTTTGTGAAAAAGAAAGATGGCACACTCCGACTGTGCATATATTACAGACAACTCAATAAGGCAACTATAAAGAACAAGTACACCTTACCAAGAATCGATGATCTGTTTGACCAATTGGGAGGTGCATCCATCTTCTCAAAGATCGACCTAAGATCGAGCTATCATCAAGTCCAACTTAGGGATGAAGATATCCACAAAACAACCTTCAGAATGAGATATGGTCACTACAAATTTGTGGTGGTGCCATTTGGGTTAACCAATGCCCCACCACTTTTATGTGCTTGATGAATAATGTACTCAACAAATTTCTAGAAAAAATTGTATTGGTTTTCATTGATGATATTGTTGGAGTTACTTCACACACACCTAGGATTTATTTTTCCTAAGGTTTTTCCTTGTTTATTACTCATAATTAGTTATTATCCAGTCCCCTATATTTTAGGGGAGAATATTCCACCCGGAGAATATTCTCTTTTAGTTGACACTTTAGTTTGACTAGTTGAGTTGAGTTTAGATTTTGCATTGGTTTTGTCACCATGCAACATTGGGATCATCACCAACTAATGCGCACTTTCCTTAGGATCATCACTAGTTTGACGCATTACCCTGGATTTCCTGAGTTAAATCCTCACTACTCTTTGTTCAGTCAGTTAACTGAAGACTAGTTGACTAGTTAACTCAGCTAGGTGGCAGTTCACTCCCGTAACTGCCTGAGAGACTAGACTAGGTGGCAGTTCACTCCCGTAAATACTGGTGTGTGTCTATATCACTCTAGACCACCACTAAGGTTTATTAGTTAATCATGTATCCTATATCTATTGTAAATTATTCACTCTTTGAGTGTGGAATACGGTTAATGAGAATTCTTCCATTCTTTCTATCTTGCTTCTTCTTTCTGAATTTCTCTCTGCAAATGTGTGTAGTATTTTCTAGCTAGATCTATTCTGTTCAGGTTCAACACATTTACAGATATCCTAATCTACTCCAAGAACAGGGAGGAGCACGAAGAATATCTTAGACTCATACTTCAAGTACTAAGGGAACATTGGCTCTACGCTAAGTTTAGCAAGTGCGATTTCTTTCAGAAGCAAGTCCACTACTTAGGCCATGTTATATCTAAGGAAGGGGTGGCAGTGGACCCTAACAAAATCAAATCCATTATGGAATGGCCTACCCCAAAAGATGTATCTGATATTAGATCCTTCATGGGCTTAGCAGGATACTATAGAAGATTCGTGAAAGGGTTTTCCAAGATTGGTTGTCTAATCACTACCCTTCAGAAAAAGGGGGTTAAATTGATTTTGACATCAAAATGTGAAGGAAGATTTCAGGAACTAAAATATCTCCTGACCCATGCACCTGTGCTAAAGATTGTAGACCCGGATGATGATTTTCTTGTGTGTATAGATGCCTACAAGGAAGGACTCGGAGGAGTCCTTATGTAAGGAGGACATGTAATATGCTATACGTCTCAAAAATTAAATGAGCATGAGATCAATTATGTGACCCATGACCTAGAGTTGGCTGCCATAGTACATGCTTTAAAAATGTGGAGACACTACCTCCTGGGTAGAAGATTTGTGCTTATGACATATCATTGTGGATTGAGACACTTGTTTGATCAACCAAAACTCAATGCCAGGAAAGCGAGGTGGATGGCTCTCCTAAGTGAATTTGATTTTGAAATCAAACATATAAAAGGAAAGGAAAATAGGGTGGTTGATTCCCTTAGTAGAAGTATAAAAACGATTCATCTAGCAGCAATAAGCACCTACAAAACGGATGTCAGGGAGAGAATCAGAAATGCACAGGATACAGATGCAGTCTTTAATACTGTGACTTCATACCTAAGGCAAGAACCTACAAAGCTGAAGTATGAAGGCTACCAAATGCTCGAGGAAGGGCTGCTGACTTACATAAATAGATTGTATATTCCAAACTGTGTCGACTTGAAGAGGTTCATAATGGATGAGCTACATAAAATACCATATACTGGTCACCGAGGGTACCAAAATATGATCACGGCCACTGGGAAACAATTCTATTGGTTGGGACTAAAGAAAGACATAGCTGAGTACTTAGCTAAATGTCTAGAATTCTAGCAGGTTAAGGCATAACAACGGCACCCAACAGAATTATTACAACCTCTACCAATCCTGGAATGGAAATGGGAGATCATCTCCATGGATTTCATCTTCAAATTACCAAAATCGACCAGATAGAATGACGCCATCATGGTAGTGGTGGACAAATTAAGAAAGTTTGCTCACATTATTCCTCTCAAATCGACTTGCAAGGCAATAGATATTGCCAACATATTCATGAAAGATATATTTATACTACACGACATGCCTAAGGAAATCGTGTCTGACAGAGACAAGAAATTCACTTCAAACTTTTGGAAATCCTTGATGGCTGGTCTCAAGACCAAATTATTGTTTAGCACAACCTATCATCCTCAAACTGATGGACAGATGGAAAGGGTGAACCAAATATTAGAAGACATACTAAGGATGCATGTAATGCATCAACCTAAAAAGTAGGAATATTACCTTCCACTAGTTGAATTCGCCTACAACAACGGCTACCAAGAATCATTGAAGATGAGTCTTTTCGAGGTCCTTTATGGTAGGCCGTGAAACACTCCAATTAGTTGGATTAATCCTGTGAACAAAATTACAATTGGACCTGACATGTTGAAATAAATGGAATAACAAGTGATTCAGATAAAACAAAATCTGAAAATCGCACAGAACAGACAGAAAAGTTACGCTGACAGAAAGAGAACCCCCAGAGAATTCAAGACAGGATACCACATCTATCTCAGAGTTAGACCCAGAAAGAATTCCCTAAGGATGGAGACTTGTGCCAAGTTGGAACCTCGGTATTTTTTACCTTTTGAAGTTCTGAATAGAGTGGGACCTGTAGCCTATTGGCTAGCACTCCCTCCCACAGTAAAAGCACATAATGTTTTCCATGTTTCATTGTTAAAAAAAATGTACATGATTCTAATCATATAATTGACTGGTCTGTGATCCAGGTGGAACCAGAGGGATAATTCCTGCTAGAACCCCAATGCATACTAGAGAAGAAGGAAACAACACTCAAGAACTGAACCATTGCACAGGTCAAGGTGCAATGGAAACACTTTGGCCCAGATGAGGCTACCTGGGAAATGGAATATGCCATGAGGTAGACATTTCTGATTTTGTTTACTCCTGTACATACATATCATATTGGTATATAGAACATTGAGGACGATGATTCCATTAAGGGGGAGGGAATTGTAACACCCTGTTTCCCCCAGTCTGTAAATATAACTTTATTGGCCAGGAACTACGACAAACTCAAATTGTGAATGTTTAATTTGGTGGACCTTTGTATAAAGGTCGATGAATGTAAATCTTGTTATTTTGTTGGATAATGGAAATGTGTTGTGTGATTGCTGAGAGAGGGGATGTGCTACGAAAGAAAGGCCACGATTTCTAATAAAAAGGTGGTGGAGGGAACCCAGAATGGTTGCGATAACCTTCACTGAACCAATACCATACTGGAATTAATGTTGCTCATATAAGAACAACTCTCTACCCAGAAATGAATTCTCGTCAGGTTGGTAGGTGGGAAGGGCCTCCTTAAGAGTTAATGAGGGATGGAGCAGACTGCCCATCAGATGGCTTCCGAACCTGACCACAGACGGGGGGATTCGAGCCACACACAACCTTGTCGATGGAGGCAAGACGGAGAAGTGTGGTGGACGGAAGGGCAACCAACGAGAAATGTAGAGGGGAGAGCAAGAAAACCTCTCGGGTCCCAAAGAGGAGAAAAAAAATGGGAAATTGAGTTCTGATCACTGGAATGGAGATTGAGGGAGGAGAAGGAGAGTAAAATTCGTCCTCATCTATTCCTGTATAGGGAGAAAGAGAGTAACCTTCGTCCCTAAATTTTGTTGAGATGGAAGTAAGAGATGGAATCTCAAAGAATCATGGCCTAAGCTCGAGGGTGGCCAGTGATAAATCCATTGGGAGTGACTGAGCCTATGTTTGGGTGGAAACGAGCACCCCTCTCAGTAGTCACATCACATCCAGTGGTTTCGATAAGTGTTTTTATGCCTTGTATTTTGAATTGAATATCATGGACACATGCTCATGTTTATATGCTTATAGATGGCTTATGTATGCTATGAATTCCTGATAATTAGATTGTAAATCATAAATGCATGTGTATACTTATGCTATAGTTGGTCTTTGTATAAGATGAGTAAGTCAGGAGCATGAGTCGGTTCCACTGAGAATCATCCCACCTACCTAATTCTCTTGGTATTTTGGTTTAATCCCTTGAGGGCACTTTCCCTAGGGAATCTCATCATGTTTCAGAGTTGGAGCAAGCTCCTCGGCATGGCTACCGTTACGGTAAACCCATGAGATTTCCCTGCCCCGACATCATAGCCATACCTCGATGAGTTAGGAAGGTGCTACATTCAGGTCAGCAGCCTAGGAATGACAACCCAAGAACCCTCTGAAGGATCATGTGATCCGGGCTTGGAAACCCAGTGCAAGAAGGAGTTAGCTCCCGAACAATTCAGAGTCATGGTAGATTGAAGCGCCGAGAAATTGAATTCCTTCACCTAAGATTATAAAGGATATCGAGTCCAATTAGAGAAAATGGAATATCCTTTCATTTGCTAGACGAATGGACCAGATCCTTTCGGGAGTATCCCAGGTCTGTCAGGGCCGATGGATCTAGAAGAGAAGTGCAGGTGTTAATGCCTCGACCCCTTCCGTCTTTGCAAGTAGCGAAGGAATCGAGACCGTAGAACCGAGGATCCATCGGGAGTTACCTCGAACAACCATTGGAAAGGACACGTAGAGGGTGATTGGCGTTTCGCTGACTCACACATTAGAAGAGTCAACGGGCGGAGTTCTAAGGATTCGCGAAACTCGAAATCTCAATTTGAATCAGATTCGTTGATCTGTGGAAAGTTTCAGAGCCGTTTATTTGTAGAGTTTAACCCTCGTATAAGCAAGGAGGAGGACATGTTAAGTCCCAAGGTCTTTAGGGCCATTCATTTAAGGGGACATGTGGTGAATATTCGACGTTTGGAGGAATCGCCGAAAGGAAATTGTGACTGTTGGTTGTGATAGATCGGGACCATTGGATCTAGATCAATGAGGACCGTCCATTGGGGAGGATGCATGGCAGGGATCCAAAAGCCACCAGGGATTTGGACACTGGGAAATTTGAGGAGAGGACTTCCCGAAAATTGTGAAAGGAGATTCCTTGAAAGAATCAGGGGCATCCATTTTGGAGAACGTGTGGAAGAGATCCATAAGCCACCGAGGTTTTTCTCATTGGGGAAATAGGAGTGAATACCCCACCAGAATCCTGAAAGGTAGAATGCCGGGATGTAATCCGGGCCGTTGATCAAGTTGAAGATCTGGACCGTAGATCCAGATGGTATCGGGCTTTCGGGTTTCAAGGATTTGAAAGGGAAAGGTGGAAGAATTGCATCGTGACTCCCCAAATCATGAAATCTAAAGAACTCGGAGGAGTAGCCCTAGGCCATAGGATAGGGCCACATGGAGAAGGCCTAAGGGAAGGAGCTAAGAATCTTAGCCATGTATCGGGTTTTGGGGATTGAAGGAAGAAGGGTTCCTTGCAACAGGAATCCCGAAAGCCAAGTTCTGGTAGCACCATTTGGTGTTAGCGTGTGGTCATGAAGGTGGTCGCATGGAGTAGGAAAAATGGGAGCCAAAGGGCTCGTTAACCCCATTTTGGGTTTCGACATTTCAAAGGACAGGGAGCCGGGGAGAGCTCGCACACAGAAATCCTGAAACGCGGAAGCCGGAAGCGCCTTTTTGGTAAGGCCTATGGTCATAGCCAATGATCACATGGAGGAGGATAAGGGAATAGCTAGCCTACGCTAGGCCCCCATAGGGATTCAGGGATTCTGTCCCTCGAGAAAAGGCAAAAAATTTATTTTGTTGTAATGGGTGTGTGACACTAGGGTCCTCTAAACATAAAATAAATAAAAAGAAGGTAAAGATAGACACTACAGAAAAAGTGGTGGATGAGACCTTGATAAAGCTTAGGACACCAACAACAAGCCCCTTGAATATTGAAGGCACAAAACCTACTCAACAAAAGAGAAGACAATCCTACATGAAGAAGAAGAACTTGACACAAAGAACTAATTAAGATTGTTACACGTTTATAGGAACTAATTAAGATTGTTTTTCTAGGATCTAAATTTCATTCTCATATCATTACAATTTACCATTGCATTAGTTTTAGGAAGAGTTAATAAGCTAATTGAACCTTTCTTGTTTTTCCTGTAGACTTCCTGTAGAATTGTTATAGTTCCCGTAGGATAGTTTAGATTATGTTTTCTTGCATTCATTTCACTTAATTCATGATGGTTCTTAATGTTAATGAGATGGTATCAGGCTATGATACTTCATGAGGGGCTACCATCAAATATAGGAACGAATCTTTCTGTAGATAACCATAGTTTCATTCAACAAAATAAATTTTGTTTCTTAGATTGATTTCCTTTATGCAATGTTTTTAGCAATGCTATGCTTTCTATCTTAGAATAAATTCTCTTCAACAATGTGTGATCTTAATTACTTCTAATTCATTTCAGTCAATTAAGTGATCTGCTTGCTTAAGTGATTTCTTCCCCTTGTCAAGTGCTTAGAATGAGACCTAGGGTATCATCAATCCCAACCAATAAATAGATGCATAAAATAAAATAAGTGTATTTTACATATATTTTGCACGGTACCTTGAAATTTTGTACAAACCCTGGGTTGATAATTAAAGTACCAGGCTAAGTAAGTGATAGTATTATTGTTTCTATTACGAGGCCCACCGCCATTGATGTTGGATGATGATGAAAAAACAATTTATTGTGTTAATACTTAAATGTTCATTGTTAAAGTTAGTGCATAGTTGAAAGAAAATATAATTCTTCAGTGCAAAGAGAAAGAAACTAGAAAGGCAAACCTAAATCTTTATCAAATCATGTAGAAAAGAATACTCACCCAAGAAAATAGGTGGTATGCCTTATAGTAGCTTCAAATTAAGTTATGATCTCCATTAGCAGGGTGATTGTTGAGTCCCAATAACTCCTTAGCAAAGGGTTAATCCCAAATAAAGTCAAATATCAATGAAGCCCATAGCTAAAAGAATCACAAGTTAATGAGAACAATTCCTTCCAAAAATTGTATAAATATGGATACACTACCTTAAGCATGAAAACATTCCATTTTCACTAAAATAATATAGTCACATTTCAAGCACTATATGTGGTTTGTATATATATGCATGTAAGAATAAGTTGACATGAGGAAAACAAATCATGATTTAACGTATTTGAAGACGATTGATGCATCACAATGAACCCACAAAAATGGAACAAATGTCTAAATGAAAATTCAACCCTCTAACCTACTACCTTGAAAAAACTTGTATTCTATGAAAAAGATGAAATGACTTGTTTAAGCAAATGTGAATAAGATAAGGAATATCACTTCACATTTCTTATAATACTTTTCTATATAAAAGAGGGGCCGAAGTTATCAAACTTTTACAATCATGACATAGGCATATCAATAGATAACAAATTTTATTCCTTTGAGCTTTATTTAACAAAAGATTCCCCATGGCCTACTTTGAACTATTGTCCAATTTGCTTACATAAAGTACGAAACGGTGTTATCACATGCAACGTTGCGAGTCGAAGGAAAAAGTTTTTGCTTTATCTCAATGCTTTATAATAATTATTTTTTTCCTCATGAAGGAATTCTTTCCTTACAATGTAAATTAACTAATATCCCATATTTATCTTTGCATTTTTTTTACAACATTAAAGAATGTCATATCAAATATGAAATCCGATTGTGGGTCACTATCCTTAGGATCCTCAAAAGCTATAATTCTATTGAGAAAATAATTTAATTTCGAGGGGAATCATTTTTTGGGTTTGGAGCCAAATTTGTTTAAAAATTATATAGGGGAATATTTTTTGGGTTTGGAGCCTTTGGACTTATCATTAAAGGCACAACTTCGATGTCAAGGCAAGACAAGGGGGTAGTGTTAATGCACTTTAAACCCTGTCAAGTAATTCCCCACCCCATCACATCTTGATGTCATTAGTTTCCAAATCAATTTCAATGTTATGGACCCATAACCATGATATATACATACTGTTATTAGTTTATATATCATTAGTTTTAAATAAATTTCAATCGTGTGGAGATTAATTATATATATATATATATATATATATATATATATATATATATATGTATATATATATGTGAAATTTAGTGCAGGTAAAATAAAGTTTGTGATTAGTAATGATTGCGTTAAATTAATTTTGGAAGGGGCTCTGTGGATAGGGGAAATCCTAGTCGCAGGCACACTCTTTGCGAAACTTCCATCTGGGAGGTCTTCTCTTCCAGTCAGCCACTTACTCATGATCGTTTTCTAGCGTGGTCTCTCTCTCCTGCTATTCTGCTACTTTCTCCTGGCTAGACACTCTAGGCTCCTTGTGAGGCATGTTGTTTCCCGACGATGGGTTGCCTTTGATGCGGCTATCTCTTGGTTGGACTCTCAAGATTCCCCTCATGGCAGGTTGCCTCTTGGTGGCGACGGTTGCTCTCTGACTTGATGCAGGCTCCGATGGCGGTCAATACCTTCCTCTTGTGTGGTTGGGGCTTGTTATATTCGCCTCTCGCACCCTATTCTTGCATGGTAGATACGTGGAGGCTAGATCTGGGTGTAGATCTGGATTTGGTGACAAGTTGTTGTCCGGCTTTTTAGATGCCCCTGTGAGGATATGCATCTCGTGGAGGCTTGCTCTGGGTGCGGATCTGGATCTGTTTTTGTGTTGCAGTCCATCATTTTGGGTGCTCTTGTGAGGGTGATGCCTGGGTTTTTCTCAGCTCTGTCTCTCCTTGATAGCTCTATGCATTTTATGCTCCATTATTTGGTTAATCCCTCTCGTTTCTTCAGCTTGTTCAGGGTTAGATGTTTGATCAGATCTGTCTCCCTTTGGTGGATTTTGATGTTTTTCGCTTTTTGGTGGGGGTAGTGCCATAACTTTGAGGTCCTATCCTTGGGCGTGCGGTGTGACTTCTTCACTTTGAGGTCCTTGGATTGGGCGTGCAATTATGGGTTTATTTTGCTGCTGTATGGGGTCTTCATCAGCGTGGATGCCCTTTGGTTATGATATGGTGATTCATACCTCTCTAACCTGGTCCTTCTGATCTCCAGAGTTTGATTGGATTTTCCGTTTTGGAGTTTTTTTCTTTGGCAAACTCTCTTGTACCGAGTTTTCGACTTTGTAGGGGTTTCTATCAACTCCTGTATTTTCTTCTTTTTGGCTTTCCAACCAGTTATTTTGTGACCCTTTGGGATTTTTTGCCCAATATTTAGCGGTGTTGTTAGCACCTACATAATGTAATTTGGTTCTCTTTGGATGAATAGAATTACACTTTTTTTCCAAGGAAAAAGAAATTATAAAAAATATTTAATATTGACTTCTCTTTTAAACGTTGATATAGAATATGTATCTCATATATATATAATTAACAGAATAATTCTTCAAAGGAGAGGCTTGATATGGTTTTCTTCACATTCAATTTTACTTTAATTTTTTTTCCTTTATACAATACTTGATTATTGAGTATCACCATCTTGATTATTTAGTATCACCATTTGTTAAGTTATAGACTTTTTTGGATTATTGATCTATTAAAAACAAATATATCATTTAGGAAATTGAATTTTAGTGGGTTAATGACAACATCCCACATTCACTAATATAACAATTTTAGTTAACAATTTTCTTATTGTTGTAAGAAGTATATTTTATAGACTAATATAAAGGAGATAGAAAGAAAAAAACACAAAATAATAATAATAATTTTTAAGTGGGTTTAAGATCTTAATAATAAACAAAAAATGAAATAACATTAATATAGATTTGTCTTAACTCTAGATCTCTCATGTATTTAGATGGATCTAATCCTTGGAAATACAAAACTTTCTCAAATTTGTATACTCTAAAATGTTGCGCACTTCGATAGATTTGATTCAGATTGATAAATTGATGGGTTAATATGATCTAGATTGATATATTAAAACATTTCTAGAAAGTTAAGTGCATTTCACAATCTATTATAGAAGGCATGTGTAACTGTTTTTTTGTCCCGAAGAGATGAGATGAGTAACTTATAGCAACACTAATAATTAAAATGAAAAAAAAATGAAATTCTTAATATAAAGTGAAAAAATTATTAAAAACATATTATTTTCTATTATTTTGTGGACATATTTTATTTTTACATCATATGCTTATTAAATTAGATAAGTTACCCTAACTCATTTTCTTAAACATTATTTTTAATTTATTTTTTTTATGTTTTATATATGTGTGTGGATAAGGATCTAAGTGGGCCTAATGGTTAAGAGCATGTATTTCCTCTTCGAAATCATAGATTCAATTTTAGAGGGAGGTAGGGTATGTATACTTCCGTAAACTTTAACAGTCAAATACAGTGAAAGAATCTCTTATCCTACAAACAAAAAAATCTCACACACCAATTTGGTGTGTTTATATATATATATATATATATATATATATATATATATATATATATATATATATTCCCAAATAATATTCATGATACTTTATACTTGGAAACATATTTTAAAATGTTAGAATTCTAAGTTTGAAGGTTAAATGCGATTACATGGAGGAATATTATTGATTTATTTGTCAAGTGAATCAAATTCCAAGTTTGAATGTCAAGACATTTTGTATAAGTATGATCGCACGAAGGAATGCTGATTTGTTAAGTGAATCATTCGTAATGATGGGAAACAAATTTTTTCATGGTTTAAGAAATGGAATCATCACAATACAATTTTTTAAATTGGAGATGGATACATTTCATAAGGATAAAAAAGTATTTTGTTTGTTTTGTTGTTTAAGGATAAAGGGTGGGTTTATTTTATACTTGGTGGTTGTATTTAAAATGTTGTCTAACGAAGTTTTAAGGATCTGAATAATGGTCTCAATAAAATTTTGATGGCTACATGTTTCTTTCTTCTCCATGAAGACGGTGTCCTTTTGCCTAAATTTTGACTTTGTTTACAAGGCTTTGTGTGGTGGGTCCAACTTACATGTGGCATTTTCCAATTTGGCCATTCCATGTTTCAATTGGTTCACTTGATAGCCAGTTGACATTGACTAAGGCTTGTAGCCATGTGGAGTTTTGAGAGTGGATGTATTTCATATCATGAATGGAATGCAAACTTTTGGTCTTCTTCCCTTCCAAGTCATTTTCATCACAAGATATGTCATGTGGTGGTGTCTCATGCCTCTCGGTGGATGTCATGGCTTGTGCACCCAAAAGCATCAGACTTCAACTCCCTATAGTCCTTGTGAACCTAGTATTTTTATCAAAATTGATTTTGGGTGCCCACTATAAGGGTTATGGGAGGCTTTATGTGTTGAGAAACAAAAAACCAAATCTTCTTACTTATGAAAACCCAAGATTTCTATAGATCCAAATGAACCTTTTCAAGTCTAGGGCTTTTAAAGGTTCTAAAATAGAATTGAAATATTAGTCAATTTTAAAAGGTTCTAAAATAGAATTGAAATATTATTCAAACCCCTTTAATTCTAAAGGGCCTATAGAGTTAGGTCCATTGTTTACATAAGATAACTTTCTCCGTAGACCTAATGCCTTTTTTTTATTATTTTTCCATACATTGTTTACATAACATAACTTTATCCATAAACCTAATGTCTTTTTAAACTAAAACTTATATTATTTTTGGTATGTTAAGCCATACATATTATCACCTTTATATATATATTTTTTAGCACAAACCTCACTCTAGACTTAAACTTTAATTTCATCTAATTTTATTGTGGTTTCAAGTTCGTGGGTTTGAGTCAATTGAGTTTTTTATGTTTTAAAACTTACATGAGTTGAGATGACCTCCAAAGTCATTTTTAATAGTTCTTTTGGGTTAGGGATCGGATTGAGCATTTTGTCTTTCTTATCACAAATTCCCCATGGATTTGAACCTAAATTATAATAGCCTCGTCATAAACTCATAAATATGAAGACACAATCATTTTAATTTCCAGTTGTTTACATGGGAAAAAATTATGATAATATCTATTAGTTATATAAACTTGAGAAAATTTGGTTACAAATGGTGAGGTCAAAAGGGATTGACTCTCAATATAAAATAAATATCACAAATATATAAGAAAACAAGTGTTCAGTTACAAACCAAGCTTTCTTATCTAGAAAGAATTAAAATATCTAACTATATAACCAATGTTTTCTCAAACAATGTTTGTGTTGATATACTAGAAATTCTATTTACAAGTTTACTACATGCGACTGATTGCATTTTAGGCTCAAGCAGACATACCTCATATATATACAAAACATGTGTTTATGTATGCAAAGAAGCAGCCATGAAATAATAATGTCATTACTTTATATTGCAGAAGATTAGACCATCTATTGATTATGTCAAGTTTCATTTAAACAACAATGCAATAGGTTTTGCAATAATGCCATAATGTGTTTAGAAACAACACATCCATTTTTTTTAAATGGTAGTTATCTTTACCTTATTTTGGAAGGTCTTTTAGGTGGATTACGATTTTGGCAAGTGTATATGGATTTATATTGAGTCAAGAAGGCAAACCAATAAGATATTTCATTGAAATGACAAACGAAGCCCAAAAGAAGTACTCAACTTATCATCTAGAGTTTTATGAGATGGTGCAACCCTTAAATGACTATATTGAAGGAGTTCATATTGTTTATAGATCATCATGCATTGAGGTTCATATATAATTAGAACAATATAAATTCGAGGGATTTGAAGTGTGTGGAGTATGTAACATGCCCGCTATAATCCCTAGTTTAATTAATTCCTATTGTAGATATAATTTGTGGCTACGACCAAATGATGTATATGCAAATTGTATTTCTGAATTTTAATAATAAAATGCAATGCTAGTTGCTAGGAGATACGGACAGAGATGGGGGGTGATTAATCCACGAGAGAAGGAAGGGTCTAAGAGAATGGCTAAGAGGTGTCCAAGGGGGGGATTACCCATGTCTATCAATTCTGCCCACATTTCTAATTTTTGTTATCATTATGAATTAAATTCTATTTTTTGATTGAGTGTGTTAAGCCCTAATAATGGATCATTACCCCTTAATTGGGGCATATTACATTATTAATGTTATTTTATTTATGTCGGCTTTATTCCATTAGTTGTAATTATACTTCCTAGTCTCCTATATATACCAAGGAGACATTTTCATTTGGAATCATCTTGTACTTGAACATTTATGTGAGGTAAAAGGAGGTTTCCCCCTCAAAGAGGCTTATTATCTGAAATTCTCTCTTTTTCAAGTCCTTGAGTACTTATTCTGAGGTTTTTCTATGCTATATTGATATTTGGTTCTTAACATATGGTATCAAAGCTCAAGGTCTTGGGGTTTCGCTGCTACATCTGAGACACCGTGACATTTTTGCTATAACTTTTTTTATACAATGATTCAGAAGGAACGACTTGGAGGATATTTAGTAGACAGATCAAGGTATGTTGGGTTAAAAATTCAGCACTTGAGGCCTTATACTTTCGGATATATAACCTTTGTAAGATAGGGTTCTGGAATCATCCTGAATTGAGTCATTGCAGAATTCTCACTATAAATTTTTTTATGTAACGTTTCAGACCCTGAACTCCAGACTATTCTCATAAATTAGTAAGGTATATGTGGTAGAAATTTTAGCTTTGGGGCCATCGTAAATTTGTAGATACACCCTGTGGAAGATAGGGTATCTGACTAGTCCTATTGACTAGTCTCAAGTAGGTGTTTCGGGTAAAAAAATCATAAATTCTTCCTAGAGTATCCAATTTGAGTGAGACTAGTTGCATTGGATAATGGACAGACCATAGTAGTTTTGGTACAAGTTTCAGAATTGTATATAAATTATTTTGTGTGGGGCATGCTATACAAGTGAGATCTTTTGGAAAATCCAAAAATCAACAAGTTGTGGGGAAGTTACCGTAAATTCCACTTGGCACATCCAATTTTTATCAGACCTATGGCATTGAATAGAAGAAATATCAGAGACCTATAAAAAATAAAATTTCATACTCAGAAGGGTTGAAATTTTGGAGATACAATAAATGAAGATTGTCTAGCAGAACCACCTCAAAATCAAGGTTTAAAGTGATACTTGGCCAACATGCCACCAAAAAAGGGAACTTCTACACCAAATAAGCCTCCAAACAATCCTACTTGGACTCTTGATGAAGGTGAAGAAATGC
>ML796651.1:152469-170131 GCA_009831015.1 Picea engelmannii
AAGTATTGTGGCCCTTATAAGGTGTTGCAAAAGATTGGTACTATGGAATACAAATTGGAGTTGCTTTCATCCTCACGAGTACACCCAGTTTTCCATGTTTCATGCTTAAAGAAGGTTATAGGCGACAAGATCCCAGTTCAAACTATATTTCCAGAACTTGACAAGCAAGGAAAAATCATATTGGATCCTGAAGCCATCATTGACACAAGAATTTTCCAACTGAGGAATAGATCCATTTCAGAGTATCTCATTAAATGGAGGAAACTACTGGCTGAAGATTCCACTTGGGAAGATGAGTCTTTTATACAGAAGCATCCAGAGTTACTCAAGTGTTGCGGACATCACTTGTCTCAAGGGGAGGGGCATGTTAAGCCCTAATATTGGCTCATTACCCCTTAATTGGGGCATATTACACTAGTAATGTTATTTTATTTATGTCAGCTTTATTCCATTAGTTGTAATTATACCTCCTAGTCTCCTATATATACCAAGGATACATTTTCATTTGGAATCATCTTGTACTTGAACATTTATGTGGGGTAAAAGGAGGTTTCACGGGCTTATTATCTAAAATTCTCTCTTTTTCAAGGCGTTGAGTACTTATTCTGAGGTTTTTCTATGCTATATTGATATTTGGTTCTTAACAGAGTGTCCCCAAAACCAATCATTGGATGCATGTAAGAGGGTGGGTGTGATGAGTCACATCCCATAGTTATTGGGAGCATGGGGGATGAGTATAATCAAATTGGGGAAGTGTGTGAGTCAAGCAAGCAAGCCAAAGGAGAGGAAATTTGCATGGGAAGTTACAATAGTTTTAGACATTCAATTTTTGGCATGAACATAAAGTAGAGAGAAGAAAAGAAGAGCTTGGAGCTGGAGAAACCATGAAGGGTGAATTTTGGAGCATGCTGGAGAATTTATGGAGAAAAAGGATGAAGAACCAAGTTGTCAGGCTTGAAGAGTGAACTCATGTATGAGTTGCACTGTAACAAAAAGTAATTTTTGTTTGTTGGTAGTTTTCCTAGCAGTGAAATCCCTTGAGTTTTCCCAGTAGAGATATTCTTGGTTACCTATTCCAGAGAGACCCTGATAAATGAATGGGATTCTTGAGGGATTGATATCATTGAATGTGTACATTCCTTGATTTGGGCAGGTCGAGAGGAAGAGAGTTGGTGGAAAATTGGGATAGTTGTAGGAGAATACCAGTGGGTTGTGGAATTTATTATTTGTGAGTGGATAGTGAGACACCACCCCCTTTTGTGGATTGTTAGACCTAGCTCTGGGGTGACTTGCTATTGAGATTTGGAACATCAACTATATGTTTAGGTGGAACATATATCTCAGGAAGTTGGTTGCACAACTGTTTTAAAAAGATAAGTGTTTTATATGTTTTCTATCTTGCATTATGAGTTTTAATTGTTGTGGATGAACTATGTGTATACAACTGATTTATATGTGGTTGTAATGAGTTATTAGTTGCATTTCATGTTTATTTTAGCATGATTTAGATTCATTTAATTAATGGTATTGGAGTAGTTAAATCCATGTGTATTTTGTAGCTGATAAGCTACATGAAATTAGTTAGATTTAAAAAAATTAATTTGTGAATTTTCTGCATGTAATGGGCCTCGATTGGGCTGAGAAATGTAAAATTATGGTATCAGAGCCTCTAGTTCAAATAACAAGCTTGTATGGGTTATGACGAGTGTGAATTGGGAAAATTCATTGTTACAGCTTTTGGTCTGAGTGAATTTGGGGAAAATGGTGAAAAACCAGAGCGAAATCCCCAAATTTGTGATCAAATTTAGGCCAAATTTGCCTCGTAGCCATCGAAGAGAGGTTTAATGGCATCAATATAAAGATTTGCAGAGCTAAATTTGACCCGGAAGGTTGAAATTTATGTTTTAATGGAGACCGAATGAGATGGTAGAGTTCGGTGAATCGACAGTTGTGATCGTGTTTGATCTCGAGATTAACGATCCAATTTCATTTAAATAAATTAAAAAAATTATAAGGTTTTCATAGTTTTGAAGAAGGCGCAGATCAATGACCGGGATTTGTTTTTGGTGTTTTCAAAGGAAGATAATCGATGATCTAGAATCATTTTCATCCCTTGGGAAGTCGGAGTTGATCGACAGTTAGGATTTGATTTCAGAGCTTGGAAAATAGAGCAAATCGACGGTCGAGACTCATTGACATAATTTGGAAAAGTTTGATGGATCAATGACTGAGATCATTTTGAATGATAGATCGATAGTCCAAACTAATCTAGGATTTGGTCGAAATTTCTAAGTGTTGGAGTTTTCCAAAATAATTCAATGGTCGATGATCAAAATAGTGAGTTTGGTGAAGGGTTTGATTCGACCAAAGGAAATCTATGATCGTCGATGGCTGATGGTCAGGGATCAAAATAATTGGAAAAAAATTTCATGCATCTAAAATAAATCATCGATGGTCAATGGCCAATCATCGGGGGTTGGCGAAATCGTAAAAGTGTTTGGTTTGACCAAAATAAATATTCAATCATCGATGTCCAGTGATCGAAGATTGACAAATTTAGTGCGATGTTCAATTCTTCCAAGAGAAGTTGTTGATCATTGATGAGGGAAAGAGGAGGGTGATGTATCATGCCATTTTATCATTCATGTGTCATTCCATGTCAACCAAGTTGATGCCTCAAGATGACATGTCATGCCATGTAATTATCTATGTGTCATGCCACATCATCATAGTTTCCACATCAACGAAGACATGGTCGGTCAATGATGGCCGAGGTTCAACGAGGTTTGTGGGAAATATTGGTTTTCCAAGAGAAATAACCAATGGCTAATGGTCGATGATTAGGAATTGGAGAAATCAGTGAGAAAGTTTGGTTTACAAAAATAAATCTTTGATCATCGATCGTTGATGTAGTGTCAGAAATCAACGGTCCATATTGTTTTAAGTTGTCGATCAATGGTGGAAATTGATCCGCAAGGTTTGGAAAATATTAGCATATCAACGGCTCAGGTTTCACCCGATGTGATATCAATGGCTCATATTTAAATTTTGTTATAACAGTAAAACAATAAGTTTTTCTATCAATTTTTTGGGATTTTGAAGGTCATGAACTTGTGAGACGATTTTGAGGCCCTGAACAACATTTTTAGGAAATCAAAATCCATGAGAATAGAGTGTACTGAAGGTATGCTATGTCTCTACAACTTAAATAAAAGAACTCGGATAGATCTTTCCAACAAGCTACCTCGGGCACAAAACAGAGCTCGTATGAGAAAATTACAGCTGAAACAATTAAGGTAAAAATATGGCACCAATTTACTTCCAGAAGGCATAACTCCTTGCTCAGAATTTTGCATGGGGCTCAGGAACAGTCTATGGAAATCGTATGAACCATAGAATACAACCATGAATCTAGATTTGAAATATGGGTATGTAAAAATGTGCAGGAAGAGAAATAAGACACTTGTAGCATACATGGATAAAAAGGGGGAAAATAGTCTAAATTGCTCTGAGTCATAATTTTCAGCTCAAAGTTCATATTTGAGACAATGAATAGTCATTGGAAAGGTATTGAGGAAGAGAAGACATATATAAACTTAGATTTTGAATTGGTTCATTTTTTTAATTCATAAATCGATATGAAGAATAACTTGTATTCTAATTGATGAGATGTTTTTATGTTATGCATGTTCTAACAATAATTATTACATGCACATTTATTGCAGAATTATAAGTACATGAAAAAAAAATGGTTCTTATATGAGGACTGGAGTTATGGAATATGACCAGGGATATTACAACCATGAGGAGGAGGTCATAGTTCTGCATGTCAGCATGGGAAATGATAAGACAAATTCTAATGGAAGGAGAGGTAGGCAAGAGCCTATAACTATGAGAAGCTTGCATAGAGAAGTGCAGAGATATAGGGATGATAATGAAAGGATTATGAAGGCTCAGGAAGAGATTCTTTAGAGTCTGAATCTGTTACATAATCAATTTAACAAGAAATATGGCACCAAGCAAGAAGCTAGTGATAGACAAGTGACCACATCCATATCCCAAAGCAGAAAGGATGATCATGGGAATGATAGGAATTCAAGAATCATGAGCAGATGCCATCATTCTCCAAGGAAATGCACTAGAATAACTTATGCAATTTCAGGGCCACGGAGAATCCCAAGTGTGTCTCCTATTAGGAGGGAAAGGAGAATTCTCAAGAGGCAGACATCTTGCAAGGTGAACTCAGGAAAATAAATCCATCGACTTTCCATGGTGAGCACAAGAAAGGAGAAGAGGTCAAGGCATGACTATTGGAAATGAATAAATATTTCCAGCTACATGATTACCCCTCTAGGGTATAAGCTATAATTTACACCTACCACTTGAAAGGAAAGGAAATCATGTGGTGGGATCAACTTAAGCAAGCCAAGCACCTTGATGAGAAGAGGATCTCGCGAAGGTAGTCCATAGGATATTTCCAAGATAAATATTTATCTGAGCATTACTATGAAAGGAAGATGAAAGAGTTCTTTGAGCTTAAGTTGGGAAGCATGCAGAAAATGGATGAATATGAGAAGAGTTTCTTTGAATTGATAAAGTATTTTGACTTCATAAAGGATGAGAAATTAAAAATCCAAAGTTTTCTGAGTGGGTTACCCTATTTCTATAGTGACAATATACAGTGTGATAACCCTAGGACCTTAGAGGAATCCATAAGGAGAGAAAAACATATTTATAAGCAGAGTAGAGGAAGGATATTTTTCCATAAATCGTGAGATGACAAGATGAAGGGTAAAAAGGATCAAAGACAGGAAGGTTTTAGGCCACCCTTTTTCAAGAACAATTCCCAGGAAAATAAACAAGGTCAGTCAACCCAAAATGAGCACAAGATTGTAGATTCATTTGGGAAAAGGCCAAGGAAGTAACCTATACAATGTTGGGGATATGAAGGAAATCACTTATATAGGGACTTCACTCACAAAAATGAAAGAGTGAGGATTTTCCACAATGCTCAAGAAGATGAAACAGTTGAAGACATAAGAGGAAACATTCCAAGGATTTATGCAGCCTTGGAAAACAAGCAAGAAGAATATCAATCCCCCATGATTGAAGTGGAAGGTAAGACTGATAACCAACCCATAGACATTTTAACTTATTCTGGAGCTAGACATAGTTACATAAAATCTAACATTGTTGAAAGATTTCACTTGCAAAAGAGTAAGCATAAGAAGTCTTGGTTAGTTCAGTTAGCCACAGGGGCTAAGAGGAAAATCAATGAGTTGGTTAAATATTGTCCAATAGACATGAATGGAATCAACCCAAAGGTATATGTGAACATCATACCATTGGGTTCATATGATTGTCTAATTGGCATGGATTGGTTGGAAAATCACCATGTTTCCCTAGATTGTTACAACAAGACAATCACATGTCTTCATGAAGAATGGGAGCAAGGAAAGGTTCATGGCATTCCAAGAGCTATAGTTTTTATAGAAATTTCAAATATGCAGTTGAAAGAGAGCTTCAGGAAGGGATGTCAATTTTGTCAGCCCATATGGAATAGGCATCCAAAGATAAAGTGGCAAGTATTGAAGACCACCCAATCTTAATGGATTTTGAAGATGTTTTTGGAGAAATCCCAGGACTACCACCAAAGAGAGACATTGATTTCTCTATTGATTTGTTGCTAGGAGCCACCCCAGTGTCCAAGATAGCATACATGATGGGCACGCTTGAATTGAAGGAGTTGAAGATTCATATTGAAGACCTTTTGAAGAAGGGGTATATACGCCCAAGTGTGTCACCTTGGAGTACCCCAATGTTATTCGTGAAGAAGAAATATGGAACTTAACATGTTGTATCAAAGCAAAGATAATTCATTTTGATACTTGTGGTATCAAAGATAATTTGTATTGTTATGTACAAGTCGTAACAAAGCAAGGTTAATCAGATATTGGATATGAGATCAAACCTATGCCTAGTGAAATTCGTAAGTTATATATCTTTAAAGTTGTGCTTGAAAGAATGGAAAACAATTTGAGGATAGAGATCAAAAAATTTAATGGCCACAATTTTTAGCTTTGGAAGCTTAAAATTGAATATCTCCTTGTAGATCGAGAACAATGGGTAGCAGTCTATCTAGGTACCATCCTAATAGGTATGTAAATGGAAGAATATGAGAATCTCAAAAGAAAGGCAATGAGTATGATTAGACTTTGTCTTGCAGATTCGATGTTGTTGAATGTCTCAGGTGAAGACTCGACCAAGAAATTGTGGGACAAGTTGGGAATATTGTACCAGTTAAAATCCATGATAAACAAGTTGTTCCTTAGAAATAAATTTATCTTCTAAGGATGAGTGGTGGGAGCTCGATAACTAAGCATCTAAATGAATTCAATATTGTAATAAGTCAGTTATCGTCTATGGATATTAAAATCACTATGGAGGAGATGTTAGGATATTTAGACACTGAGGAGTTAGTTAAGATCAACTTGGTCTAATGTATCGTTAGGTTGAAGTGTGTTTCTTTAGTATGCATTTGTAGTTAGGAAATTCGATAGTCGCGATATGTTCCCGACATAGAGTGATTCGACGACTCATATTCTGCTTGATCTTAATGAATATATTGATTTGTGTCTTAACACCCAATTGGTCCATGATCTCTATTTAAAGAGCATGGAGGGTCATTTGTCGATGATTGATTGTGAGAAACTCTTGTAAATCTCCCTGTAATATTTTCTTTTGCATTAATAAATTGTTCCAAGTGGTCACATTGGTCGAGGCTGTAGATGTTTCCCTACAGGGGTTTTACCACGTAAAAACATCGGCGTGTTGATATTTGATCTATTTTTGTGAGTGGTTATTGAAGGTGTTCATCATCTATTTGAATACATGTTTTGTCAATCATGGTATTAGAGTGCATTTGAATAACTGCTCTCGTTGTAGATCAAGATCATGAAGTCGTGTTGCCAGATCTCTGGTTTCTGCTATTTCTATACATTTTTGGGATGAGAGGACTATTCCATTACATCCATGATGTCTATTTCAGTTAGGAACTCTTTTCTTTTCACTCGAAAAGGTTTCTTATTTCCCAAGATACAACCATTTCAGTCACATTTGGAGGTATAAAGCCGGAATATACCCTTTTAATTTGTTTACAAAGATGGTATATCAATTTTATTTCGGTTTTCTATTTTTTTATTTCCAGGTCGCTACCATTTTCAATCTTTGTATGCTCTTTTCCCCACACTCTATGCAATCTTGTCAAATTAGAAATAGAGCGTAAAGAGTTTTCTTGTCTATGTATGCTCTTTTCCATGCGCTCTATATGATATCAATAAATCATAAATAGAGGGAAAATTTTGCATTTTACGGGTAAGCTAATTGATATATAACCCTTGTTGTTGTCGAGAATAATTTTTATTTTGTGTGTGTGAATGCATGAAAATAAGTTTTTATTGAGCACACACTCCAAGTTAGTTGTTACAAGGAAAATATCTCTATGGCTAGGGGAAAACCACAATCGATGGAATGACACCTGAAATTGACTCTAATCTCAAGTATGATGTATAAATGAAATTCTAACAAGAGAAGGATAGCAGCCTACCTCGTCTAGACGTCTGAAGAAGACCACTATTGAGTGTAGATTTTAGCCTTGTACAATATTTACTGCAAACATATTTTCAGTAAAAGAACATAAAATATACAATGGCAAATACAAACATTACACTGAGATTTTCCCCCTGGAAACCCAAACCGGGAAAACCAACATATTCTATATTCATTCATAGTGATACATTGTTTACAATACAATATACATATAGGAGCCAGCGACATCCAAAACCCTAATACAATGATCTGGATTAGTCAACAACCATAATTCCTTAACCAGAAATAGAAAACCATCGGAAAAAGAACATGTGCCGAAAAACTGCACAACAATGGACACAAAAATCGAGGCAACACAGAAAACTAGGAAAAAATGTGTCACGTTCCTCAAGGAAAAAAAATTCTCGGGGCCGCTTCCCCCGAACCCTCGCACGTGGGGCTTTCTCCCCTCCTGCAAACCCGACGCAACGCAGACTCTACTACTCGTGCAAAGAATATAACACATACCCAACATTGAGCACATGACCCAAAGCTTTACACCTGCAACTTGTCCTCAACAACCAAGATAGGCAATCATGTGGTAATGATATATAATTTTAGCATATAAATCAACATAATCCATTAACATACATAACAAATAATCCCATGGAGAGAAATATAAATATTTGAAAGATATCAATTGGACGAGAAAAGAGTATTTCTATTAATGTAATAAACAAAAGTACATAGTTGGAAAACTTTTGTAACGACACATATCAGAATCGAGAAGCTAAGTCCCTCTAGCTGGGCCTCCACCACTTCAGTCCTCCACAAAGGCAAGCTCACATGTAAGAGTCAATGAGGTTCTCCATCACAAGATAGGAAGAGCTTGGGGGTTGAACACAAGAAGTTCAAACTTTCAAGGACAAATGGATGCAGACTCAATTGAAGTGAAATTTCTCCAGAGTGTCTTTGCTCTCAATGACGAATCTTTTTTCAAGGCTTGTATATGGATCAATTTATAGCCCATGAATGGAATTGAAGGGTCGAGTCAGAGCGTTTCCAGCATATGGAAGGCCAAGGATCATGGATATCGTGACATGGCATGGAAACCCGATGCAATTTTATTTTTTTTGAGTGCCAAACCTGATGTATGTGGGTTGTAATGGAGCATCTTGCATATGTACATGTGATGAATAACTGACAATTCACATACATGTTTAAAAAATATGAATTTTAAGATATGGAGTGAAGGGGAAATGGAAGGCCATCAAAGCAAGATGCATGGAGTGAGGAAACATTTTTTATAAAAGATGATCCCTAATGTGTAAGGTCATAGGAGTATTTGCAATGGATGAAATACATTATAATTCCCAGAAGTGGAGTAATGAAGACTCAGCTGGAAGTACTAGTTACTCATGAGAATATTACAATCCATAATGACTTTGTACACATGGATGCCAATCTAAATTACACTGCAGATCCATGTGGATATATATCAAATAGTTGTTCATGGCCATAAATAGGAAATACAAAGTGGGCATGTTCCATAGGATGTCATAGTCACAAACGCGACATAGTGGAGTCTAGTCTCAAATCAACCGAAGATATTTGTATACAATGAAAAACAATTTGATCCTCTGTGATCACTGAATTCATAGAGGTATTGATCCAATGAAATACAACAATAGATATGGGGTGTTGATACTGTAAGTTGGAGGTCTTCTACACTATTCTACGAAGGTGCAAGTCTACATCATGTGAATAGAGGAGTTGAAGTTGAACACAATGAGACTTCATTTGATTACCGATCATTAAGGTATACCATTAACAAACACGAGACAACCCACCGATAATGAAAGTAGGCGTCAAGGCATTGAGTACATTCCAAAAGTGTGAATAAGGGTGTTGAGGTCGAACACTTGAAGAATCCATACATTAGGAGACATTGATGTATTCCCAACTGTCGATGGTGGGAAAACCTGCCATTGATGTCTGTAAGCCTCTAGGTACTCATAAGACTCTAGGTCTTGTTTCCAAAATATATGAGTTGAAGTCGATGGATGAAGACCCGCTAAAAGGAGAGAATTAAGGCATCTCTCAACATATAGCACGAGGTACAAAGAAATATCTTGATAATTAAGAGGAGCTTAGACGAATAGAATGTTCAGGAACCAAGGACCATGTCCATCTCTCACATGCACTAGATGCAAGTAGTATATAAAAGGTACCCTCTGAATAGAAACCAATAATGAAAATTACCAACAAAGGTGAGGAAACCACTAATAGGGCTAATGGAATCCAAGACATTGCATGAATCTCAATGTGTAAATAGATTTCTTGTCGTCGAACACAAGGGAAACCCCTTAGTTAGGGACCAATGAGGAGATATCAGCTATTAGGTTCAAGGTTACCTAACAATGATGAAAGTAGGCCCAGGGTGCAAGGTAGGACAACAAATTCATGTGATTCTGAGATACACTGAGGGTATGAACGACATGCAAAGTCAAGAGTTCTGAGGAATGGCCGACATAGGTTTTAAGATTCCTTTGAACAAGAGCATGAGATATATGGATAACTGAGGCAACATAGACTTGACAGTGAATATTGACAAAAATATTGTGACATAGGAGGCATCAACAAACTCTCCATAGGGACTGGAAGAATAATCAGTCAAAGGCGTAAAATCTAAGTAACGAGCTCAGATTCCTAAGGTAATGCTAAACCCAAACCTTGGATGAAAATGGACTCAATAGTTTGTGCTATGTTCAAAGTTGACATGACTGCTGCCGATAGGAGATAATATTCTTTTCCCGCCTGTATTTTTTTTGGGGGGTTTTCATAGTCAAAGAAATGCTATGATATAGGAGAGGAAACAAGTGTTGAGAATGACCGACTAGTTCCAAGGAGAGAAACACACCTATGCTCAATGTAGGGAAGTGCATGTGAGACATGGACACTCAAGGGAATGTTTCCTCTACGGGTAAAGGGTGTTAAGCTGCAAAGGATATATAAAATTCATTGCTTGGATAATGCCGAGAATGGTTGGGGAAAAATGGATTATAACGAGAAAACAGGAGCTGACATTAGGCTCAACAATGCAAGCAAGATAATGGGATGCAATTACAACTTAACTCAAAAGTGTCCTTTTTTGTAGATGTTAGTCCACTAGGTCCAAAAATTTATAAAATAATACCGAGGAGAAATATTTTAGCCAATGGTGACTAGATTTTTCCTTTTTTGTAAGTATTCTACTTGGTCCGGAAAAGGGTTAAACTTATATCAAAATATATGTCCTTTCAAAACCATTTAATGAGTGTGAAAGAGACAAGTTCACTCAGAAATCTTTTCATTTTTAAGGAGTCTTGAAAAGATTTTAACTAAGACTCTAGGATGTTGTTCTAAGCATCATATCACAGGGGAGGCCAGGAATCCCATGAAGGTCTTCTGTCGAAATCCAACAACTCATTGGTAGTTGACACAATCTTTGGAGAACCCAAAACTTTCCAAGCCAAGGAGGATAAAATACTTGCAGAGGATCCTTCATCTACAATATATCGATGAACACCCATTATCTAGAAGGGTGTAGAAGAAGGAAGGAGAGGCTCTAAAAGATCATTCCAATCAAAGGAAACCATCATAGGACTTGGAGGGAGCATAATCAGAGAGAGTGGAATGCTCCCTTGTTTAAAAGGTTCAAAACTAGAAATTTTAAGGACATGGTCCAACGACGCAACACCCCCCAAAAGACGAGTGGGATTGACCGAAGATTGCATCGACAATGTCACTTCTTTAGACTTGTCTCTCTCCAAGAGAAGAGTGGGATCGACCGAATATTTCATCGGACCACTTCTTCAACTATTGGTTGAATAGGATGTGAGACAACATGATCAAGAGACGCATCACTCCCCAAAACATGAGTGGTGATGGTCAAAGATTGCATCAACTTGACCTCTGTTTGAACAGAATGTGAGACAACATGGTCAAGAGACACAACAACCCCCAAAATAAGAGCAGTGTCGGACAAATATTTCATTAGTATGACCATTGTATCAACCAAAGAAGGATTATATTGCTGGGAAACCGAAGACGAACCAGAACCTCAAGGGACATTAAACAAGGATCACACTTCTTGTACCACAACACTAGCAGGGAACAAGTGAGTTAGGTGACCTCCTTTGCAAATTATACAAAGGAACTTGGGATTATTTCCTATATGTCTAGGATTCTCAATCATATCAATTCCCCCAACATGATTTCCAGTGACTGGTGACATGCTTCCAACATGACTTGTAGAGGCTAGTAGCTCATCTTCAACATGACTTGCATAGGTTGTTGATGAATCCCCAACATGACTAGCAGAGGTTGGTGATGAATCTCCAACATGACTAGCAAATTTTGTTGATGAATCCCCAACATGACTAGCAGAGGTTGGTGATGAATCCAAAACATGAATAGCATATGTTGGTGATATAATGATAGTATGATGCGCAGTGACTGAACTTGTGCTTCCAACATGACTTGCAGTGGTTGGTTGCGGCATCAGAGACCAAGGTCCCGGGAAAGACTGGAGAGATCACGAGCCAAGTAGGATTCTAGTGTACACCATGGCCCTGCCTGACAAGATAGTATCCTCCTCCCAATTTATTCATAAAAGGGTCTAAGGGAAACATCACCAAGGAATATTCTTGCGATGAGAAAGCGACATGACATGGGTTACTCATGTGAGGATATATGTTTCCCCTGGAAGAAGGAACTCCATGCAAGGGGTTTCCCATACTATAAAACTAGCTCCCTCTATATGAAACACCAGAGGATAGAGGGAGTTTCAACATGATAAAAGCGTTCGTAGGAACCAAATTAGCGGAAGAAGCATAAATGGATGGGATGTAAGAAGTTGAAGGACCACCCATTTGATCACTCGATCCTGGAAAAGAGAAGATAGGATTGATTCCAAAGGAAGGAGGATTGCAACCTCCTATCTTAGGAGTTAGTTGAGAGATATGACCCCCACCAAACGAAAAAGGAGAATAAGAAGGAAACATGCCCCCAGACCCAAAAATAAGATTCACATAAGATGACGAAACAGAGGATGACAAGTGCGAAGTCATGTATGGCATACTAAGAGAGAAAGGATTAGAGGCCCAAGGAATTGGCTGAGTACTATGATTTAGTGTACCACTCAGAAATATAAAAGGATTCATCCCCATGGACTGATCAGAGACCATGGGCTAGGTAGCAATAACTGAAGGAGTCATAAGGGCTCCACCAATCATAGCAGTAATAGTCAAAGAGCACACTCCTAAATAAAGAAAAAGGCCAATGCACACAAACATGATATGATGGCTGAAAGGGACCTCCCGAATTAAAGTAGGTATTCCTTGCCCAATAGGGGCCTAATACTTCACAACAATAGTGATCCAGGTGGATATTGGTGGCCACCCACCTTTTCCAACTGGCTCAAAACAATTTTCTGGCAAATTTGGTAATTTACTATTTTGAGTAGTTTTTAACTTCCAGGGACATTTTGAGGGCCTAAATGAAGGTTTTTTAGGATCAAGCTTCTCATTTAAAGCCAAAGGCTCTAATTTATCTCCCAAAATGAATCTCTTCGACTATACCTTTCCAACGGGCTATCGTGTGCCTAAAATGGAGATCGTATGCAAAAGTTACGACCCCGAGAAGTTGATGTACTAACTTACCCAAACGAGGCCCACATGACTTTTGGTGTTTCATATCCTAGGGTTAGGTTTTGGGATGTATAGGGTTTTTGACATTCCTATTTATTTTAAAAAGGCCTTCAGAGCCTCATTGTAATCATCTTCTTGCAAATGCGAGTAGTCGTCACATCTCTTCTCAGAGATAAGTTGCCACCATTCTAGCGAGTCTTTCACTCTATATTTTTACAGTCTCTGTACATTTATTTCATTAATAGAAATCGTGTATTACTATATCTCTGTGTTTATGGTTTCATCTCTGATACATTTCTATTATATTGTTGGATATCTGTGATATCTCTGTGCATTTCTTTATTTTATCTCCATTCTCATTTCGTGCTGAAAATAATCCGGATCAAATAGAGTGGAGGTGAAAAACCAATTATAAGGACCCATGTAGGCTTCACAACACAGTCGATCAAATCCCCCGAGAGAGGAAATCGTCCCTAAAGTATGTGTTTTTTCCAATCCCTATATAACTCAGGGTACCTGTAGAATAACCTGTGCAAGCAACCTGTGTGGCTACCTATTTCAAGAAACTAGATTCACCACCATATAATCAATGCTCAGGAGAGAAGTCGCAAGTCTGGTCCACCATATGGGCAGGGTAGAAAAGCCCAAAATCTTGAAAGCATCACTTCTCAAGGATTTAAAGGCACTAGCAAGACCCCCAAATATGAATATAACCCTATAAATATCTCTGACATTAGGAAAGTATTAGGGCTATCTCTGCAACCAAATTTACGTGACCTCGTTCTTAACTATGGTGTGAGTGGAGCCTCTTGAGGAAACCAATTATATAATGAGTTTCACCACTCCATGGTCAGACACATACGTTGAGTTTTATAGCCTTGGAGAAGTTTACTTGCAAAATCCTATTCCAAGGCCCTAGGTACTACACTTGTTTGTGTACCCTGAAAAATAAAATTGTTTCTAATCAATTTTAATTATTCAACATTAATTTTAATGGATTCTGCTTACTCAAAAGGTGCGATCATGAAACTGATGGTATTATGAATCAACATATAAGAAGAAAATATAAATTTTGGTATACAAAAGGAATCTCTACAATTTCAATGAAGTGAAATCTTTCCTAATATGCAAAAACTAATGTAAGGTAGTCAAAAGTGCAAATTCCATAAGTAAAATGCAAGAAAGACCCCACTGTAAGAAAAATAAGACAAGCCAAGCAGGATACCAAGAAATAACTACCCAGACCCAAAATGAAAGGACAAAAAAAATAAGGACAAAGATTCCTCCCAAGAATTCACCAATAAGGCAACTTCCTATCACTCTGCAGGAACTTAACAGTCAGAATAAGGACCTAAGTAGTCTCGAAAACCAAAAAAACTCACCCAACAAGCACTAGACTTAGCCAAAAAGACTAAAGAGATAGTGTACACGCCCTAAAGGAAGACAACTCATGTATTTACATTCACTAAAGGAAGAAAGATAATGTATGTACACACCCTATCAAGGGAAAACCCACATATGTCATGGAAGACACTTCCCGGGAAAGGGTTAATCCAAGAAAATCAGTTAAAAGGAAAAATACAAATTTTAAAGCAACATGCGACAGAGAAACTCAGGAAAAAAGAGATAAAATCAAGGAGAAACAACATCCAATACCCCAAAAAGGATATCTCCCTAGTGGAGTCACCAATTCTGTTATGAGGAAAATATCTCTATGGCTAGGGGAAAACCACAATAGATGGAATGACACTTGAAATGAACTCTAATCTCAAGTATGATGTATAAATGAAATGCTAATAGGAGAAGGTGAGAATCCTACCTCGTCCAGATGTCCGAAGAAGACCATTGTTGAGCACGCGACCCAAATATTTACACCTGCAACTTGTCTTCAATAACCAAGATATGCAAGCATGTGGTAATGATATTTAATGTCAACATATAAATTAGCATAATCCATTAACATACATAACAAATACGCCCATGGAAAGCAATATAAATATTTGCAAAATATCAATTGGACGAGAAGAGAGTATTTCTATTAATGTAATCAACATAAGTACATAGGTTACAAACTTTTGTAACAACACATATCAGAACTGAGAAACTAAGTCCCTCCAACTGGGCCTCCAAAAAGGCAAGCTCACATGTAGGAGTCAATGAAGTTCTCCATCACAATATAGGAATAGCTTGGCGGATGAACAAAAAAAGTTCAGACTTTCAAGGAAAAAGGGATGCAAACTCAATTTAGGTGGAATTTCTCCAGAGTGTCTTTGCTCTCAATGATGAATTGTGTATATCCAATGCTTGGATATGGCTTAATTTATAGCCTCCAAATGGAATTGAAGGGTTGATTTAGAGCGTTTCTAGTATATGGAAGGTCAAGGATCATGGATCTCGTTACATGGCATGGAAACCCGATGCAATTTTAATTTCTTGAGCGCCAAACCCTATGTACACGTGTTGTAATGGAGTAGACCGCGTATGTGCATGTGTTGCATAACTATCAGGTTGCATACATGTTTAAAAATATGAATTTTAAGATCTAGAGTGATGGTAAATAAGGTCTACAGAGGGAAATGGAAGGCCATCCAGGAAACATGCATGGAGTGAGGAAACTTTTTCTATAAAAATTGTCTTCCACAACAACAACACCCCCAATCCTCCTTGTTAAGACTATATTGCATTTTTCACTAGCTCACTTGGTTGAAAGTTACTTTTCTTAGTAATAGGTTTTGATTTCAAGTCTTTTTTTTGTTACTTTAAAAAAAAATTCATGCATTCATTGTAAAGTGCATTTCACTTGGTTATAAAAGTGAATCACTATTATAACTTTAATATTTTGTTTTAATTTATTTTTTTACATGCAACTTTCATTTACAAAGTAACTTCATTTTTAAAGTGATTCCCACTTATTCTATAAAAGGGGGTCACTTCATAAGTAACTTATTTAAAATTGAACTTATAGGCACAGTTAGGAGGAGCATCACCATGTGGACCAACTTCTACTTTCCATGTGGTTCTATGGTTACCGTTTATGTCTTTTTCAGAAGGGAATAACTTTCACATCCAAAGTCCCTTTTCAGTTTTGTTTTTTTAAACAACCTATTTTTCGAGAAATTTCCATCTAGACCATCAGTTTCATATTTTAAATCCATATTCTCTTAATATTTAATATGGATTCTCCCAATGATATTTTTCTTTCCAGTACCAACTAGTTCTCATGAAATCCCATATGGAGGATGTATTAAGAAGTAAAGGACTGTACCGAATTATCTTGGGAAAAGAACAAAAATCCATTGATGATGACAAGTATGCCAAATGGGATAATAGGAATGATGAAGCACATGGACTAATCAAAACGTCCATCTCTCCTGATTTAAGATTTCACCTCCAAGGAAATGAGGGCCCAGATAAATCTTGGGAAAATATTGAAGCTATGTTTGATAAACACAATATTATTCGATCCCACTAGTTAGAAAATCAATTCATGACTTTAAGTCCAGATGATTTTCCTTGCATTGAATATTAATTATCTAAGTTCAAAATACTTTGATTTGTGTATATAGAATGTCAATTAGATATGAAGGAAGATCGATGCATATATTATGTTCTTTCTGATCTCGTTAGTGCATATTCTATTTTTGTATCTACCTTATATGCCACTAGAGAATCTCTAGAGAGTGATTATAAACAACCCTCTCTTGAGTCTTTTTGTGATGCTCTGATTTGAGAGCAAGATAAACTTGTGCAACTTGGATTGATTAGCATTGCATGTACATCCAACAAATCCTTAGTGTTCTAGTAGAAAGATAAATCCAAGAATCCCGAGAAGCCATATCCTCACCAAAACAACAAGAAAAACAAGGGTCCCAAACCCTCTCCACCAATTTTTCACTCCTAATTGGTGACAAAGGCACAAAATCCAAAAGTAAGAAGATTGGTGACAAGCATTACAACTTTTGTGGGAAACATGGTCATGTGGAGTCTAAATTTTTTAAGAATATGGAAGCCTTAGAAGCATCAATGAATAAGCACAACATCAATATTGATTCTTCTTCTTCTTCTTCTTCTCATGGACATTAAATTTTTGTTTCTGGTTTCTCCTTCAATGCAACTTCTACTTCTTTTTTTGATGAGCGACTTATTGATTATGGAGCATCTTATCATATGGATAAGGATAAAGCCATATTTTCTTATCTAAATGAATGCAACACCAATAAAATATTTGTTGGTGATGATAGATCTCTTAATGTTGTAGGGTCTAGAACAGTTTAGGTAGATAATGGGCATTTCAATGATGTATTATGTGTTCCAAGTCTTTCCTGCAACCTTCTATCAATATATCATATCACTCATTCAAGTGAAGGTAAAACCGTAGTTTTCAC
>ML796651.1:184501-195305 GCA_009831015.1 Picea engelmannii
TTTTAGTTGTGAGGGCCTGCATTTATTTACTCCAGAACAGTGTGATTGTACCAAACCAACTTGCATTAATGGGATATAAGTCAGTTAATACTGAGAACAGTTAGAGCCGGGTTGGCTTCTGGTTTTTTTAATTGAGAGTGGTTGTATTTATTTACTACAGACCAGTGTGATTGTACCACACCCACTTACATTAATGGTGGGATGGAAGTCAGTCAAGAATGAGAATAGTTAGAGCTGGGTTGGCTTCTGGATTTTTTTAATTGTGAGGGCCTGTATTTATTTACTCAGTGTGATTGTACCATACCAACTTCCATTAATGTGATGGAAGTCAGTCAATAAAGATAACAGTTAGAGCCTGGTCGGCTTCTGGTTTTTCTTAGCTGTGAGGGCCTGTATTTATTTACTCCAGATCAGTGTGATTGTACCACAACAACTTGCATTGATGGGATGGAAATCACTCAATAATGAGAACTGTTAGAGCCTGGTAGGCTTCTGGTTCTGTGAGGGCCTGTATTTATTTACTCCTGAACAGTAGGTTTGTACCACACCAGCTTACATTAATGGGTTGGAAGTCAGTTAATAATGAGAGCAGTTAGAGCTTGGTTGGCTTCTGGTTTAGCGTTGGATTCGTGGAAATTGAAGACATAAATGTTCAAAGTTTGATTCTCGGCATATTCTTCTATATATATATATATAGGTTTTATTTGAAAATCCCTCCCAGGACACGTTTCTGGATTTGAATTTCAATCCCAGAGCGAGTAGAATTGGGTGGTTTCCGTTGAAAATAAAAAGAGATGTCGTTGGTTTGATCGTACACCACATGTATCGTTTGAAGAAGAGGCTTCAATGCATTGACAGGCGGGCATGTCCTTTAGTCTCAGACACACATTGGAGAAAATCATGTAGACTCGGCTGGCATTGAATAGATATGAATTTTGAAATCAAAACAAAGAAAAGAGATAATTAATTATAAATTTATTCCACTCAATAGTTATTGGTTACATGGAAATAGCTTAATCAATCACATAATATCAATCATCATTTTAGAGACTTGCATTCTAGATTGAAACTAGTGAAATCATTTGCATAGTATTCATTATCATCTTTTAGATTTTCACTCCACATTGAGATTAGCAAAATGAATTGCACAACATCATTAGTCATCTATGGGCCAACACTCATGATCCACACTAGAAAAATGAATAGACTTGCACTCATAATTGAAATTAGAATAACGAATCAAGAGCACCAATCATCACCTCCAAAACATCAATCATCACCTCCAAAACATGCACATGAGATTGAGACTAGAAAAATGAATCACATAGCATTGATCAACATCTTGGGACTTGCAATGAGGATTGAGACTAGCGAAATGAATCACTAAGCATCAATCAACACCTTTGTGTCTTGCACCCAAGATTGAGACTAACAAATAGACTTATTAATTATCATCTTCTCTACTTGCCCTTGAGATCGAGACTAGCAAAATGAATAGAATTATCAATAATCACCTTTGGTACTTGCATCTAAGATCGAGACTAGCAAAATGAATCACATAGCATCAATAATCACCTTTGACATGTACTCTTCGAGTGATCTGGACATCACCTACTCTAAGATTGTCCTAGCTTTAACATGCTTAATCATGAAGTTGTCCCCATGCATCAATAATCACCTTTGACATGTACTCTTCGAGTGATCTGGACATCACCTACTCTAAGATTGTCCTAGCTTTAACATGCTTAATCATGGAGTTGTCCCCATAATCAAACCAATTTAGCATGCTACCTAATATACAAAACCTTATCAAGTATTACACTTTAAGAACTACTCATTTAGAACTCCATTATCTACTTAAAACAAATCATTCCCATGTCTATTAAACCAAAAAAAACTAAAAACCAAAAACCAATATAAAACTATAAAATGACTCAAAAGAGGAGAATTTAAAGACCAAAAACCATAATAAAACTATGAAAAAGGAGAATTTAAAGACCAAAAACCATAATAAAACTATGAAATGACTCAAAATTGGAGAAAAATTAAAGGAATAGTGCTAAACAAATATGTATCAAAACAATTCATGCTACATACCCAAATCAGGGATCACTCATTGACCATACATGGAACACTCTTTATAAGCTATACTCCAAACCTAACTAGGATTGAGTTATTCAACTCGAAAATATGGACCTTATGAATTTCACTAAATTGAAGTTGATCTAAGTCGAATGATGGAACTACAATTGTAATTGGAGTAATGTATTTCTGACTTCAAGGAAAAGAATATATAAATAGTTTAGACCATCGTGAATGACCTATATCATTCCCCTTATTAAGTTTTTGTTTCCAAATATTGCACCATGAATAATTTTTTTTTAACATTATGCTTAATAATGTTTTGATTAATTTTTTTTTAACATTGTGTCTAATAATAATGCTTGATTGAATAACAAAAAATAAAATAAAATTAATTGATTCTAGTATGATACACTCCAAACAAAAAACTCATATAAGGAAATGAAAACAAAAATAGAATTAGAAGCCTAAGATCCATATCCATAATAGTAGCTCACAAAATGACTACATTGTAAAGCGCGAATTAAACATATAGGAAAGAAGCCAACCAAAAAGAAAACTTGTGAATGCTATGGCACTGTGATGATTCATGTAGTAAGTAGATCACAAATCTTAAATAGAGACTCAAAGAGTTTACATTCTCAAAGCAACAATAGAAATTCCCTCTAGATGATGAGAAGGGCTTTCATGTAGCACCACCATCTAAAGATTTTGTATATTCATAATCCTCAAATTAGGTGGATTTTTTTTTATTTTGGTACACATCACATGGATAGGGATGAAAAACAATTTATTGCATCAGATAATGATAATGTTGGTGATCGAAAAATTTATATTGGAGATAACACTACTCTCTCAGTGTTTGGTACTAGTGATAAAGTTGAAAATGGTTTTGTAAAATATGTTTATCGTGTACCAAATCTAAGTGTAAATTTTCTCTCTATATACCAAATCACTCAAACTGGTAAAATTATTGAATTTTGGCTTAATCATTTTAAGGTGAAAGACAAGAAAATTCCAAGTAGTCATGGTTGGATATGTTGATGCCATCCAAAACCTGTCTAATTTTACTAAGTTTAACATACCTATATCACACCAACCTTCTCACACCTTTATTGCACACATTGATGAAGTAAGTCACTTATAACATGAAAGGTAGAGACACCACTTGAATTTTTGTAGTATGTATTGATGGGTAAATTGAATATGGTCTAGGGTCTACCATCTTTGTCCCCATAGAATGGTGTATGTGAAGGGTGCATCCTTAGAAAACATCATAGAGAGAAGATTGAAAGCAATAAATCATGATGGCATGTGACAATTCAACTACGGCTTATTCCCAATGATCTATGTGGTCGATTGGAAAATCTATCCCTTTCAAAAGAAAAATACATTTTGAGTTTCATTGATGACTTTTCTAAGCATATATGGATCTACTTCCAAAATCAAAAGAATCAATTCCTAGATAATTTAAAGTTCAAATATATTTATGAAAATCAACGTAGTTAATATATTAAGACTCTTAGGATTGATAATAGTTGCAAAAATGTTAATCATGCATTTGAATTTTTTTGCACGAAAAATGGCATTACCTGTGGATGTGTGGCAATATGCAACAAGGCCCTTCTCTAAGATCTAATAGGGTCAAGCATAAGTTCCTTGTAAACTTTGAGTAGTATGCAATGAAATATGTTATTAATAATAATAATAATCTATTTTTAAGGTCACGGCCAAGCCAGACACCAAATTGGTGTATGAGACCTCAAAAGTAGAGAGATACAAAATGTAGGGAATAAACAATCAAAAGTATTCATGGAAAATCAAGAACAAGGGGTTGAAGCATTGATTTAACAATTCTCATTGCATAAATATTATTTACATGTTTCATATCATGTATTTGCACCTCTCTCTTAGTCTTCAATCTCTATAACCCTCTCCCTCTCATAGAAATTGGTATTTGCCTCTACATTAGTGTTCCTCTACCTTTGAGTTCATATTTTACTTGACTTCCTCTTAGAGTCTTCAAGAACCACCCAATTTTTTTCCTAGCAATATTTCCTTTGTTGGCCAACCCATTCTCCTTCAAATTACACCATCATAGACTTATTTATATCAACACATAACTACCACATACACACATAAGTCATAATGACTTCTTTCTCTATGCTTTTGTAATTAACAATTCACATTCCTTGTGCATCCTTTCAACTACCATATGTGCCTTAACATGCCAAAACTTATTTTGTGTGCCCTTTTACATCATGCCTATAATATATACTCAACTTTATCCTCTATCGTGCATACCATCTATTTTATACTCTGCTTCTTCTTCATCTACACTGATTGTTGTTTGCACCTCACATCTATATCATGCATAACATGTTGACATGTATATACCTTCTCTTTTCCACTTAGATTCTCTTCTATTAATGTATAAATGTCCATACATGTATGTGGTTTTGATTATTTTGTGTATGATTGCATAAATTCCTTCAGTTATTTGCATGGTGACTGACGATTTACAAGATTCTCATCTTTCTACATCCTCTTTTCCCTATTTTTAATCTGTTTTCGTTTTCCCATGACACTGTATTATAGAGATGATTTTAAGGATGGAAATTTATTTTAAAATGTAGAAACCTTGATGAATTTTACTTATCCTTCATATGCCAACTATAAATGTTTGGCGATATTTTTGTAAAAATATTCAAATTTCTAAGGATTTTATATAGTTTTTATGAAATTTTGGTGATTTTTAAGGTAAAATAATTTTATCCTATAGAATTTGGGCGAATCATTTTTAAAATAGCGAATCTCGTTTTTGGAAAAAACATGGAAAATTAGCCCATGAGCGAAATTTAGCCCCTAAAATCATCCATACTGTATTAGTTCATTTTAATCATATATGCAAGATTTAGACTTAGTGTTTTCCATTGCATTTCTAAGTATTTCATTGAATTATGATTAACATTAGGAAGGATTAGTGTATTTCGTATTTAATTTTGAATAGTGACTCGATCTGAGAATTGTTATATATCCATGTCTTGTAGATGCAGGAATCAACCACCACCACCATGGAAAATACATTCAAAGATGAATTATATGGTGTTAATTGTGGAAGATGGATTTTTATAAGCCTACTTGTATAAATCCATTTTTATACGTTCCAAATTAATTTGGGTAGCTACAATTCATTTGTCAACTATTTCAAATTATGGTTTTAATTGTTTGAAGATAAAGAGTGCAATTTGTTGGTGGATATGAGTGCAGATTTGATTCTCTACGAGATTTGAAGATCTTCATTGGATATATCATGGATCTAATAAGTCAAACACTATTAAAATTCATTTGGGATGTGCTTTGACCAAGTTGTTATAACCCACATCTCCTAATTCAAATTTGTCATTCAAAGGCATCCTAAACTTGATAGGAGTTAGCAAACATCAATGAAACCATTTGCTATGTTGGAAAATGGTTGCATCCACCATGGATTCATTAAATCTTCAAGTGGGTTTGAATATATATTTTTTATTTTTGGTTTCAAGCAAGTTCATGTATAAAACATAGTGCATTCTCCATTCTATGGGAGGACTCTTAGAGAACAAGTCCAATTTATGATGCAATGGAATAAAGATCTGATTTTTAGTTTACTCAATTAGTTTATGATGATGTAGTTTAAATAGTTTGTTGCTTTGGTTTTGGGAGGCAGAGCCCATTCCATGAGAACAGAGTGTTGTTTGATTCAACAATTTTCCATTTTTGTGTTCTTATTCAAGTACTTTAGTTTTGCAAGTGTGATTTATTTTCTTTCTAGGTGTGGAGTGTTTTCATTTCTACAATAACATTTCAATTCATAGATTAGTTTTAGCAAAGCTTGTCGACAATAGGAAAGATGATTTATGAGAAGAGGAAGTGCCTAAATCACGTCAAGAGATAACCTGGTGACAGAAGGGTCCCCGTAACATGATCGATGTTCAAGTATATAAACATTTTCCAAGAGTGACTGAGCTAGTTTTTGCATGAGTTCAATAGGTTACATAGCTTCCATCACTTTGATTCTTTGTTTATTTTCTCCACAAATTACATAACCTCTACAACTTTGATTATATGCTTATGTGCTCAACATACTACATAACCTCTATAACTTGATTCCATGTTGGCTTATCTCTAATTAATTGTCATTCTTTGGGTTTCATAATTTAACAAGGTACATAGTTGTAAGCTTTGATTCCTTGATTGATTGGTTTCCAAACAGAGGACATAGCTATGTTCTTTCGATTCTCTATTGGTTTATGCCGCAATTTTCTTTTCGTAGAAGCATACTTGACAAACTGATGCAAGATAATAACTTGTAGCTTGCACATATAATGCATGAAATCTCACAAGCATTTTAACCTCGAGTTGACAATTAATGTTTAAACACTTTAATTACTAAGGTAATTAATTATCCCAACAACGAGCTACATCAAATTTCCCTTGAAGAATAAATACTTGCACATCCTTGTGTAACCATCGGCAATGCTCTTTATTTACCTTCCCCTTCCCCTTGTGAAGTCTCTAGTACTCATTTCATAAATCTAAATGGTTTTCTATATGGATATGTCCTTCCACTTAGCTAAGTAATCCTTTTCCACTTTCAATCTTGAAATCATTTCATCTATCACGTGTTCAATATCCTTTGGATTATTCTTCAACATCTAGATAGTGTGCCAATAAGCATTTGTACATCATTTTTTGTTGCATCATTCTCCCTATTTCTTTGTATTCATATAGATCTAACACAATTAATATTAGCGATATATCAAACTCTTTAAGGAACTCCACCCAATATGTATTATCCCAATTTTTTTCCATTGGAAGATTTTAGGGGATTTTAGTCCTAACCTACCACCAAAATTCAGTTGAAATTAGTTCAAAATCAAATTTCTCTAACTTTTTGCATCTTTTGTTCTTTTGGACATTTTTTTTGTGTAAATTAAGGACTATATTAGCATGTCCTCAGTTGCAACCAAACTTGCATAGATTTTAGAGACAAAAATTGCATTAAATTGTCACTATTATGTCAAAAATAACAAAAAAAATTAGATCAAAATATTGTTAATTTTAGCATCAGTTTTGGAGATGGCATTAACATCCATTTTACTTAAAAATAAGGACAAAATTAAGTCCAAAATTGTGTCATGTTTGCACCAATTTGTACACCACATGTACATCTAGTAATTTCTTTGTTTGTATCTAGTTATTAATATGATCTCAATTGCAATCATATTAAAATCCAAATAATTTTTTTTGGTCATTTCTCATGTCCTTATTGCACCTATATTAAAGTCCAAACAATTTTTTTATTCAACCATTAATAAGGGCTTAATTATGGTGGCAAGAGTTTCCAAAAAAAATAAATTAGGCTAAACAAATAAATTGGAGATGAATCATCATCTTTCGTAGATATTGCTTTATTTTTTTATTTGAAATGGATATACATAGATACCATATGAATTTATTGATTCTCTAGATGGGGAGGATTAGAATTTGGGACATCTCATAGATGGTGTTTATTTCCAAAGCCGAGTCAATTTCTAGTGCATTTTCAAGGCCCTAAACAACATTTTTGGGGAATGGTATTAGATGAAGGTCGTCAAAATATTGCCTCAACCAAGGTGGAAATTGTTATTCTCATTGAGATCTTTCCAACAAGATGGTGTGCACCTAAAACTAGGTTTGTACAAAAATTATTTGCCATCAACAAGGTAACGGTCCAAATATTCCCCAAATTTCCATGTGGTGACTATGTTAGTTGTTCATCCTTGGCATCCGTAGTGTGAAAGAAAAGTAGAGCCAAAATCCACCCATCCCAGATATCATAACATGGACCAACTAAACAATGGATGTTTAGTTTATGCTCAATGCTTGATGGTTGGTGTTTGGGGATGATATTTTGAATATGGGGATTTAATAATTTGTGGGAATCCACTATGGACTTCTAAAAAAATCATTGGAGGAGAGGGTTTGAAGCCATAAAACATTAACTCTAGCTATAGAAAACCTAGTAGAATTGGGGAAAGGGGTTCAACTTTTCATTGGTCTCTATTTGTTCCATAGTATGAGCACGAGTATGGAATAAATACTAATAGAGAAAATAGGTAATATTATTGTAGAGGAATGTAGAATACCATAGTGTCTCATAGCTTCAAAGTGAGCTTGAAAATATTTGTAATATGTATTGTAATTATTGGACAGTTGGTTTGGAAAGTTGGTTGTCATTGATGTCAACCCTTGGAGAGTGATCTTCGATATTGATGTCAACCCTTGGAGAGGTCCAGATATATTGGATAGTTGATTGACATTTGTATGATCGAGATTGATGATGAGTTAGTTGGGTACATTTGATGTAGTCTACATGTAGCCCCAGATGTGTGGTTATGGGACTTAAATTTTATTAAGGAATATGGACATGAATGATAATTTTATTGCAGGTAATATTATCATATATGGATAGTATACGTCATGCCATTTTCGGTGATATGTGGAACACCACGTGGTTCCTCACAGTTAGGGAGATATGGCCTTGTAAAGTTGGAAGCCCCAAATAGTGGAAAAGAAGCCCCTAGTTAGTTATAAGTTGTTGGACTTATGGGATGACCTGGGTTCTACCTTAGTTATCCAACAAAACCCTTATCACCATCGACCCTTATGGTAAACCAGAAGGCTACACTGTGCACAGAGTGAAAAACACATTCTCACCCAAGATGGTTTATGGGGGACTACATGATGTAGATGTCTACAGTCATGGAAGGGATTGGGGGATTTTATTTCTTACTTCTTCTTATTTATACATAACCATGCATTCTATTTTACTATTCATCAGATCCAGTCATTCATCCATCCATTCATTTTAATATAATGTGCACTGTAAATAGATCATCCATTTATCTATATGACCATTAAATGATAAACACATAATCAATAACCCATCAAAACACATTGCACGCATGGTTTTACTGTGGTTCACCCCCCAGGGCTACGTCCACAAAGATATTATGCTTCTTTATTCTTATTCATCAAAAGGTGTTGTGTGCATTACATCACAGTAGTGAGTAGTGAGGCGGACCAGGATCACACCAAACTCAACAACTTGTGACCTAAACCTAATCTACTTCGACCTCATACGAGCTCTACATATCTCAAAACAGACTTCCAATCCCCAAAACTCCAAAATAGTCTCTCCAAAACATACTTGTTGCACTAACTCTCTAAAAATTCGATCTTAGATTATTCTCTGATTATACGCTAATATATCTCATACCTCTTATTTATATTACAAAAATGGGTTAGAAACCCTGACAATACATCCCAAAACCCTAACCCTAACTAGGCTAGGTTTCTCCACATTTGCGTCGGATTTCTGCAAATCCTGTCGCGCACGCTGCTTTTCCTCAAAATGTGGCGCGATGTTCTGCCTTACTTGCTGCACTGTTCTCAAAACCTGCCTTCTCCAACGGCCCCCCAACACTAACATGTGGCTTGTCCCAAGCCACGTTAGCTTCAATGCACCTTCTGCAGTGCTAACTCCAACACATGAAACTTCTTTGATAATTCTATCACTTTCTCTTTAGCCTCTGCACTCTTCCCTGCTAATGTCTCCAACCCTTACGTTGTTATGTGCTCTGTCAATACTTCTCTTCTTTCTGTGAGCGTTGTTCCCATTTTCCCTTCTCTGTTTGAAGCTCTTCGATCATCCCTTTTGCTTTTTTTTTTGGAATGGCTCCAACTGAGCCTGCCTTGCTTTTTTCTGCTCTTGCATAGTTTTTACTTCCGCCTGCAAGTTCTTTAGTTCCTTTGTTGTCTTCATTATAAGGGATATGTCCATGGTTTTCTATATTTTCTTCAGGTCCTGAACCGCCACGTTCAGTGTTTCCTCCCTCTGATCCAACTATTGGATTTTTTTGTCCTCTTATAGGCTTGTCCACGTATGTACAGTCCTGTTATACAATTCTTCCACTTCTTTAACCTCCTGCACTATAATTTATATGTGCGCAGTAGCCTTTTGTTCCCTTTGATCTCACACCTCTGAACGTGTGCTCAAAGTTAACTTCTCTTTTAACTTTGTTATTTATTGCTTTTATTTTTCCATGGTCTGTGCAATTTATTGTATCTTCACTTTTGTTGTAACCTCATGTTTCTGCACACAGTCGAGTGTACTCTTGTATACTTTTTTGAGCTTCCTATCTAAATTGTCGACGCACTGCTTCTCTTCCTCCTTTTCTAGCATGATTTGTTCACATGTCACTTGCAGAATCTCCTTCACCTTGTGAACGATTGCTAGGTTGGTGTCATCTTCCCTAGCTCTGGATTGTGCTTCCTACATTACACTTGCTTGCAGTCCATATTAGGATTTTGTGGGTATTTTCACTATGAACAACTCCATATGATCCATATCCTTTACTGATCTCTGTGTTGTCTGTTCATCCATCTCCAACATGTCTTGTGTGACTGTGAATCTATCACTACTCACTACTCATGTCTTCACAGTCTCTTCCTTCTCCTTTTGCGTTGATGTTTCTTGTTCTTTCTCTGTCTACTACACTATTGGATGATGTTGTTGGAAGATTGGTTGTTGTCATTGATGTCAACCCTAGTCATGGGTTTTGGACCGCAAGATTGATGAAGGTATTTGGACATGAAGGAAAATGCACATGCAGATACAACATCCATGGATGGATAA
>ML796651.1:199638-242758 GCA_009831015.1 Picea engelmannii
TGATTGTTGGAGGATTTTTATGGTACTTCATCTTTTTCTTGATTTCTACCTCTTGTGCTCCCGTTCTCTTCTTAGTTGGGGTTGAGGTCTGTGCCTCAGTTTTCATTTTTGTTGTCTCCCCATCTTTCACTTCCTTCGGACGAGAACTATCATACTCGCCATCCCCTTTGACTTATGTCCTTGGTACTGTCTCTTTTTGTCTGGGATTTTTGTTCGCTACATTTCTTCCTGAAGCTTGGTCCCGTTGTTAAGCCTTTTTAGTATTTTCAGCTAGACTGCTTTTTGTTTTGGATGTTCTTGCTTTTGCTAGTTCTTTGGGCTTTGTTCCTTTGTTTTGTGGTGCTGGAACCTTCCACTGAGCAGACCATTCTTGCATGATCCAATCCACTTCTTCGCATGTTGTACAATAGCTCATTTCCATACACTTTTCCTTTGGGTCCCTTGTGGATTGGATTCATAAATGATGTCTTGATTATTTGAAATTTGCAATTCTTTCATTCCCTTGCACCACTTCCACTGGGATCCACCGGACATTGGTTGTATTTTGTTGCATATCCTCCAAGAACATGGAGAATACCACGTTGTTATATTGTTTTTTCTTGGGGTCCTTTGCTTGCCACAATGTTTCATAGCGTGTTGCATAACACTTTCCCTTCCTATCTAGAAAAGCAAAGAACTTGGGCTCCTTACAACCCACCAATTCTATGAAAATTAATAACCAGGAGTAATGGAATTTCGTTCCATTATCCTGTGCATATCGACAATCTACCAAAAAATGATTTAATAGATATGGTTTCCAACCGAATACTACGCCCTTTACGCATTGTGAAACTATTGCTATCACTCCTGCCGAGGCTTCTTCCTTTATGCACTTTCTCAACAGTTTGCAAGCCATCAATTTTGTATAAAACCTTGTTGCCTAATCGTTAAAGTCCTTGATGATGAGTCCTCGGGTTCCCCTGTTTGTCCCGAACTATGTTTTCACTTCCTCTACAATCTCTTTATCCTTGGATTTATTGTCCAAGTAGTCCTTGGTCTTTACCCTGCTGGTAGGCAATCCTGTGATGTTTGCTATGAGATCCACATCTATGGGAATTGGTCTATACATCCACATGACACCTCCATGTACCATCTCCAATAATTATTTTACACATAGTCCCACATTTTTGTTGCGCCCAAAATGCGGTATGTCCAATAGATTCGTCATGCCTGAATTATAGAGACCTGTAACCCACTGTGTGGACTCTAGAATAGGTTTCCCTAGGGGTCCTACCTCCCCCCTGTCCTCCAAGTATGCTTCATGTGCAAAGTCTGGAAACTTTTTTGTGTCAGTTATGTCATGGTCCACATACTTTATCTTTGGCACCTTACCTAACATGCCTTCCACTGCAACTACAACATCAGGAAGATGGGTTAATGTAATTTCTCTCGCACTTGGTTCTTTCCTCTTTTGACCCACTACTATGTTTTCCTCTGTGGATTCATCCTCGGGTTCTTCTTCTTCCTCTCCCTCCATTTCCCATTGGCCTGTGATGTCTTCAACCAGGACTTCATCTACGCTGTATTTTTTCTTCTTTTCTTCCTTTTCCTCTGTCACTATAGGGTCTTTGGAACTAGGGTTCGCACTGTCGTCAGGGTTTGCTATGCTTGGACCCACTTGTACCTGTTTTGTCGTTGATAATTCTTCCTCTACACTAGTGGGACTAATTGATTCAAACTTAGATGTTGTTACGTCCTCCAGCTCCACAAAATGTTTTGCTTCTTCCATTCGTTCCTTCTTCTTGCCAGACTGTCGAGTTATTCACACAAATCGACTGGGAGCGCCAACTTTTGGGGGTTCCATCAAACTATTCTTGCACTTAATCAATTGAATTCTCCTTTCTCTATCACCCTTTTCTCATGCTCTTAAATGCTCGATTGCTCAAAATTCGCTAAGTGTCAAACTTCCATGTGCTTTTCCCTTTTTATAGACCCAATCATTAATGTTTTGTATTATTTGTCACTTTTTTCGGTCATTTGCATGGTGTCTAACTTTCCTGTGCACATTATTCCAAATTATGTCGCACCGATTTTTGCGTGGTGTCATTCCTGAATCACTTATTCCTCCTAATTACTTATTTTTTGTATTTTTCTTCATTTTTCTTTTTTATCTTCCTTTTTCTTCTTTTAGCTCCTATTATTTACAATATGTACAAGTCTATTTGTTGCGCTATAACTATTGAGAGTTAGTAGGTCAAATGTACCTATACAGTTTCATTCGACTACCATTCACCATTCATTGCACTTACTTTCCTGTTAAGTCTTGCAACTATACAACACTTCCATCTATAACTGACTTTATCTGATATGGCCCTAGCTAATGTATTATGAGCTTCCCTGGGTGTTGCAAGTATTTATTGTCATAGAGGAGAACTAGATATCCTTCCTTAAACTTATTATTTTTTATATGTTTGTCATGCCATGCTTTATCCTTTTCCTTTTGTACCTCTTGATGGAAACCTTCCATGATTCTTTCCTTTTCTAATTCCATCAATTGAGCCAATCTTTCCTCCACTGTGCCATTTTATGTCATCTATGTAATTGTTGCAATGCATAGACTTGGTATTAAATAATCTAAGGGAACTACTACCTCCTGTCCATACACCAATATAAAGGGTGTTTGTCCTGTTAATTTCTTGTAGGTAGTTCTATAGGCCAAAAGTATTGTTGGAACCTTCAAATCCCAATCATCTTCGTTTACATTACAAATCCTTTTCAAGGAATTCTCCAAATTTTTGTTGAAGGTTTCCACTGTTCCATTTGCTTGAGGGTGGTAAGGAGTACTCTTATGGTGATATATCTTAAATTCTTCAAGCATTTCCTCAATTGTATTGTTGATGAAGTGAGTCCCCAAATCACTCATCAATATTCTTGTACATCCAAATCTTGTCACTACATTCTCAAATAAAAAGTGTGTTGTAGTCTATGCACTGCAATCCTTTACTTGTGCTGCCTATGCCCATATGGTCAAGTATGTTGTTGTTGTAATAATATATCTATCTCCTGATCTTCTTGCTAGTGGATTAATTGGACATACAACATCTATTTCCCATTTATCAAAGACTTGTAAAGTAACATGTAGTCTCAGTGGCATCTCATCCCTCCTGGATGGCTTCCCAACTCCTTGAAAAACATCACACTTATGAAAGTATTCCTTTGAATCCTTATGAATTGTGGGCTGCCATAATCCAACATGCAATACCTTCTTCACGATATCTTTTCCTGCGTAGTGTCCTCCTACAATTCCTTCATGTTCTTCTGCCAAAATAATGGGTCTTTCATGCTCCATTACACATCTCCTCAAGATTTTATCTGCTCCAATTTTGTATAAATTACTTGCAATCAACTGATAATCTACAACTGTGTCCACCAAAATTTTCTTCTACGCAGTAGTAAATTCTCTTGGTGCAAATCCTATACTCAAAAACTCAATAATGTTAGCAAAATATTCATCTGCAATTTGTAATGAAAAAAATTGTGCATCTGGAAAGTTGTCTTCCTAATTACTAGGATCTTTTCCATTTGTTATCCCGGAAAAGTGATCTAGTCCTGCATTTAATCTCCCAGGCTTCACCACAACCTCAAAGTCAAATTCCTGAAATAATAATAGCCATCTACATATCCTTCCCCCCAACACTAGCTTATTAACTAAGTATCTAAGAGATGAATGATTTGTAAACATCTTAAAGTGTTGTCCCAACAAGTAATGTTTTTATTTATGTAAAGCATACACCATTTCTAATCCTTCTCTTATTGTAATGTTGTAGTTTTGTTCTGAATATGACAACTTTCTAATTGAAAATGCAATAGGGTGATCTATATCACCTTCTCCTAGTTGTGTTAATATTTCTCCTAATTCTATTGTAGATTCATCTACATGCACATGAAATTCTTTAGCCCAGTCTGGAAATACTAAAATTGGCACAATATCCATCTTCTCCTTCAAAATATCTAGACTCTTCTAGCATTCATCGTTCCACTGGTACTTTGTATCCTTCTTCAACAACTTCTCCATTGGCGCAGTGATCTGTTCATATCCCCTGATGAATTTTCTGTAGTACCCTGTATGGCCCAATGTACTCTTCAACTGGTGCATTGACTTTGGTGGTGGTAAGTTAACTATGACAACAATTTTAGCAGGATCAACTAACAGACCCTGTTTACACACCACATGCACTAATAAAATGCCAAAAGGTGCACTGAAAATACACTTCTTAATATTTAATGAGATCTGACACTATCTACATCTATCCAACATCAAGCTTAATACTTCAACATGATCTTTCAACAAATTGAACATTGTCCAATCATCCAAGTAAACCTCCAAAAAATTGTGAATAAATTCCTTAAAAGTTGCTACTACTACTATTGAAAAAATGGCTCATGCATTCTTCAATCCGAATGACATAACTGTATACTAAAATGAGCCCCACTCTGTAGAAAATGTTGTCTTGTGTCTATCTTCTGGCGCAATCCTTATCTAATGATAACCTGAAAATCCATCTATAAAAGAATAGGCTTTTTGACCCCCTACATTTTCCAAAACTTCGTCTGTAAAAGGGGTAGGAAAAGGGTCATGTAGGCAGGAGTCATTCAACTTTCTCAAATCTACACAAGTTTTGATCCCTCTTTTATTCTTTTTTTGCACCACTATAGGACTGATCCATTCTAACTCTTCTACAGGTTCTATAACACCGACGTCTAGCATCTTGTCAATTTCTATCTTTACCTTCTCTTTGTATATTGGATTCAATCTATACGACCTCTGTCTGTAAGGTCTTGCTTTTGGTTTCAATGGGATTTTCATCTCTCCTAGCTCTCCCGCTAGCCCCTTCATCTCTGAAAATGTTGTTGGAAATAACTCACTATAAAAGCGCAATAATTCTGTGATACTCTCTATTGTCTGATAATCCCAATAATCTCCAATACTATTCATCTTTGGGTTTTCTGCAGTTCCAATGTTGACCTTCTTAATCTTTAAAGGTGCAACATAATCTTCTAAGTCCATCTTGGGACCTTCTACTTCCCTTTCAACTTTTACTTTTGGGATCTGGATATTGTGTGGATTATGTTCTTTAGGTTCTTCTGCTTCTGCTACATGATAACAATGCAACAATTGTTTGACTGTCTAACTAGCCTGCCTCTGAGATGATGGAATTATTTCAAACGTTGGATCTTCAAATATCATGTCTTTTACCACTTTCAACATTGTATCCATCTTTGGACTATCATGTTCAAAGGAAAATGTAACTACAAAGCTCTGTTGTATTTCTTCCCAGTTGACAGTTTCTCTGCGTTGTTCATGTTCTGTGTACCAGTTCTTCGGAATGCCTTGTAGTGTGCGAATAAAGTGGTGTAGCCATTCTTCTGGTGGTACTAATCTCCATTGAACTATGCGCTTCTCTACATGCTCTTGGGGTTTTCCAAATCCTTCATATTTCTCCTCATATTTGTGTTCCTGCTCTGCGTTGAATCTGATGCACAGTAACCTTTTGCACTGGAACCAATTTTTAATCTTTGCCTTGTATGTACCCCACCATCTTCCAGGTGTAGATTTTAATGCAATATCTAACGCTAGTAATCTCTGATTTTCCATAACTTGTACCTCATATTTTATAAAAAAAATCTTCTAAATCATTTAATCCATAGAAAGTGGGAGGTTCTCTTACCTCTGTACCAACCCATCTCAGTGCGCGCATCATTCTGGCACATCTCCTCATAGATAATTCATGTAATCGTTGTTTCTAGTTTTCCAGTCCTGTGTCAGAGTCTGAAGCACAAGAACTAATATTCCTCCAACTGATCATGCCATCTTCGATTGGGTTGATATAATCTTCTTCACACACGATAGTCCTGTATATCTGATTCACATCTTCTGTAAGAATATTATCTGTTGTAGGTTCCCCATACCTGCCTCCTTTTGAGGGATCCAATGGCACAATAACTCTGTATTCTCCAGACTCAAATATCATCTTCCTTGTCTTCAAATTAATAATATCTTGGTTATCAAAGGCCCAATCCAGGCCCAACAGTGTTGGATATGGCGGAGTATTTTACATTATGTCTATGACTTCAAAATAAGCCATGGTGCACACACCATCTAGATCCACTGGAATCCCCTTCAACCTTCTTATTGGCACCACTTTGTACTGATTTACCAACTTCATCTGAATAGGTGAATTCCTTAATTATGGTTCTCCCATAGCTTCCCAAGTTTTCTTTGGCATAACATTGACTTAAGATCCTAAGTCTAATATAATATCCCCCATATTGAAATCTTCTATGTTAGCATTCAATCTAAATTCCCTACTGGTTCTTCTCTTCTTTTAGATCTGATTTACCCTTTTTACCCCCTCTTCTCCAGGATTACACTTTTCCAATAAATTTTGTAGTTCTTGTAAGGAATTTTTATCACTCAACAATTTGACACAAGCTCCCAAATAGTTTCTTTTGTTACTTACTTGTTTTGAACACTGCTCTTGACTGGTTTGATCAAATAATGAGGGCATGTCATAGACTTGTATCTCATCTACTGACTTTGTTCCCGAGGTAGAAACATTATTTTCCTTCAAGATCTCTTGTCTAGCTTCTTTGAATATCTCTTTCTCTTTGCATGCATCAAACCTTTTCCGAGGCATTGTATTCTTCCTAACCCACTAGTATGGGTCCTGATCCTTCTTGGTTGCATATTCTTATGTCTTGGCTCCACCTCTAGTCACTATGTTAATCTTCTTCCTATCTTCTTTCCACCCCGATCCATTGTACGTTCTGATTAGTCTAGTTCCTCTTATCATGTATTTTTATCAACAGTTTTGAACATTCCTCTGTTTCATGGTCTATTGCGTGACAGTACATACATGTTGCAGGTGGATGTGGGAAATCTCTTGCATAGTGCCCTAGTTTATAACAATTATGACACACTACTGGTCCCTGAGCTCCTCGAAATTCTCTTCCTCCACAACCTCCTCCTCTGAAGCCTCCTTTGTTGCCCTGATTATCTCTACATGATGTGTTATACTAGGGTCCTTGATTGTACTGTGACTATTGATTATTTTATTGTTGTGGTGTTGTGCACTGTTGTGAAGGGTTATACTGTTGTTTCCCTTGAAACTTTTGTGCATTATAATGTGGTTGTGTTGTAAATTGTTGCACGAGATTGTATTGTGGTTGCTGGGAAATGTTATATTGTGGTTGCTATGCAGATTACCATGTTACATGTTCAACCTGCACCTTGTATGTATCTGCAATCCTTTCTTTCATCATCTCCAAGTTTCTACAGTATTTGTCTTCATGTCCAACTAACTTACAAAAGTTGCAATATGTACTTTTCAGAACTATATGGTATTTATGCATCAAGGGGCATTGATAGGGATCATGCCCATGTGTTTTGAAAATCTCACACCATGGTCCTCCTGGTGTCTCAAAGGATACTTCAAGTGTGGACACAAAGAATTAACAAACAAATTCCTATGTTATGTATCAATAATATTGTACTTTAACTTACCTTTTAACCTATTGAATTTATGATCCACTTCCCAAACTAATTCTCCAGGTTTCTTCTTGATCTCTATCATTTCATTCATAAATTGGTCTTCTGAACCGGGCTTCTGAAATTCATTTATTAACTGTCTGTTCACGTTTTCTAAAGTTGTAGGTGTTCCCCTTGGATTATTTATTGAGAGACCCATGTACCAATATAATGTGTGGTCTCAAACAGTGATTTCTAACTGTGCAACCTTGGTATCCTCTTCTGTAATATGATTTGTTGCCATATCTTCTCACAGATGAACACATGTTTCTCTGGGTCATGTGACTCGTCCCCTCAAAACTATGGTAACCTGATGGTTGGATCTTCTCCTGCCATTATGAAATTTGTTGAACTAACACCTCTGCGTGGTGTAGAAAATTGACTGCTACTTGTTGAACTTGCACTTTTGCTACTGGACCCACATCCTGAAAAAATTCTTCTACCACTAATCACTTGTTGGTTAACTTCTTTTTCTTCTTCAGTTGTATTAGTCGCACATGGGGTTGTGGGTTCCACACTAATTTAGATCTGGAATGGGGATCCTTATGTTGCGCCAGACCCATGACCTATGGTTTTACTCTCATATGTGGCATGCAAGATATCCTCAATATTCCCCATGGCTCTAATATACTCTACCTCTTCATCATCGTTGTCCAAGCCCTCTCGCTCCACTACAACCCTCTTTTCACTATTCATCCTATACTGGTAGGGTAGTTCGCTACACGTCACACCTGTACTCCTTATGATTTCCCTAGTCTATTCATCATCCATCATGATGGGGTCACTTGCTTCCTCCTTTTGCCTACTCTTCATAGACTTCTCCATTTCTTAGATCTTCCTTAGTGCTTCCCCCAACTCCCCCATGCACACAAAGTGATCCAGCTGTCTAATTCCATGGTCATCACACATTTATCATGTAATAAGACCTTGATCGATGTGTAAAGAGACCTAATATACCCCCCTTTGGGTCCCCTCAAGAAATCCTACTCTGCAGTAGTGTATGAATTTGTTATATCAACTACAAACTTAGTGATACACCCCGCAATAAATTTGTCTAACCAAAAATGAAATGCGTGTGTGAATTTATTTCCAACTGCACGATATTTTCAACAATCCACACTACTGGCCTAATCCGATTAGTCAAATGGGTATCCTTCAACCTTAACAACCATTCATGTAATAATTATGGAAAGAAATAAAAATATGCTTCATGTAAATCAGTAAACACATACYTCTGTAGGTACCGACACGGTGTATACCTGGAACCCTTATTGTCTTTCCGCACGAACTCCATTTTCTTTGTCTATAACCATTTTTCAATCTCTTACTTCTTAGGATTCCATGGAATGAAAATCCCTTTMTACCACTACATCTTCTTCACCAAACCACTTCTTGGCTCTCCTTCTTAGTTCTAGCCAGAAACAAAACCATTTKTTGGACTTATGGGCTAACATAGGTTCTACCTTAGTTCTCCAACAAAACCCTTATCACCATCGGCTCTTCTGGTAAACCAGAAGGCTACACYGTGCATAGAGTGCACAACACAGTCTCACCTGAGATGGATTATGGGGAACTGTAGGACGCATATGTCTGCACTGATGGAAGGGATTGGGGTATGTTCTTTCTTACTTATTCTTATTTCTACTTAACCATGCATTATATTCTAYTATTCATCAGATCCATTCATTCATCCATCCATCCATTCATTCATTTTAATATAATACGCATTGTAAATATATCATACATTCATTTATCTAACCATTCAATGATAACTGTAGAATAAATAACCCACTAAAACACATTGCACACATGGTTTTACCATGGTACACCCCCCCTGGGGATACGTCCACAAAGATCTTTTGCTTCTTTATTCTTATTCATCAAAAGGCATTACATGCATTACATCAAAGTAGTGAGTAGTGAGGCGGACTAGGATCACACTAAGATCCACGGCTTGCAACCTGACCCTCAACTACTTTGACCTCATTCGAGCTCTACAACTCTCAAAACAGACTTCCAATCCCAAAAACTCCAAAATAGGCTCTCCAAAACAGACTCATCGCACTAACTCTCTAACAATTTGATCTTAGATTATTCTATGATGATCCCCTAATATACCTCATACCCCTTATTTATATTACAAAAATGGGTTATAAACCCTTACAATACATCCCAAAACCCTAACCCTAACTAGGCTAGGTTTGTCCACATTTGCACAGGATTTCCGCAAATCCTGTCGTGCACGCTACTTTTCCTCAAAATGTGGCGCAATGTCCTACCTCGCTTGTTGCGATGTTATCCAAACCTGCCTGATCCAACATAAGTCTTGGTCAAAAGGGTAAATCGGTTGTAACAAGAAAGTTCAAGAATCCCTAAAGTTAAGGAAAGAGGTCATAAAGTTAAGGAAAGAGGTTACTTAGAAAAAGTATAAATACACCTTAAGAAGTCTCTCATAAGCATATGATTTATACACAAAAGTTCATTGAATATCTATGTAATTGATAAATTGATTCTTATCTGAGGTAACCAAGGATATATGAGGTGTTTTTCAGAGGGAAGATGAAGTAAATAAGGTCGAAATTGCAAGGGATGATGAAGTCTTTTGAGGATGTGTTCTAAGGTATGTTATTTAAAAGTCATCTTACCATTTTCTCTATAATGTTTTTTTCTAGAATGATTCTGATAGAGAAACCTGGAGGATATTGAGACAACATATCAAGGTACTTATGATAGAAATTTAAGCTTCTGAGTCATTGTATTTTTGGAGATATAGTCTATGGAAGATAGGGTTTTTGGCTAGTCCTAGAACTAGTCTCAAATAGGTGTTCCGAGTAAAAAGGTCATAACTTCTTCATAGAAGATCCAAATTCAGTGTGAACAAATGTATTGGATAGAGTAAAATCCAAAGAAGTTTACCAATATGACTCTCCATTTGAATACCAAATATTTTAGAGGGTTCCACACGAGTGATAATATCTCCTACTTCAGCAAGATCATCTATGATGATTATCTCATCACAAAAAACTTTAAATTTATCTTTGAACCATTTTGCATCTCTCTAGAAAGTATCTTAGTGATTGATGCAGCATGAGGTGCATCACCAAAAATGATTGTTTCTTTCCTTGTAAAATTATGACAATCGACAGATCTTGAGAACCAAGCATCTTGGGAAATGAATCAATTTTGTCCATCGATATAGGATTCGTAATTAACCCTTTTGATTGATAAAATAGGATCTGCCAAGGTATAAATATATTTATTTAGTTTTCAAATGCACTCAGCCATATCTACAGCTCCCATAAGAGTTGTAGATACATAAGGCATTCCAAATTATTTATTCAAATACATTGTTGTCATTAAGCCCACTTAATGATAAGGAATTAAATTGAACTGAGTTTTTGGTAAAATTTTCAGATCCTCTACAGATCGTCCTTTAGGAATTATTTGATTAATTCTGATGTCCAGATATTTTAATAAACGTCTCAACTCACGACAATCCTGTTGATTATGAAAGCCCATAGTAAGAATCCCAATTATATTTATAGAAGGTGCATCTACTACGAATTGATCCAATGTTCGTAGTATGTTGTGTGCAAGTTTTAGATCCAGATATAAAATATTATGTGCATGACATGCTCTACAAGTTCACTCTCTAGAATAAGATAGGATTCAACAAGGTCTTCCAGTTTTTCTATAACGCCTTTTCTAGGAGGTTCCAACTAGTGAAACTTGGAGTAATTGCAGAGAATATATTGAAGAATATTGTGTACAAGTTTTAGACATTTATTCATTACATGTATGGATTTATTCTTGTTTAAAGTTATGGTTTGTGACAATCCAAAAAATAGTCCTGTAAGACTAAGGTAAAGTTTGATGAAGATGTTATTCTCTTGTTGTTGAAGTTGAGGAAGGTCTGCAGGTTTGTGATCACATACACCAGGTCTGTTACAGAGTTACATGTATGTTTATATGCATGTTTTGAGGGTTACATGTTGATGATGTTATGGTGTAAGGCATGATTGTGACATATCACAAGTGATATGGTATATGGTTGAGGCACATGGTTTGAGGTAAATGATTGGATGCATGTCTAGTTGATGTTGGTATAATAATTTTTGAGACATAGCTTGGTTCTTTGTTTGGCACATGATTGAGGTGCATGTTGGACACTTAATGTTGGCATAGTGCTTGAGGCACATCTTGGTGATATTGCCATATTGGTGGAGGTTTTGTGCATGGTTGGCACATGGTGTGGTACATTGTATGGTGTTGATGGGCATGTACATGGTTGACATACATGGTTGGTGGTTGAGGCATATGGTACAACTTGAGGTGCATGGTTGATGCACAATTTGGTATAGGTGTTGGTGCATGGTTGATGCACTTGTTGTGATATGGGTTGTGGTACATGGTTGATGCTTGGTATGGTATAGGTTGATGGTTTGGTACATGCTTTGGTACATGGTTGAGACACATAACCTCTTATGGTATGTTGATGATATTGATACATGCTTGGTAGAGACATGTGTTGGTGATGTTGGACATCTATTTGAGAGGTGTCCTTGGTATATGATCCACCTGAGAGGATATGGTTGAGTATCAATGGCAGTGACAGGTTGGACACAATGATAGGTTACAGGTTTATGTGACCGAGGTAGTGAGAGTGATAGTGAGAGTGACAATGGTAGTGACAATGAGAGTGATAGTGGTAGTGCCAGTGATTGTGGTAGTGAAAATTGGACACAATGACATGTTATAGGTTGATGTGATCGAGGAAGTGACAGTGAAAGTGGCAGTGGAAGTTATTGTGGTAGTGACAGTTGGTCTACACTTATATTTTAGGGCGAAAAGATGGGTCAAGGAAAGGGGTTTGTAGCCTCCTTCTGGTTGGAGTTGGAGAATCAGGGAGTTGGAGCTTCCTTCAGTTTGGATCTTGAGAATTAAGTGGTTGTAGCCACCTTTTGGTTGGAGTTGGAGAACTTAGGGGGTTGTAGCCTTCTTCTGGTTGGAGCCAGAGAATTCAGGGAGTTGTAGCTTCATTCATGTTGGATCTTGTAAATAGGGGGGTGTATCCTCCTTCAAGTTGCAGCTGGAGAATTTTGAAGTTGGTTCTTCCTATGAATGAATTCTTTATATATATAAGAAAGTATTCCATGGTTTTTTCCCATTTGGGTTTCCACGTAAATATTGGTGATTGTGTTTTTGATGTGATGTTGATGTGATGTTTCTTATGATTACATGATTATGGTATATATATATTGAATGCAATCATAGATGATACATTGATGATAAATTGTTGAACTTTGTTGATAAAGTGAAATAATATATATTGTGGTTAAAAGTGGTATAAAGTGATAATATTGATTCACCCCCCCCCCCCTCTCAGTATTCCAAAAGTAATCTCCATAATACAAGGAGGTGAAAGGCATAGACTTTCAGTGAATGTTGATTTTCTAGTATGGGTTTGTAGGGTACATATTTGTGTTCCATCGTGTGTGCCTTTCCTAATGTATTCTATTCCATATTTCACAATAGTCAAAGAAGACAATGGTGTTTTCATTTATGTTAAAATGTTATAAATACAAAAATATAGTCGCACAGTCGATCATAAGCTCATCATAGCTATTGTAAGTTTAGGTCTAGTTTGGTGAGTCAATGATTGGAATATCCAAGGTGGTTTATAAATCATTTTAATTTCCCTAATCTACCAAATTTTTAATTTTATTAGTTTTCCATCATTTTGACTTATCATCATGAATGAACTTAAATAACCCAACTGATTAGGGGATGAGTTGAACTCATATGAATTTGTTTCACCTACACTCATTAAATTATCAATATTATGAAATGATAACTGATTATAACGTTAATTATAAACATGACATTAAATCAAATGTTAGCATACATATCTTATGCACAACAACATCAATGTGTCTCAATCTTGACGTTAGGGTCCTACCCTAACCCCCTTACTCAGATACTTTATTAATGTATGAGGCCACCTTTCTCAAATAAGGCCTATTAAAGAGTTGATTAATAGCCACTCATTGTAATAAAGGGTCATTTTTAGTAATAAGGACCAAATTAGTTGGTCGACCCACATTACAAGGGGCCCATAGGTAGTTAAGATTCTCTATGTATAGTTATGTATTGAGTAGAAGGTTACGTATTGTTTTCTTAAGAATTTTTAATTTATTTGGAGCATTTCTCTTGGAGGTTTCCCCCTTGAAGAGGCAAGTAAACATAGCTCTCTATTGTTTCTTAACAAAGAGATTTTTCTTAGGGTTTATCTCTCTTTTCTCTTGTGTTCTTGGGTTTTGAACTATATTTTATGTGAATTCTCTAAATTTTTTGGGTTAAGTACACTACAAGTGGTTTCAAAGCTCTTTCTTGGGAATGAAGTGGGAGAATCCTTGGGCACAAAATGGGAATTTTTTTTCTCTATGCTGATTTTTTAAAGAAAAAAGATGGCGAAATAATTCAGGCTGATTTATGAAACTCTACATGTAGAATTTTGAAAATCCAGTCCTAGAAATGTATTCTTCTAAAAAAAAACCCAATTTCAAAAAAGAAATTGTCCAAAATGGATTCTGGAAAGTGGAGATATAATTGATTTAAAATCGACATATTTTTTAGGGTTTTTTCTATGAAGATCGTGAATTTCATAGATTGGATATATTTTGATAGAGTTCACATATTTCAATCAAGCTAGTGCCAGTATATCTACAGAAGGTGTGTAATTTCATATTTAGGATCATAATAGCCAATCCGAGAAGTATAATAGAAGTTGCGATCATTTTACATTCTCAGCCTCAAACCCTTCCTTGCACAAGTTGTTTTTTGGTGATTTTTAGAACTTTTTCTTGGGTTAGCAAGCTCATAAATTTTTTATTTTTTTTAGAGACGTGTTCTGACATCTTTAAATAACACAATGATTTTTCATTTAACGGGTAAAATTGTAGTAGGGGAAGAATACACCTAGGAAATACAAGTGGAATCACATTATTGGAAACCCTTGTAACTGCTATTGGTACCCCTTCAAGTAATACTGTATTAGAAAGTACTTGTATATGGAATATCACTTCCATGTACCCTCGAGTATATAAGAAGTCCCCTAGGTATACCTAATACTAGCCTTAGACGAACCAATTGGTTGTATTGTTGCTATAGTACAATGTTACGGGGAAATTCCCCTATGGATATGGATTAAATCCACAATAGAGCATTGACCATTTAAAGAACAAACTAGATCCCATAAATTTAATAAAAAATTTGTAACGAAATTGATCAATTAATTAACTACTAGTAGCAAGGAAAATTAGACATATTGGATTTCCTACATTTGATGAAGATCATGTGGTTGAAAAACTATCGTGCTCCTTCCAAACGGTTCCTTTGATAACTTGCAAAACACTCAAGTACAAAACTACAAAGGAGAATAGTTATACAATAACTCACTTTTATGAAAATGACGAAAAAAAGTGTTTCAACAATTAGTGTTATAAAATATAAGATGTTCAAACATAATCATCAGATACTAAAACACCAATATTTCATGGGAAATATGTCTCTTTAGACATCATAATATAAGTAGTTATCACCTGCACCTGTTGCGACACTACTTTGAGGCCAGATTCCAGGTCCCTCCACCCATGCCATTGACTATAGGAAGCACCTCTGACTCTAATGCTTATGCGGGCCTAAAGAATACAAATATGAAACTTATTGACTAGATATATGAATCATGGAAAAGTTTGGAAATAGGGGTTTCTAGGTCTGAGGAAATGAATTAGTAGTAAGGGAATAAGGGCTTGCAGACAAGGCGAGAAATTTCTAGCATAATTTTTCTTCAAGTATGATTGTCATCCTCCTCATGCCTTCAGCTCAATTTATACCATCTCCAAGTGGCTGGAGTGGTTACATTTAGTTATGTACATGCAACAGGGGGTCAAGAACTAGGTAAACCCATGAACCCCACCCAAAAATATGGAAAATTTTACTTTTTTGAGCAAAATTAAGGTGTATGCAACTTTCAATGAAGCAAAACATGTATACATGCCTTGCATAGTTGTTAGGGAATGTACATGTCAAAAACTATTGTTTTTTAAAGAATCCATAGGAGGGAAAGGAGATTAAAGTCTGCAAGTAGGACAATGAAATACCATATAAGCCATCAATGCATATGTGGTGGCAATTGATGCTATAACATACATTGAGAAAAACACTCGAGGAGATCACTCTCTAGTACTTGGGTAGTCGAGTAGTATGGCTAAGGGAATGGTTGAGCCTCCTTAGTTAGTGCCCTGAGATATTGGCATAGTAATACTATTGGACCCTGCATGTATATCAAAGAGATATAGAACCTAACACTCCCTTGTCCCCAATACCTAATAACCTATCTCAATGAGCTCACCCATAAAGGGTACCTATAAACCCCCTCATATTTCTCCAAACAACATAAACACCATCTCTACTGCAAGTAGGTTGGACTGCATGGATGAGCAGCTTAATAAAAATTAGGATGACATAATTGGGTTCAATGGGATGTTGGATAAGAAACTAGAGGATAAGATCAACAATTGCCAAAAGTTGTTTATTTAGAAGTTGAAAGATATGAAAACTTGGAGCATACCGGAAGAAAACCATTGGACTCTATAACACATTGAGCCACACCAGGAAGAAACTTATCACTTGGGATTATTTAACCAGCCACAACCCTCATCGGTTCTGCACAACAATAAATCAATGGATAATAGTGTATGGAACAATTCTCCTAAGGTGGACCTGAACAAGTTTGATGGTTATGGCCCGTCTGGATGGGTCATCTAGATGGAGCATTACATCTCCCTCTAGGGAATTACATATGACATGGTGAAAATCAGGGTGGGAGTATTGTATCTAGATCCATGATGGCAATAGTGGGAATGACATAAAAATGCATATGTAGGATGTATCTCTTGGAGTCAGTTTGCTAAAGTTTTCTATGCACACTTCAACAAAGATACTCACTATTTGTGGTGGTTTACTAAGTTACGTAAAAACATCTCAGTAATAGAATCTATGGCAGCCTTTGAGAAATTAGTTAACCATAGAGATAACTTAACTGATTATTTCTATAAAGAACACTTCATTCATGGCCTCAAGGAGGATATTCGAGCATAAATTAGAATGCAAAATCCCACTACATGGTTGGAAGCGATGAAAAGGGACCTAGAATAAGAGACGGTGATAAATGCACAAAAAAGAATATTAACCTGCATTCCCCTCACTCATCCTCCCCAGGGTACTTCCCCAAGCACGAATCCTACTCATCCCTTGAAAGTACAGAGGTTGTCTCTAATGAAAATGGCAGATAACCATAGATGAGGCATCTGTTATAATTGTGATGAAAAATGTTCTCTAGTTCATTGGTGTAAAGAACATAAATTGTTCCAAATTGATATGACCACTTAGGCCATGACTGGAGACATAAGTATCGAAGAGATGCTAGAGTTACAAGTTGAAGACAACAACACTCAAACTCAAGTGGATATCGAACCTCCATTTTCTCATGAAGAACCACTTATCTCCTTACATGCATTATCAGGAATTTAAACTCCACAAACCTTGAAACCCATGATTTACATCAATCACCAAAAACTCATATTCCCAATTGACAGTGGAAGTACTCACAATTTCATTCATAAGAGAGTGGTAGAAGAAACCCATTGTTTTGTACACTTGATGCACAAATTTTAAATCATGATCACTAATGGAGGTATGCCGAAATGTGGTGGAGGATGTGAAAATGTTAGACTCTATATGGGAGACTATCAACCCAAAGCCCATCTATGTACCATCGATATGGGTGGGTGCGATATAGTATTGGGGAAAGAATGGCTACATACATTGGCACTAGACACCATGGATTTAATATATATATATATATATAAGTTTTACTAAAGAGGTTCATGTACACACCCTTTGAGGACTTCAAGTAGGCTCTCTTGAAATAGGAAGCTCTAATCATATGGAGAAGTTATTAAAGAAGTGTCATTCTGTCATTATTTCCCAATTTAATGCCATACAAGTTCTAGATAACCCAACACAAGAAATCCACCCAGTATTCTAGCTAGTCCTTGACAAACATCATCATTCCTTTGAGACACCAAAGGGTTTACCCCTTCTCGAGGATATCATGACCATGGAATTCCCCTAATTCTAGGAATTCAACCACCAAAAGTATGTACTTATCACCACCCTTTTTCACAAAACAATGAAATAAAAAAGATCATTCATAAGCTATTGGAGGTGGGGGTCATATGTCCCAACACAAGTCCTTACTCATCACTAGTAGTCATGGTATTAAATAAGGAAGGAACTTGGCACTTGTGCCCTAATTTTTGGACTCTCAATAAGTTGACAATCAAGGAAAAAATTCCCATCCTTGTTGTTGATGATCTCCTTGATGAACTTCATGGAACAAATTTTTTCACTAAGCTTGATCTATGATCAATAAACTACTAAATCAGAATGAAAGAGGCAAACATCCCAAAGACATCCTTCAGAAAACATGAAGGTTATTATGGGTTTCTAGTGATGTCTTTTGGCCTTTGTAATGCTCCATCCACATTCCAAAGTCTCATGAACAATATTTTCAAACCCTTCCTATGCAATTTTGTGCTAGTATTCTTCGATGATATATTGATCTATAGTAAATCATGGGAATCACACATAGTGCATGTTGACAATTCCTTGCAACTCCTGAGAGACAACCAATTATTTTTGAAGTGCTCAAAATGTGCTTTGGGGCTCATGAGGTTGAATATTTGGGTTACATTGTAAGTCAGGAGAGCATATGAATTGATCCCAAGAAAGTGGTGGCTATGCAAGATGGCCTCATCCCAAAACGCTGAAGAGCTTGAGGGGAAATTTAGGGCTTACAAGCTACTATAGGAAATTTGTGAAAAATTATGGCAAAATTGCAGCTCCCTTGACTTCACTAAAAAATAATTCATTTGTTTGGAGTGAGGTAACATCATATGATTTTGTTGATTTAAAGGATGCCATGTGAAATACTCCAGTATTAGTAGTATGTGACTTTAATATGACTTTTGTCTTGTAATGTGATGCTTCATGGAGAGGTTTTGAAGTGGTATTAATGCAAGAATGACGCCCCTTGGCATTCACCAATAAACAATTGTGTGATTGAAATTTTGGAAAACCCACATGTGAGAAGGAAATGATGGTTAACCTTCATGTAGCAGAGACTTGGAACACATGTCTCATAGGGAGGTGTTTTCAAATCAAGGCTAACCATCATAGTTTGAAGTACTTTATTGAACAATGATTTTTTTCACTAGAGAAACATAAACATGTCACCAAGATGTTGGGATATGATTATAAGATCATATACAAGAAGAGTACACAGAATGTTGTGGCTAATTATTTGTCCAAACAATTCAAGGAGGATGGGTCACTCTTTTCCTTATCATTATCAATTCTAGGATGGATTGAGGAGGCCCACAAGGAATGGCTAGAAAATGATACTTTAAGGGAACTCATCCAATGACTTCAGGTAGATCCAAACAAATATACATGGAAATAAGATACATTTAAATATAAAGGGTGTACTGTTTTGGCAAAGGATTTGGCCCTAAAAAAATAATTCTTAAAGGAGGTACATTCATCATCAATAGACGTTCACTCTAGCTTTCATAAAACCTATGAAAGAACTAAGAATTCATTCTTTTGGGATGACATGAAAAGATTTATGCAATACTTTGTAGCATCCTATGGCGCTTTCCAAAGAAAAAAGGGAGAGACAATGAATATACCAAGGGCATTGCAACCATTACCAATCCCAACACAAATTTGGATAGAAATTTCAATGGATTTTATTGTGGGACTCTCAAAAGCAGACAACAAATATTTCATCATGGTGGTTGTTGACCATCTTTTAAAAGATCTTCATTTATGTTCCCTAGTTCATCCTTTCACTCCTTCCTCAGTGGCCTAGTCCTTCATGGATCAAATATTTAAGCTACATGGTATGACCACTTCCATTGTCTCGGATTGGGACCCCACATTCATCAACAAAAAAGGTACACAGATAAATATGATCATTGCATATCATCCTCAAACTGATGGTAAAATAGAAGTGGTAAAAAAATGCCTAGAAACCTATTTGAGATGTTTTGCTTCTGAAAAAATGCACCAATTGGGCATAATGGATTCCCCTTGTCAAATGGTGGTACAACACCACTTATCACAGAGCTACCAAAATGATACCATATGAAGGTGTTTATGGAAAAAAACCTATCAGTGGCATCCTATGTACCAGACACCTCCAAGGTTCATGTAGTAGATATAACACTTCACACTAGAGAATCCATTATCTATATCCTCAAGGACAACATGTTCATGGCAGAAAAATGAATGAAATGACAAGCTGATCAACATAGATATGAATGTTCTTTTAATGAAGGGGATCAAATGTTTCTTTTCCTACAACCTTATAAATACACATCACTGAAAGATAAAGTTCCCCATAAGATAGCTCCCAAGTTCTATGGTCCTTATCAGATCATACAACTTATTGGTTAGGTTTCCTACAAGCTATCTCTCCTAAACCACTCCAAGATTCATGTATTCTTTCATGTGTCTTGTTTGAAGAAAGTTGTGGGACCAAATTGCAAAGTGTAGACCAACCTATCAAAACTTAATGAAGAAAGTTCCATTTGGCTCCAACTATTAGGTATCTAGAGAGGTAGTGGGGGGCCTGGAGGGCCCATGGTGATAATAGTGGAGGCCACTCAATGTAAGGTGGAATAGATCCACTATATTATCAAATAAGGCCCACTATGGTAGTTAGATATAATAAATGTAAGAGGACTTACTAGAAGGTTTTACTTTTAGAAGGTTCCTCCTCTAGAATGATCTTATATTGATGGTAGCACTATATAAAGGGGTTTAAGCAATGCAATGGGATATGAAGAAAAGTATTGTATTTGGAGCTGAAGCTCATTAGGAGGTTGCCCCCTCGAAGAGGAAAGTGAACATGAGAGGATCCCTTCCATAATAGGATCCATTGTATTGTGTTTCCCTACCTCAAGGGTTTTGATATAATAAAGTGGTGGTTTTCTATATTGTTCCATATATCTTGTGTGGTGATTGTATTCAGATATCTTTGGTACTATTGTGGTATTTTGTATCCAGGTCTTTGATACTTAACAATTGGTATCAGAGAAATTTCCTTGGCAAGAATTCTAGAGAGGTAGTGGGGGGGCCATAGGGCCCATAGTGATAATAGTGGAGGCCATTAAATGTAAGGTGGACTAGATCCACTATATTATTAAATAAGGCCCACTATGGTAGTGAGATATAATAAATATAAGAGGGCTTACTAGAAGGTTATACTTCTAGAAGGTTCCTCCTCTAGAATGATCTTAGGTTGTTGGTAGCACTATATAAAGGGGTTCAAACAATGTAATGGGATATGAAGAGAAGTTTTTTATTTGGAGTAGTATCTCAATAGGAGGAAGCTTCCTCGATGAGAAAAGTGAAAATGAGAGGATCCCTTCCACAATAGGATCCATTGTATGGTGTTTCCCTACCTCAAGGGTTTTCTTATAATAAAAGTGTGGTTTCTTCTATATTGCTCTCTAGATATATTTTTTATGCGGTATTTGTGGTGATTATATTTGTATATATACTCAGGTACTTAACAATTGGTATCAGAGCACTTTCCTTGGCAAGAATTGTGGGCAAATGTTTTTTTATTTTTGCAGTTTTGTTTCGGAGAAAACCAAGAGGGTCGTGACATTCCAAATGATTTATGTGTATTTTTGTGCAATATTTGTAGAAACTAGTTGTAGATATGAGTTCCTCTTAGAAAAAGAACCAATTTAAAAAAAACAAAATCATCTGAAATGGAGTCTGGGAAGTAAAATCGAAGTTTTAAAATCTGCAATTTTCAAGGTTTTTCCACGGACGTTGGCATTATTGTTTTATTTCTGTAGCACCTGGAGGCCGAATTTTCTAAAACAAATTATAGATCTGATTTCCTCTTTAAAATGTAGTTGATTTCAAAAAACAAAGCACCCAAATCGAAGCTCCAGAAGTGAAGATATCACTGATTTAAAATCATTCATTTTGGGGGGTTTTTTGTGACAACAACAAGATTGCAGAGTTCGTAACTTTGCACAAGGTGTTCAGATTGCTACCAGATAAATTCGATTGGATATATTATTTTAATATTTTTCTTTTTGTACATTATATGTGGTGTTTTCAATGGATATGCACTCTCAACTCATGGAAATTCTATGAAAGGTTGAATCAGTCAAAGTTGATATGCATGACCACATGCAAGGCATCAAGGCTAGTCTACACGACCACACATACACTTATCACAATAGTCAACAATCATTGACTCTCCTACAAGAGAGATATCTTATGGAAAACATCAGGGATGAATATAATCAAGAAGTATATGCTTGGTATGATTTTGAGGCCGATTGTGATGCTTGATATATAGATAGTTCTCATTTTGGGGATGATAACCACTTTCATGTTTTATTTGATGACTCTACTCCACCTTTTGTAGAGAACCTCAATGTGAAAAATCCAGAGCCAGTTATGATTACTAGTGTCCATCCTGCATATTCTACAGTGATATTATTCCTTCCAGATTCAACTATGAACCTTTCCCACTATGTGAATGGATCTTCTTATTTAGATCCACATGACATGTGCCAGTCTTTGGAGCATCATTTTCAGTTGGTTATTGGGTTCCAATACCTTTTGCATGGAGTTCACATGAGCACTCAAATATGGGATCCTCGTTTACAATGGTGGTTGGAATACTTCAGCATGGTGGCTTTCATTTCTACATGGGACCCTAGTTCTCTAGTCTACTTCAGCACTATGGTCCACACTTATCCATGGGACCCTGGTATAAGGTTGTACACCCTCATAACAAGCGTTGAGAAAAATGCTTTCATTAAGGGGATGGAATGTTAGGTATCTAAAGAGGTAGTGGGGGGGGGCTAAGGGAACATAGTGATAATAGTGGAGGCTACTCAATGTAAGGTGGCCTAGATCCACTATATTATTAAATAAGGCCCACTATGGTAGTTAGATATAATAAATGCAAGAGGATTTACTAGAAGGTTCTACTTATAGAAGGTTCCATCTCTAGAATGATCATAGGTTGTTGGTAGCACTATATAAAGGGGTTCAAGCAATGTAATGGGATATGAAAAGAAGTATTGTATTTGGAATTGAATCTCATTAGGAGGTTTCCCCCTCGAAGAGGCAAGTGAATAGGAGAGGATCCATTCCATAATATGATCCATTGTATGGTGTTGCCCTACCTTAAGGGTTTTGATATAATAAAGTGGTGGTTTTCTATATTGTTCCATATATCTTGTGTGATGATTGTATTCATATATCTTTGGTACTATTGTGGTATTTTGTATTCATGTCTTTGGTACTTAACGCCAACCATAAGAAGTATTGGATACCACACAATGCCAACTGTGCCAACACATGATCACGAAATCATTGATCGAGTGGAAAGATACAAAACTAGAAGATGACACATGGGAGCCGATAGTGATTATGCATAAATTTCCTCTCCTTCAACCTTGAGGACAATGTTGCTTTTGAGGGGGGGGCATGTTAGGGTCCTATCCTAACCCCCTTCAATACTTTATTAATGTATGAGGCCACCTTCCTTGGATAGTCACTCATTGTAATAAAGGGTCCTTTTTAGTAATAAGGCCCAAATTAGTTGGTCGGCCCTCATTATAAGGGGCCCTTAGGTAGTTAATACTCTTTGTGTATAGCTATATATTGAGTAGAAAGTTATGTATTGTTTTTTCAAGAATTGTTATTGTATTTGGAGCATTGCTCTTGGACATTTCCCCCTTGAAGAGGCAAGTGAACATAGATCTCTATTTTTTCTTAACAAAGAGATCTCTCTTAGTGTCTATATCTCTTTTCTCTTGTGTTATTGGGTTTTGCACTCTATTTTATGTGAATTATCTAAATTTATGGGGTTAAGTACACTAAAATTGATGAAAGGGCTTGAACATTTACCCATAATCATTGAAACAAATTAAAGTCATTCCAAAGAATCACATTGATGTTTTACACCTCACTAGACAATTATCAAATACAAGACCTCTTGATCTTCATCCATGCCAGTGTTGTAACAACATCTCTGTTGGGTATGTGCTATATTCTTTGTATGACCAACCAAAAACGCTTTGTTGTGTTGGGTACAAAAGGGGGGTCAGAGCCTCATAAATATTTTTTTGGGGAGGTTTTTGCATCTCTTTTTAGTGGTTTTCAGCACACGTTTTTTTTTATGGTTTTTTGGTGCATTGGAGGAGTTGTGGCTTAGCCCATGGTTTTCTAATTCTGGTTAAGGAATTAGGGTTGTAGTCTAATATGTGTCAATGGATTAGGAGTTTTGGATGTCATTGGATTATATATATATATATATATATATATATATATATATATATATATATATATATATATATATATATATATATATATATATATATATATATATATATATATATTGTAAATAATGAAGTTGTAATACTATAAATAAGAATTAAAGGTGTGGCTCTACACATTTTATTGGTTTTCCTAGTTTGGGTTTCTAGGGTAAATCTCTATGTAAATCTCTATGTCTACGTGTGATTGCAATTGTGTTCTTTTCTATTTTTTAAGAATCTCTATGTGCATTGTATTACTGTAAAAGGTTTAAAACTTACATTTCGTGTCAGAGCGGTTATTGTATTTGGGGGAATTCCTTTATGGTCAGGGGTTTGGATAGGATTTGTGATCAACCTTGTTATAGTGGGAGCTCTGCAATATCGATTCTTGTGGTGAAAAGAAATGGCAAGCAGTTCAAAAATAGAGATCGATAAATTTAATGAGAAATTTTTTAACTTGTGGAAGCTGAAGATGGAATATCTATTGGTAGACAAATATCAATGGGTCATTTTAGATCCAAGCATTGAACCTACAGGAATGTCAACATACAACTAGCAAAAGTTGGATTAGAAGGTGAAGAGCACAATTTGGTTGTGTCTCTTAGATTCACTATTACTAAATGTGTCATGGAAAGTTACAACCAAGGCATTATGGAATAAGTTAGGGGCTTTGTATCAGTCTAAGTCCCTAGTAAAAAAATTGTTCCCGCGGAAGAAGATGTACAACTTGAGGATGAAAGATAGAGACTCGGTGATAGAGAATCTGAATGCCTTCAATATTGTAGTAAGTCTGTTATTGTATGTTGATAGTAATATTTCTAATGAATATAAGTGTATCATTTTATTGTTCTCTTTACTAGGCTCGTGGGATAGTCTAGTTGTGTCCATTGGTGATATTCATATCCCCTATCTTGCAACCTATGTATGTACTAGTTGTAGCCAACCAATGTCTACCTAAGATAAGTGCGTTCCCATTGAATTAAGATTTGGTTTGTAGAAAAATGAAGTTTGTTGGGCACTCCCATGAGTCAATTGATACAATGATGTCCTCTAGAACTCCTTATGGTTTAACAATTGATTTTTCTACCAACCGGAGGATGGTAGGTGTATGTCTTAACAATGAATTTAAGTCAAATATAAGCATTGCATTCTTGGTCATGAAATTTATGGCTACCCCTAAGTCTATTAAGTTATTTTGAATCAATATTTTATTAATGCACGCATCTACTACAAGACTCCCTGGATCAAATTACTTAGGGGTGAATACTTTACCCAACTTCAAGTTAACAAGTTTCCCTATAACATTGATTGTAGGGGGGTATTTCTTCTTTCTCCTAGTTTTTTTAATGCATGTTTCCTTAATGAATTTGTTGTAGATTAGTACATTCTTAATGGCTTGAAGGAGAGTATCTTCACAAATAGATTCTCAAGTTATCCTAAAAGTTCATTATTAGAATTGGTGTAGGTCTTCTTTTTCTCTAACATTTTAGGATAAGGAGGATTTTGTTGAGAGGGATGATTTGACTCTTGATTATTTTGAATTTATTGATTCTCTTGGGATTCAGGGTTTCCATCTATATGTACAGTGACAAGTGAAGGTCAAGGAGTTGTGACCACTCTTCTTGAATGCAGGTATAACTCATTGAGTGTAACGTACCAATCCACGAAGCTAGGCCACGCTAACACAAAACACTCTCCAAGAATGCTCTGAAACTAACTTGTAACATACCTGGTACAAAAAATATCAAAACAGTATGTCCAGATATTGATTTGAAACATACCCATTGCCCAGGGATTTTTAGATTCACCCTCTTAGACTAATTACGAATTTCCATTCCATTCTTTAAAATAAATAAGCATTGATTCAACACATGCAATTAAAAAGAACATATTAAACCATCCAAGAAAGGAGCAACGTGTCATGCACAACAAATAACCAACAAGCATGTAGACATAAATACATCTAAGAGATAAATAAATACATAGTGGAATATACATTATATAGAAAACACATAGAGAGCTTATCTTTTCCAGTAAACATTCACCAACTGGTTGCAGACCAAGGATGTTCCTCCCAACCATAGACATTGTTGTTCATTCACTCTCAACAATAGTGTCACCCTCGAGTTAAGGCTATGAATCCACAAGGACAGGTCCTAGACCAAATACGAAAACACACCAGTTAGCTAAAAATCTCTCATGTTTTCCCAACCACACAACAATCCTAATTTCCAATTCTATTCCCCTCCATCTTGCACAAACCAAAAAAATGAACACATTTCTCTACCATGCAGTCCCTCAGGATGTTCCATTTCTCTCCAAGGCTCCAATGCTACTGGTCAGGAAATATCCATGATGGAAACTCCAAGGATTCTCAGCTATGGACAATTCTTTCAAAATACCATCAATCTCATGCACATAGGCATCCATTCCCTCCTGGAATGATAAGTAATTCCTCACATCCATCTAGAAATGGCTCTCTACCTCCATCCATTTGTTTCCATGCCTATACCAAGAGAACATGAATGAGAATGAATGAATGAATGATTAACAATGAATGAAGAACCAAAGGAAAGAGTGTAAGAGTGAATAGAGAAGAAACCCCCAAACAACCCCAAGAGCGGTTTATATATTTACTTGGAAATAAAGAACCACATAGCCTCCCCCAAGAAGCTCATGTAACCACTTCCTAAAAAAAATCCAAAATGGGTAAATAAAACATAATAAAAATACTTAGCCCCTTTTTCTCCTTGTCTCGTGGAATAATAGGCCCCTTTCTCTTTCCCTTGTTTGTCCTACATCCAATGATGTATTTTATTAATATATTTGAAGTATTACATTTCTTAGGCACTCTGGCCCCTTTTTAAATTTACTGCTCACTAGCCTAATTCACAATTACATAATACATTCTAGTCATAGGGATCAAAACCGGGGTGTTACATCCCCCTCCCCTTATTTTGGCATTGTCCTCAATGCACAACACCATACCAATTATCTTTATATTACAACACTAGGCTCACCAGCCTTTAATCAGCACATGAAGTCTATCCAATGTTCATATGCATAGGCACTTCGTCCTAAAAACATGCATACATAGGCATTCTATCCAAAAACACACATAATGTCCTCACAATTTATAATCATCTGGCAGTAGTTCCAACCAACAAGATCTCATCTATCAACCTACACAACCCAAGGAGTGTACCCCCTTCTTTTCTCCGCAGTCCTTTAGGTTGTACCACCTCTCTTTAGGGCTGTAGTGCACTTGGCCAAGAATTCTTAGAGTTGCATCTCCAGGAACTTCAATTGCAACAATTCCATTGGACTTTCTTCATTCCATTCCCTATCATTGAGCTTAATATCCTTCTGACACTCTTCTTCCCAATCTTCCAACTTCAATAGCCAAAATCCCTTTTGTAATACATACATACATTCATCATGAGATATCATCATAACAATTTCACTCATTGAATGTTGAATCTGGCTTATATAGGAAAACATAATTTCCCAAGCATGAGCTTCCTGCTCATAATTTGTTTGGTTCTTGAAACAGTAGGCATTGGTCTTTATTATGGCTTATATCAGTTCCATGCCCAAGACCATTCTTCCTGCAATTTTCTCAACCTTCACTCATCCAAACGAACTGTTAGCATATCATAACAATTTTTAATTATAAATTTCCAAATCTGTTTTATACAGGAAAATAAACTTCCCCAGGCATGAGGGTTTTTGCTCATAATGTTTATCTCTTGTAGCTATATACATAAGTATTCCTTATGGTTTTACATCCATGCCATATCTAAGACCATTCTACTTGCAATTTCCTCAATTTACACTCATCCAAACAAATAGTTAACATATCATAACAAATATACATTTTTATGGCAGCAATTACAAAGTTTCACAAAGTGATCTCAGAATTGATTACAATAGTAATTCAATCACTTCCATTAATACAACTATTAACTAGAATGAACCCATCATCCTCTACACATGTGTTATCAACCACTCTATTCTTTCTTCTAGCCATCAATATTTTTATTACTCGGATCCCTAGATAGATATTTTCTATAATTCATCATTATGTAACTACTTTAACCTACAACTTTCTTGTTGCAATATATAACAGCTCCATAAGTGTTCTCAACTTCATGAGTTAGCAATACTACATCATTTTAGTTGTTAACATAATCATTTATATTCCATATAATATATACATCCATTCACCAAAATGCATTCAATAATTCCTTTAATACCACTTGTAACATTTTCAACAACTCCAAAAAGTGATCTCAGAATTGTAAAAAACAACAATTCAATCACCTTCAACTTGTATTTATATTAAATATAATGCAACTATCCATCATTATGCATTTTCATCACCACAATATTTTCATAATGTAACAAATAATTACCAATAAGATAACAAAATCGAGGTCCCAATACTCATGGTCACATCTACATAATGCATCCCTACATTGACTACATAATACCACATAACTATGTCATGCACTCTACCATGGTGAGTTGGAAGGTCTAGCCAATGCCTCAACACATCATCCTAACTCTTCCCAATATTGACCGAATATTTGGATACCCTCCTCTTCAACCCATACACAACATGGGGAAACATAATTCCTGAGTTCTCTTTAGTGTCGGCAAAGAGGTTGCAGTCCAAACATCAACTATACATGGAAAACCATTGAGCGCTCACATAACAGTATAGTCCTTCCATATCCAACCATATAATGGTCTCACACATGAATATCTCTATGGTTATTCATTGCTATAGTAGGAGTTTGTCTCCTGACTTGACCCGGTTATGATCCCATAACCAATCATAACACAATATGCAACTAAATTTTATCTAAATGCATTCTAGCATCAACAAAATTTATATACTCTAGGCCTTTGGCCATTACATATCAATTTAAATATTGAAAATTTAACTAAGGGAATTATTACCTCAATTCTCTTCAACATTTATGCATCAAAAGCAATCAAATGCATACTTGCATGGCTGTTATCAACATACTTGAAGCTACCTGGCGTATTTGTAGAGGTTCGTAGGCTTTATCCTCCACCCTTTTTATCATCATTCCTACCATCCTCACGGGTCTTCACATAGATGGAAGTCATAAGCAGTAGCAACATCCACATCTTTAACCATTCTATATCATTTTTCATGAATACATAATCCATCATTAGTCATACTCAATTGCCATAACATCATTATTTCATGTATATAATACCATACTATTCTAAGTCCACAAGCATGCCATATGCATATCCAAGCATGTACATATGCACAAATGCACATCCATATGCGCCTAACATTCACTGTCAACATGCCTACTAATGCATATGCATTCTAACTTCATTTTATGCATCATGCACTCTAGTGCATTTCTATTTCAGTTCACTTATTTATTTATTTATATTGTAGCCGATTGTCCTTGAATTTCTATAGATCCTTGTTGCCTTGTGTTCTCCCATTCTACTCGTCTGCACTACTATTCTCTGGTCTGAACAATTTCCAACCAAGTTCCACTTGGCCATTTTGCAATCCAACCAATGTGTTCTATTTGTAGCAATCTCTCTTAGGCAGTCATATCCAAACTTTACCTTTTTGAAACATTCCAACACCTTGGAGTGAGGTAGCTCACAACATTCCATCACTCTACTACCACAACATCCTTGAATCAACCTACTCATACTCGTTCCACATCCCTATTATTAATTCTAGTTGTCCATTGGATTACTTCATTTGAAAATTCCCTACGAATCCATACTTCTTGCACTCAAGACCATTCCCAATGGAAGTCTATTTTCATTCAGTGGCACTTTTAAAGTGAAAAAACCTTCATTATTCTATCCCCGATTTCTTTGCATTGGTATTCTACTTCCACTGTGAACTCTGATAACAGAAGTGACTTTTTCTTTGAGTAATTTTATTATCTAAGTCATATCTAGCAAATCCTTCCCAGGAACTCCCTTTTTGGCACATATAGATGATTCACACATCACCTCCTAAGCTCCATGTTCTCTTTCACATCAAGCTTGCAAGTATCTACACATATCTACCTTCAAGGATATGGAGTCTTGTTTTTCCTATCTATTCCCATTAATGACATTCTTCACCCATTGGCTTCATTTCCCATGTGAGGCTTATTGCTTCTGTTCTTGCATTTCATTTAGATTATGTATCAGTTGACTAATAATTCTTTTGTTCCATTCTTCTTGAGTTCTTTATCCACTTTTCATTACTTTCCCTGTAGCTCTTTATTGCCTCAACCAACTTCTAAAAGCTCTGTCATGCTTCCATGACTCTGATATCCAATCATAGGATTGAATTTATTTGATTATATCTCTAATTCTAGAAAGTGTGCAAGCAACCATTTTTGTTAGAATTATCCCTATTATAGAAATTTTGTCAATTAATGTTATAGGTCCTTTTTTTTTGTTCAATTCATGAAGAAGTATATCATAATTCCCCAAATTAATTCCATATTATTCTCCTTTGAATCATATTTCCAGTGACTATTCCTATGCCTCAATCCGATCTCTGAGCTTAAAGTTATGGCTTCCTGAAAAATCCATTTTCACCCCATTTATGCATTTTCTCCACTGGTGTAATTTTATGGGAAGGACAACTTCTGTCATATGCAGAATAAAATATCTCGGGAACTAGAGAAACTTTTCTATTATACATAGATAATAATAATTACATGGAATTAATAATAGCTCTCATATTTTCAATCTGATGCTCTTGTAAAAAACTACAACTATATGGAAATGACAACTTTGTCATTTTCACGCCTTTTTCCAGACTTAGAATTTTTAGCAAAACTGACTATCTCTCAATCTGTGCACTTCTGGAAAAAATTCACTCAACCAATTTTTTTATTTATTAATGATTATATAAAATGTTGAGTAAATAAAATTTTCTAGTTTTGTGATTTGGGGTCACTTTTCCTTTTGAAAATCTCAAAAATCCCCAAAACATGGCACAAAATAATGGATTTTGGTCTATTTCAATATCCCCATTCCAATCCCCTTAGTATTTATTCAGTTCCTTCATGGGTTATTTCCATGTTTTGTTTTTAGACTCTCTACAAGAGTTTCATCTTAATTTGGATCTCTGCCAATGATATGGACCCATATCTTTAAAAACCATTATTTTGCAATTTATGACAAATACAAGCATAAATGGGAAATGGACCTCTTTGGTGCTTTTGTAGATCTCCTTTCTGTGGAAAAAATCCATAAATTTCATCTCAATTTGACTTAATCTTTTCTAGCTATGGCCAAAATAAGAAAAATGCTCTAAACTTTTTTTTTACACTGATGGACAATCTTGGCTATGGGGAAATCTGCACCATTGATCTCAAAATTGGACGAGATATGGACCATTGATTCGCTCTCTATAGTCGATTTGCGATCGATGATTTCCTTTGTAAGCCAAAATTTCCCACCAATCTCCGTACGCCCGATTATCGTCCATCAACTGTTTTCTCACAAACCATAAGTTTCCCATGAATCTCGTCGATGCTCGATCATTGTTCCCCGACCATCGATGATTGACCATCTCTTCACTGATGTGTCACGACATGTAGATGTTGACATGGAATGAAACATCATCTTGAGGCATCAATTGGGCCAACATGGCATGACACATCATCACCCCCTTTTTCTTCATCGACGATTGAAATATGTTGATGCCTGATCATCGACCATTAACGATCAGAGATATCCTTTGGATGCATGAAAATTTCACCAAATCTTGTATATCCTCAACTATCAACCATTTGTGATCAAAGATTTCTTTTGTTTGAACCGAATTTGCTCAGACTGAAGTATGCAACAATGAATTTCCCAAATCAGCACTCGTTCTGGCCCATACCAATTTGATGTTTGAACCAGAAGCTCTGATACCAATATATAACATACCCAACCACCAGAATGGGGAACACTATCACAAAATTCTCTCCAAGAATGCTATGAAACTAACTTGTAACATACTCAATACAAAAAATACCAATACCATCTGTCCATATATTGATATGAAATGTACCCATTGCCCAGGTATTTCTAGATTTTCCCTCTTAGACTGATTACAATTGATCTATTCTTTAAAATAAAGAAACATGGATTCAACACATGCAATTAACAAGAACATGCTAAACCATCCAAGAAAGGAATAATGTGTCATGCACAACAAATAACCAGCAAGCATGCACACAAAAATACATCTCAGAGATAAATAAATACACAATGGAATATACATTATACAAAAAACACATAGAACACTTACCTTTTCTAGTAAACATTCACCAACTGGATGTAGACCAAGTATGTTCCTCACAACCATAGACATTGGTGTTCATTCACTCTAAAAAACAGTGTCACCCCCGAGCCAAGGCTATGAATCCACAAGGACGGGTCCTAGGCCAAATCTAAAAACACACATGGTAGCTAAAAATATCTCATGTTTTCCCAACCACATGACAATCCTAATTTCTAGCTCTTTTCCTCTCCAGCCTGCACAACCCAAAGAAATGAACCCATTTATCTGCCATGCAGTTCCTCAAGATGTTTCATTTCTCTCTAGGGCACTAGTGCTACTAGTAAGAAAATATCCATGTTGGAAACTCCAAGGATTCTTAGTTGTGGAAAATTCTTTCAGAACTACCATCAATGTCATGCACATAGGCATCCATTTCCTCATGGAATGATCAATAATTCCTCACAACCATCTAGCAATGGCTCTCTACCTCCATCCATTTGTTTCCATGCCGAGACCAAAAGCACATGAATGAGAAAAAATGAATGAATGATTAACAATGAATGAAGAAATAGAGGAAAGAGTGTAAGAGTGAATGGAGAAGAATCCCCCAAGCAGCCCCAAGAGCGCTTTATATATTTACTAGGAAATCAAGAACCACATGGCCTCCCCCAAGAAGCTCATGTAACAAATTCCTAAAAAAAATCCAAGATGGCTAAATAAAATATAATAAAAATACTTACCCCCTTTAGTCCCCTCTCATGGAATCATAGCCCCCTATCTCTTGTCCTTGTCTGTCTTGCAGCTAGCTATGTATTTTGTTAATATATTCGAAGTATTACATTTCCTAGGCACTCTGGCCCCTTTTTAACTTTATCGTCTCACCATGTTAATTCACAATTACCCAATACATTCTAGTCATAGGGATCAAAACTGGGGTGTTGCATTGAGTTTTATAGAAGTCAATGAGCAAGCTTGGTAATTTGTCATCCCATTATTGTAGGTAGGTTGAAATTGCCTATTATTGGGGTTTGGTGAAAGTTGAGTGGGCATTTAGGTTTTCTTAGGATCTTGTTGAAAAATGCTTTGTACAGGAGGTTTAGGAGGTTTAAGAGGTGTAGCAAAGTTTTTTTTTATTGTCCTTAAGGTGTCCAAGAGGATGAAGGATTAAACCATTGGCCTTGGGACTGATATGGAGGCTAAAATGGAAAGGGTTGACTCTAAGGATATTGGCATGGTTGTGGAATTTTTTTACATTTGCAAATTAGACTAGTTGTTGGAGTACAATATTGGAGATGGGTTATACATTTGATTTCAATAAGAATAATTAAAATACCAAGGATGGTTGTAATGCATACTTTTCTAGAATGACCTTGATATTCCTTGTCTCCTTTGGTTGATGAAGCATAGCTACTCCATGTTGTCTTATGTTCCTTGGTACAATGCATTCAAACCAGGTAATGAAGGGAAATTGCTTGTTTGATGATCTTCTTCACAAATCCCACAAATTTTCACTATATTCAATGGGCATTCACTCTTGGCATGTTTATTTATGCACTTGGGATATAAAATAGCCAACACTCTTTCAACTTCTTCTTGCTTCCTCTTGATTTGCATGATATCCATCTGCATATCCAATAAATGAAAAATGCCAACTTTCATATCTTTTAACAAATTTCCTTCTTCATTATTTGCGAGAGTTGTAGCTACAATTTTTGGTGATTGTGTGGAAACATTTATGCCACCCCTATTATTTTTCTTGCAAATATAGAGTAGTTTTTCAACACTTTATTTATGTCATCATATTCCAACTAAAAGATGTCTCCATCTACAAGGAGGTTCAAAGTCTCCATTAATTCTTCTCTTACTCCTCTGAGAAGCACAAGTTTTATAGATTCATTGTCCAATGTGCAACTATGATCCCTCTTGTAATTCAGTTGGAATATTTCTTCACAATCCTATAGGGACTCATTTTCTCCTTATATCATTCTAAAAATATCATCTCTAGTATCTTTGGCATTGCAAGAATACCTATATTTATCTGTGAAGGTTTGTTTCATTTTCTCCCAATTAGTAATGTTATTCCCTTCTAAACTCATGAACCATTTTAAGGTTTTTAAGGTTGATTCCTTCAAGGTAGAGGAAAAAAGCTTCAACTTTTGGGCATCTAAGGCATAGTCATATGCCTTACAAACAACCTCAAACTCAAAGAGAAAGGTGGTAGGGTATTCTACAGTGAGGTTGTGAAAATGAGGGAGAGTAGCATGATTAATGTTATTCATCTTTGTTTCTCCACTAGTGTTCTCCTTCTCTTTCCATGGTGTTATAATATGGATATCCTTTGCCATATTCAACTCTTCTATCAGTAAAAGGATTCACAATATTGGAGTAAATATTGACGAAAATAGTTTCCCTCCTTTAGGTTGATTAGCAAATTCTTCAATAATATGTTGAATGCCTACTTTGCAATCCTCTTGTTTTTCTTGATCACTTGTACCTTCTTAAGATACACTAAAAACATGTATTCTTAGTTAAAATCTCTTGTATCTATCCCTAGGTCAATGCATGCAAACTAAATATGAAATGTGTTTTTTTTTAGAATTTTAAAATCAATCCTAATGCACTTTTACCAACCTCCCCAACAATGGCACAAAAAAGTGTCGGGATAAATAATTCCATCCATAAAAATTGAATCCCTTAGCACACTTTAATTATCAATCTGATGTTTATGCAAACCTATGAGGTGTTATGCACTATGAATGCAAGTACATAGGTTTAATTTGAAACCAACATTTTGAAAACTACATAAATGAAATGCTCAACTTTCACAAGTCATTCCCTTGTTTCTTCATACCATCAAGCTCATGATTTTCACTATCACTCCCTCTACAATGTGCAAGGATGGACATAGGTCTAGAATCACTTCTATTGAGATAAATATCTTGGTTAATGCATTGATGGAATCTAGGATCCTAGGGTTGCTAATAGACAATCAACCCTTACAACTATTAGTAATCATAAGGTCTCCATAAAAYATGCTTCAAAGTACTAAACATCATAAAGGAAACCATTGTAATAAAGTACATGAAATAAKATACTATATATGTTGTTTAGAAAATAGAAAGTAAACCACAAAATGTTGTAAATAACATCAATCAATTAGTGTTCTACATACTATAAAAGTTTGCAATAACACTAAAAAAAAATTGAAAGACATCAAAGAAATGCATACACGGTYTCTTAGTCCTCTCCTTGTGTAGTATACCTAKGGAGGTAATATGGGGTACCTAGGGAGGTACCCAATGGGAATGTGTTTATGTATTATTAGTGGAAGTCATTTAATATATGAGAATGTGGTCATTCAATGTAAGGTGGAYTAGGTCCATTATATTAATAAAGGCCCACTATGGTAGTTAAATGTAATAAATATGAGAAGGCTCTCTAGAAGGTTCCTAGGAGATAAAGAGAGCTATATAAAGAAGTGTAAGCAATGTAATGAAACATAGTGAAGAATATGATGAATGCATCAAGCATTGTTTGAGGAGTGTTATCCTTCCTTAAGGATTTATATATGGTGTTACCCTACCTCAAGGGTTTTCTCTATTTCTTGTGTTTATGTTATGGTGAATGGTTTATGGTTTATTATTGGTATTATTGAAGTATATTTGAAGATATGGTATAGGTACTTAACAATTGGTATTATAGCACTTTCCTTGGCCAAAGAAGGGGAGAATGTTTTTCTATTTTTACAAAAACATTCCAAGGAAGAAAAAGAGGGTGACACACTTCAAGTTCATATTTGAAGCTTTATGAGATGAATTTGAAAAAAACAAATTGGGTATTTTAATTCCTCTCGGAAAAATACCCAATTTCAAAAGAAAAATAAGTCAAAATGGAGTCCGGGAAGTAAAGTTATGAGCATTTTAAATTCAACAGTTTTTCAAGGTTTTTCCAGAAAAAGCCATGATTTTCTGTAGTGATTTATTTTTAAACCCCTTGTTCTATTTTTGGGGTTTTTCATAGCAATATGTTTTTCACTGGAAAAGATGATGGCCCTAATATTGAAGAATTCATAAAATACTTTAAGTCATTTTCGAAAGAGGATTGGAAACATTGGGTATCGTGTTATTTAAAAGATGATGCAGTCATTTGGTGGAAATCACATAGGTATTGCCAATTGATGGCACTTTCTGATGAAGCACTTGAAAAAATTATTTTAGATAAATGGTCTCATGCTTCTAAAGGGAGAAACGATAGTTTATTTTCAGGTGACATCTATATTACAGGTTCATGGTTCTATTCACAAAGAAAATGTCAATGTTTCTATTAACCCTAGTTGCCAACAAAATTTTATCAATGTTCAGCTGGTTAATAGATTGCAAATTCTTGCCAAGAATATCCAAAGAACACAGGTTCAGGGTAAACATGTTCAAATTTTTAAATATTTAAAGGTTAGTATGGATAAATATGTGTTGCATTCAGATTTTTATGTTATGGACATGGATGAAATGGATATTGTTTTGGGATATCCTTGGATAGAATCAATGTGTACCATTAATATTAATGTGCAAAAGAAGTTTTTGAAGTTGTGGTACAAGAAAAATAAAATAGCATTGCAGGATGTATCTCTTAGTAAGAAAGATGGGCCCATGGAAGAAAGAAAATAATTTATTTCTGAGTCCGAAGTTGAATCAGAGGCAGAGTCTACAGAAGGAGATGATGCAAAACTACAAGAAGGACATAATCGGGAAGCCAAGGAGGTCATTGACTCAAAGGCACAAAGTGTTGCAGATTTGAAGAAAAAAGAACAGATTCCTACAGTTGTTGTATATCTCCATCCACATAATATAGAGACACAATAGTCATCAAGGCAAGGGTGTGTGCATCAACACATTTATGCACCAATAGGACACCATACAGGAAACCGATCAAGAGGTGCATGGAGGACTAACGACACTATGGGGGGAGCTCAACCTACATAAACAATCCCATGGAAACCCTGACATGATATAGAGAAAGATCATGGTGGCAAGGAAACAGATGGACATCATGTTCGACTTCCATTGAGATGGATGGATGGTCGTACTTGGTAACAGTTGGCTACATTGCTTAGTCGGTCATATTGTATGGTTTCTTATCATGTTTCGAGGACGAAACATGTGAAGGGGGATGGAATGTAGTATGCCTAGGGAGGTAATATGGGGTACCTAGGGAGGTACCCAATGGAATGTGATTATGTATTATTAGTGGAAGTCATTTAATATATGAGAATGTGGGCATTCAATTTAAGGTGGACTAGGTCCACTATATTTATAAAGGCCCACTATGGTAGTTAAATCCAATAAATGTGAGAAGGCTCTCTAGAAGGTTCCTAGGAGATAGAGAGAGCTATATAAAGAAGTGTAAGAAATGTAATGAAACATAGTGAAGAATAAGGTGAATGCATCAAGCATTGATTGAGGAGTGTTATCCTTCCTTAAGGATTAATATATGGTGTTACCCTACCTCAAGGGTTTTCTCTATTTCTTGTGTTCATGTTATGGTGAATGGTTTATGGTTTATTCTTGGTCTTATTGAAGTATATTTGAAAATATGGTATAGGTACTTAACACCTTGAGTAGGCCCTACTAAAGGATACTCTTGGAACCCTTACTAAAAAAACAACATCAAAATGTGTGGTAGAACAATCTCTTCTTTATTCAAATATGTCGTGAATATCAAGGAAACAAATTTCCTTCTATTATAGTTTGAATCACCAACTATACTAGATAAATAAAAACACAAAAAAAAATCATTTCTAATATATCATCCTATGCTCCTATTTATAATTGACAAATATCATAACTAAGCTTCCAATCAATCCCTTAATTGATGGAAGTTGTCCCATAATTCTCGACAAATATGCATACTATTTTATAGGATCCTAAGCCTCCCTTATGAAACTCAAATTCCCTAAATCAACGAATTCAAATTCCTGGAGGTCATTGATGTTGTTCTTGAGTGTTGACAACTCTTGAAGTAGGAAAAGGGACAATATCCCTTGAATTGGAAAAATGAAAATCAACATGATGTTCAAGCATAGTTGGAGGCTATGAGGGAGTTGAAAAGGTAGAATCTTTGGGACTTGGTATGAAAAATATTTTTATTGGTGACTGGGTTATTTCATCACCTCCATCATTTGGAACTTGGCATACATATTGTGTGAAATAATAGTGGACATTGTGTAAGGTTCGTAAATGTGAGCTAATTAAGTATGCCACTATTGTCTTTGTTAATCCATGCACAACTCTTTGTATGCTTGAAGACAATTATCATTGAAGGTTGAAGATGTGGTTGTTTAAATGGGGCAACGAGTATGGTAGGGAAATGCATAATATAACTATCATAACTCTAGGGAATTCAAAAAATAAACATAATTAGAGATAGGTCAAACTTAGAAGACTTTAAGTAAAGGCTCAAGGAAATATGTGAAAATGAGGAGTTTTCAAAAAGTGAATTGTAGGTAAAGAATGTTAATAGTCTTCTAGGTGGTTTACCTAAATTGATGCTATGTTTTAATTTTTTGGGGGGGAACCCTACATATTTAGACTTGAAATTTGTAAGGCAAGGTGGGACAATAGTGACTTATGGAGGGATTCCACAGAATCCAAACACAATTTCTACATCATCATTCATTTTTAAGGATTTACAATTGAGGGGATATTGAATGAAAAATTGTATCAACCTGCACACACTAAACAAATTCAAACCCGTGACACTAATAGTTGAATATTAGTGAAGGATGGACAAATGAAATATGTAATGGAAACTTTTCTCTTCCAAGATTTTAATGTATCCTTACAAAATGAAATTGGTAAACAAGGCCATTATTCCAAGCTCTATGTCTAGGGTAACAGAAGAAACAAAGAAGGTTTCCATAGTACATTGCGTGTGGAGACAAGGAAACACAAATTTTGTACTTGGAATTTCACCACCAACATATCTAACACAAGTCTTGTTGCATATTAATTTTCAATGTAATTCCTTTTTTTGAGGGAATTTTGGCATTTCCATTTCATTGCAGCCTAATATTTTTAACAAAAAGCATCTCATTGGATCATAAGGCATATTGGAACAATGGTAACATCGTAAGTTATAAAAATATGACATATGGAAAGGTGATATTCTAGTGATTGGTTGGTTAATGGAAGTTGGATAACACCAACTATCCAAATTTATTTGGGAAATCAATTCTGTTAGGTAGCTAGAGAGTTAGTAGTGGGGGACCAGAGGGCCCATAGTGGTAATAGTGGAGGCCATTCAATGTAAGTTGGAATAGGTCCACTATATTATTAAATAATTCCCACTAGGATAGCTAGATATAATAAATGGGTAGTTAGATATAATAAATGTAAGAGGACTTCTTAGAAGGTTTTACTTCTAGAAGATTCTTCCTCTAGAATGTTCTTACGTGATGATAGCACTATATAAAGGGGTTCAAGCAATGTAATGGGATATGAAGAGAATTATTGTATTGTGAGTTGTATCTGAATAGGAGGATGCCCCCTCGAAGAGGCAACTGAAAAAGAGACGATCTCTTCCATAATAAGATCCATTGTATGGTGTTTCCCTACCCTAAGGGTTTGATAGTAATAAAAGAGTTTTTCCATATTTTTCTTCTATATCTATTGTGGTGTTTTTTTATTCAGTTCTTTGGTTCTTAACAAGTGGTATCATAGAAATTTCATTGTCCAAAGAAGGGAAAAATGTTTTTCTCTTCTTGCATAATTGTTTTAGGGAAGAAAAAGAGGGCGACGCACTTCAGGTTCATATATGAAGCTTTACAAGATGAATTTGGAAGAATAAATTGGGTATTTGAATTCCTCTCGGAAAAATGCCCAATTTCAAAAATAAATCAGCTGAAATAGAGTCCGGGAAGTAAAGTTATGAACATTTTAAATTCAATAGTTTTTTAGGGTTTTTTTTCCGGAAAAAAACCGCGATTTTCTGTTGTAACTTATTGTTCTATTTTTTGGGTTTTTTCGTGACGGCGGTGGGATTGCAGAGTTAATAAATTTTCATAGGGTGCTCGGATTGTTACCATATCAATGCCATTGAATAAATTATTTTAGGAGCTTTATTTTGGTATATTTTATGTGGTGTTTCAAATGGCTATTTCTTCCCAAACCTTCAAAGAAATTCTACAGATGATTGAAGCATTCAAAGCCCAATTGTATGACACATTGAATGAAACATTGGATGAATTTGTAGATGGACTCATAGAAGGAATCAATGATAGTTTTTGTAGTATTCAAGATTCATTGGATAACATGTAGGAGAGATTTCTTATGGTGGGCATCAGGGATGAATATACTCAAGAAATATATTCTTGGTATGATTTTGAGGCCGATTGTGATAATTGTTATATGGATAGTTGTAATTTCTGGGATGACAAACACTTCCATATTTGATGTGATGACTCTACTCCACCTTTTGTAGAGCACATCAATGTGACACATCAGGAGCTAGTTATGATTACCAACGTCCAACCTGCATATTCTACAATGGTATTGTTCCTTCCAGATTCATCTTTGACCCTTTCCCACTATGTGGATGGATATTCTTATTTGGATCCACATGATAGGTGCCAGTTGGTTATTGGGTGCTGATATATTCCGTGTGAAGTTCACATGAGCACTTGGACATGGGACCCTGGTTTACAATGGCAGTTGGACTACTTCAGCATGGTGGCTTCCATTTCTCAATGGGACCTTGGTTCTCTAGTCTACTTCAGCACTATGGTCCACACTTATCCATGGGACCCTAGTATATGGTTGTACATCAAGCCTTAAGGACAATGCTTTCATAAGGGGGATGGAATTTTAGGTAGCTAGAGAGGTAGTAGTGGGGGCCCATAGTGCCCATAGTGATAATAGTGGAGGCCATTCAATATAAGTTGGACTAGGTCCACTATATTATTAAATAAGGCCCACTATGATAATTAGATATAATAAATGGGTAGTTAGATATAATAAATGTAAGATGACTTCTTAGAAGGTTCTATTTCTAGAAGATTCATCCTCTAGAATGTTCTTAGGTGATGGTAGAACTATATAAAAGGGTCCAAACAATGTAATGGGATATGAAGAGAGATATTGTATTGTGAGTTGTAGCTCAATAGGAGGATGCCCCCTCGAAGAGGCAAGTGAACAAGAGATGATCCCTTCCATAATAAGATCTATTGTATGGTGTTTCCCTACCCTAAGGGTTTGATAGTAATAAAAGATATTTTTCATATTGTTCTTCTATATCTATTGTGGTGCTTTTGTATTCAATTCTTTGGTTCTTAATAGGTTCAAGAACATGTATATCTTGTCAAGCCACCTAAATCCTAATTCTATTTTTGGATTTTAGTTGCACAAAAAGAGGAAGAAATTAATTAAGATTACAGGAGATAAAAAGGAAACATTGGGCACTTTCAAAGGGTTGGCATTTTTGCAACTAACGACCAAAGTATCTCTATCGCCTTTGGGGCCAATTTATTTTATGAAGATTAAGAGACTAGATTAGTGGATTCACCACTCCATTGTTGAACTTGTCTTTCTCTATTTTGAATTTCTCTTTAATTTTTTCACAACTCTTTTCATCTATTCATTCATGTACCTTTCAAGATAGACTATCTTATTTTCACATTCAATAAAATCAAGTTGTGGTATATATTGCCTATTTAGACTACTAATGTTGTATAAGATTATAAACATTTATTTCCAACTTATTATATTTAATATAAATCTACATTTTTGTGATGAGTGCTTGTACAATATTCAAATAATGATTAAAGAATTTTGAACATAGTTTTATTTTGTTCGTAATATTTACTATCACTCTATGTTATAATATGATTTTTTTTTCTTGGATATATTTTAAGATGACCTAGAGATTTGTTGACGGGCGAAATTGACCATCCGTCAACTGGAATGAGCGAGTCCAGTCTGGGGTTGTCTAAATAACCCAAGCCGTTTGGTGTAACTCGTTCTAACGGGTTTAATGGCTTCGTTAGCCAATCTAAGAATCCCAAAAGAAACGAATAAAATAGAGAAATAACTACTAATTACTAAACACTATATATATGTACATATGCTCTAATGTGACTGTAGTAATTGTATTTAAGAAGAAGATATAAAAGTCTCGTTTATTTAAATGATTTACAAGATGCAAGTTTTAATCGAAACTTACGAAAATTGATGTGAAAAATGATTGCTTCTAGGAAGCAAATGAAGAAAGCACATAATTAATTAATTATTTATTTATTTATTTTAATAAATTCAAAGAATCTTTCAAAAAAAGTTAATGAAACATGAACATGTGGATAGTGAAAGTTGAACCATATATTCAATGTTTCATTTATAAACAACTTAACTAAATAACACACATAATAACCTGTCGCTAATCAACAAAACTGGTATTTATCTTTCTGTGTTGTATGAGCTCTTTCCTGTACTGTTGTTAAGGGAAACCTATAACAGAACAATACTAGCACTTCCATAATACATTCAAAGAAGTATTTGATATTGGAGTAAATTAATAACAACAGGAAAACAACTAATTAAAAATTGTGTGATCTTAAGATAATCAATATTTAAGAACGAAAGAAAACTCAATTCTGGTTATTGATATTATCCATCATTTAACATTAGAAATAAATTCCATAATAATCAAATGATCGATTGATCACACATAAAAAAAAATGGAATAAGAAATTATGGGCAGCATATAACATTTAATAGTATGAAAACATCG
>ML796651.1:255973-277189 GCA_009831015.1 Picea engelmannii
GGACACAACCAATTGTGCATCTAAGTAGACTCGGAGGTAAGAGATACCATGCGACAAGGCATCATGAAGTAACTCTATTACTGCACTATATTTGGCGACATTGTTTATGGAATCACCTAAACAAATACCTCCAGAAGATAGAAACTAGCCTTGAGGTGTGAAGATCACCCAAGCTGCGGAAGCAGGCCTCCAAGTGTGTTAGCTAGTGTTGTGCATGAACCCAACAAACACCTCTGATTCACTTGACATCTGCCACAATGAAAAATATGACATCAAAACGACACGTCGATAATAAAAAAAAGGACAAATCAAAATTGTATAAGAAATATACATATATACAAGAAGTCACCCAAGGAGACCCACCTACGAGTAATACTTCTTGTGATAGAGCCCATTTCTAGGCTCCGCTAAAGCATTCCCTTCAAAATCAATCAGACGATAAGCACCATTATTTAATACCTCCTTCACGATGAACGGTCTGAACCACATGGGTTTGAACTTGCCTACCCCCAGGGGATCCTTATCTTGGTCATAGACCATGACAAGGTCGCCTTCGAAGAAAATCTGAGGATGAACGGACCAGTCATACTGACACTTGAATATTTTCTTGTGAGCCTCATTAGCCAAGGATGCATTGCGTCGTTTCTCATCGAGCTACTTGAGATATAATAAGTGTTCCTTAAGAGGTGAAGTGTCTGGCAATAACTATACTGCCAAATTAAGAGATGGGATCTTGCATTCTATAGGAAAGACTGCTTCCAACCCGTAAACGAGTTGAAAAGGAGAAAAACTAGTGGCAGTCTTTACAGACAGTCGGTAGGCCCACAATGCTGAGTACAACATAAAATGCCAATTTGACTTGGCCGAATTGATCGTTCGTTGTAGAATGGTCTTGAGGGACTTATTCAAAGATTCCACCTGACCATTCACTTGTGGGTAATAAGGTGATGAGTGTTCTTGCCTCAACCCTAGCTTTGACGTTAAACAAGACATCATTTTGTTCTGAAAGTGATTTCCATGCTCAGTGACAATATCCTTCGGGACGTTCAACCTTGTTATTATCTGATTAAACAAGAAGAGAGATGTTGTTTCTCCATCATATTTGTGTTAGAATATAGAATAATGTGTGCTCGTTTTACCATTGATGATACCCTCGTCACCCAACCATAGGCCTAAGCCACCCTCCGAGAACCTTAACCTTGACTGAGAATTACTCCGGAAGCAAACCCTAGGCTAGATAGCCAAACAAGGTGTAGCGCATCTTCCTCCAAGGATAGCGCACCAACAATAGCTGATCAGATAGTCCAAACCCTAGCCAAGAGATAGTCCAAGCCAACACTGAAATTGCTAGCTGCAGCAGCTGCACCCGCAACTCTCCTCCACACGTGTGCACCAAACTGGGAACTGCAGTGCGCACCAAACTGGGAACTGCAGTTCTGAGATGCTGTCAAATGAGAATTGGCGCCATTTATTTATACTAGTTCTGCCAGATTTATTGGGGCCGAATTCTCCTTCTGGATATGTGTATGTTCAGTATATTAATATTATTTCTGACTGAATTCTTCTCTTGGAGGCTAATAACCTAATATAAATTATCTTCTTGAGCTGACAAGACTTCTAGGGTTATTAGCCAACTCATTAGGGTTTTCTCTTTCTTTCTGGAGTCTTCTATTCTCATTAGGTTCACACGTGGAGGTAAATACTTCCCACAACTATCATAATATTAACACTTTGAACATTGGCATAGCTTCGACCCACTTTGTAAAGTAGTCTACTACTACAATGATATAACGATGCCCCCTGGTTGAAGGGGGTTGGCATGTGGTATAATCAATCCCCCACTTAGTGAAGGGTCCAACTGTAATGACGAGAAACATAGGAGCGGGGTGTGCCCTCATCTTATGAGAGAAGATCTGCACGAGTGGCACTTCTTGACCGATTCAATGCAATCTTTGATTAACGTCAGCCAATAGTAACTAGCTCGTAGAATATTTTGGGTTGTTTCCAACCCAGAAAAATGATCACCCCATTCTCCAGTGTGGTAGTCGTTAAGCACGAGTTCTGCGTCTTCATGAGTGAGACATCGACGAAGGATGCAATCTATACCTCGACGATACAAAGTATCTTTGAGGATGAGATAACTCCTTGTTTGATGGCGTATAGGTCGACGCTCATCGTGAGAATCAAAGGCAGGGCACTTCAAAGTCTAAATATAGACTAGTATATCTCCATACCATGGGTCCGAAGATGAAATAAGAAAAAAATCTCCTTTAATTGATGATTCTTTGGGCGTAACATCACCTGACTCGACCAAAAGTTCCAAAATAAGCTCTGCAAAGACCAACGACTTTTTAGATTTCGTAGAAACAAAATCTAAGTCAAATTCCTGGAGGATAACAATCCATCTACTGATCTTTGCGCCGATTAAACATCATGTCAACACATATTGGAATGGATTCACAACGGCAATGACAGTGGTCTTGCGAAACAAGATATAGTGACGGAACCACTAGACAGCATGTACTACTGCCAATGAAAGTTTCTCGATGTGGGAGTAGTTGAGTTCTGGTCCAATCAAGCCTCGGATCAGGTAATAAATCACATGTTCTTCAAGCAAATCATCCTCTTGAACTAAGACCATACCGATGGCCGACTCTGTAGCGGACAAGCACAATAGGAAATATTTATTATAATTGGGTGGCCGCAGTAGAGGGGTAGACCTGAGGGCACATTTCAATGCTTAAAATGAGTGTTGAGAGACTTCATCCCAAAGGAAAGGGACACCCTTTTTCAGTAAACGCATAAACCCTTTAGTGGTCTCTGCATTTTTTGCGATAAAATGACGAAGAAAATTGGATTTTCCCTGTAAACTCTGAAGCTGAGGGACTGTGCACGAGGGATGAAATTGAACTATCACCTCAACCTTTAGAGGATCGACCATGATCCCCGTTGTCGAAACTATAAAACCTAAAAGACGACACGACGTTATGCAAAAACTGCATTTGTTTGGATTCAAGCAAATCTGATAGTAGAGACATCGCTCAAAGATAAGTCAAAGGTGCATGGGATGATCAGCGCTCTTCCGAGATCGTGATGCTAAATCATTGAGATAAGCCTCAATTGTGTGTTTGAGATCATGGAAAGAAAAATACATGGCCCGCTGAAAAGTGGCTCTAGCATTCTTTAGGCCAAAAGGCATCTTCCAATAAGCAAATGTACCCCATGGACAGATACATTTTTTTTTATATTGTTCTTCAGGATTAATATGGATCTGATTGTATCCTGAAAAACCAGCCATGAAAGAGAAGACCTCACAACCTGCACATTCATCGACAATCTAGTCAATGAATGGGGTGGGGAAATTATCCTTTAGACAAGCCTTGTTCAAATCATAGAAGTCCATACATACGCAAATCATTCCCTATTTTTTGTTGATCGGAACGGGATTTGACACCCAATGAGTCAACTGAATGGGGTAGATGAAACCAACTTTGAGTAGTTTCTATACTTCGGCCTTGATAGTTGTTGCTTTCCGAGGATTAATTGGATGAAGCTTCTGTCAGACCAGCTTGGCGTCAGGGTAGGTTGTTATTTCATGTTCGATGATTCTTGGATCAATGCCTGGCATTTTCTTGTAAGACCAAGCAAAAACATCGCAGAATTATTTAAATAAATCAGTATAGATTTGAATCTCTTTGGGGGAGCAGTATGCTCCAGTGAAGACATTCTCCATGACGCCAGGGGTTTTGGAGATATCAATAGGTTTCATTTTAGAGATGGTTTCCATATTATCTTCGGCTTAAACTGTGTACATAGACAAAGGATTGATAGGACAAGACCTATCTCCAGTCATAGTCAATACAAATTCACCGGCCTCAATTCTTCCTAACTTTGGGAGAAAATAAGATCTGTGATGGAGATCATCCCACGGTCTGTTTGGACTAGTCAATGCCTCTATAATCGCCTCATCAGAGGGAAATACCAATTCTAAGGAATCGATAGTGGTGAGTGAACCTTGAGCCCAGGTAGGCTTGAAAGTTGGATCTAACTCCTGTGCGGGAGTCGGATCGGGGTCGACGAAATCTTGTTGGACTATAGAGTACACAACCTTTGTCACAGACAAGGGCATGGACATGCCATGATGCCTTGTCCCTTCCATTGTGTCCAATGGGGGAGGAATATTCCATGGATCATCAAAGTAATTCGTGCAGAATGACGACACTTGAAATATTTCAGCCTTAGGTTGGTCGGGGAAAGCCAATATCATCTTGACATCACCGGAGGGAAGTGGGTAATTAAAAGTACCCATGAGAGGTGGGCACAAACCAACCCCCATGTTGAGGACGTCAGGTTATGGGTTATCAATCATCGGGACTATGGATGCCCCCGATGAAGGGTCAGGCCTAGAGAAGGACAATTGATCAATGGTCACGATTTGGACCTCGTGTGGAAAAAACAAGACCCCAAAAAATGTATCAACCACTACATGCATGGTATATATCCAACTCCTTCCTAACATAAGGTTGTAGTCGAGAGGCGCATGGACCACTTCAACTTCAATGCACACGGTCTTTCCTCCTAGTTGCATGGCGAAATAAGGAATGATTCCATGTGGTCTGAACGAACGACCATTGAAAGCCATGAGAAGAGTAGGTGAAGGAGATAAAACGGGTTGGCCAATGGCCTTCCAACACACCAATGAAATCACACATGTCGAGGCACCCTCATCAACCACCATGCGGAAAATGTTCCGAGTAAAAGAGTTTTTGGTGTAAGCCACTACTATCTGAAAAGCGATGTGGTATGGGAGACGAGGCTTCAAGTCGGTTGTATCAAGCATGATAGTTCCTGGATTACATGTCTTGGAGGATCCTAAGGCAGCTAGTAGAGCCTTTCTCTGCGAAGGGCAGCTCTGGAGGACCTCCAAAGCAGACATCGCGCAAGAGGTTTGTGACAAATCCTCCAACATAGAGTAATTCTGGGCAGCCCTCGTGTTTGGATTATGAAAAGCCTTCTTGAACTCCCCTTTCGAGATGTGTGTCATTTTTTTTCCCATCATTCTCTCGATTTGGAGAGGGACATATGGGTTTTTGGCTTCTTTACCCTTTTTAGTAGTACTTGGCACTCTGTAATCGTGTGCCCTAGTAGCTATATGAGCTTCACCTTTCAACATATAGACATTCGAGGTCAAGGGATTACTAGAGAACGAAGGGGGTCCCTGATTGCCCCCATCCACGTTCATAGAGGCTTGAGTTAAATTTTTAACATGTGGAAATGGGTTCGTTAACACAACAGGTTGTTTCTGTGCTAGTAACTTTTGGGCCTTCGCGAGCCGAGGGCATAGGGGATTTGGGTGGTCTTCCATGCAAAGGTTACACAGATACTTCGACTTCTTTTTCTCTGTGTTTCCCCCACCAACATTATTGGTGGGTTTCTTATCCCCCTTACACTTCTTTCATTATTTATTTTTCCCATCGGCCTGTTGGTTGGCTTTCAAGTTTGTCGATTGCACACTGTTTACAATCAACGTTTGAGTAGGGGGAGTAGTCAAACCAATGGTTTGGCTGGCTGATGTCTGTTGTATCGATAACTATTGCAATTGATTCGACAACTAATCAACGGGCTTCTCTTGTGTTGAATCGACAATGCCATCGGCATGTGGTCCAAACTTCTTTCTGGTCTTGTCAAGTATAGATCTCGGTGCATCTAGCAAGATTTCGTAAAGTAAACCAGACTGAGAGTAAATCAACTCTAGTTGTTGAGCTCTCATTATCGCTTATTCTTTTGAAAAGACCCCTGACGTTGCTTTGTCTTTGGATACCTGATGGACCAAAGACTTGGTAAACCACTCCAGTAGGAATGCTAGTGTTATTGGCACCTTTATCAAGCTCTTCTGACGTCTCCATTCTCAGATGTGATCAGAGATATGGTCCGCCTTCGTCTGCTCAAAGTTGGCCAACAATTCAGTGTCGACATCGTATCTCACGAGTAATTGAAAATGATTTAATAAAATCATTTCCAATTCACCAAAAGTAGAGTATCCTGAGTGATCGAGCTCGATGTACCATTTCGCGGCACTCCCGATGAGAGTGCGTTGAAACAAACATAATTGTACGGAGTCATCTTTCAATGAGTTGGATGAGCACCATAGGTGAAAGGTAGCCACATGATCACCTGGATATTCATTAGGTTTTCCTTCGAACTTTGGAATGTCTGAGGGCAACTTAGTCGGCATAGGAGGCCAACGTGGATCGTGATAGATTAAGTCATTTAATAATAGACAAGTCTGGAAAATGTAAATTTGCCATAAATGATAGCTTAGGTTGTTGAATATGTATAGGAGGATAGGGGCTTGGGTTTTGGTTGGCACCAGGTTGCTAGGAAAATTTAGGTTGCTGGCTTGTGTTCTGGTAAGAACCATGGTCTAGGCTATCATTCAGATACTGCGCTTGTTGAGACATCATCGACTGACTCCCATAATAGGATGTTGACGGATGGGAAGGGATTTCTCCCAACATTATGTTCCAAAGGTTCTGGAAAGGGTTTCCCCCTGCCGATCCAACGGGCATAGGTGTTGAGACTTGCCCAGGGTTGCATTGACCATGGAAGGGGTTTCCCCTAGTCAGCATCCTTGATGAGGGAACCGATCCCTACCAAGGATTCCAAGGTCCTTGAGAAGTGTGTGCCCCCTGTGTAGGAATACTACCCTATGAAGGATTTTGTGATCTAAAACTAGGGTTGCCCCCAACCAAGACAAAAAATGATGAGAATGCGTTGTTACCAAACACATTGAACAAATAGAATGACAAAGAACCCACTGGTGTGGTACTGGAAGAAGGTCCTTAACTACCTTCTCCGAACGAGTTGTAGTTCATGTTCGGCCATGCGGGTTGCTGAGAAGCACCGCTGAGCAAGGGGGACAATGGAGGTATATGACCCTCGTCGTAAGGGAAAACATTATAGGGGGATGAGGTGCCCCCCATGGACCCTTGCAGAGGAGCGTTTGACCTCCCTGCCCCTAGACCTATGGTCTATAGGGTGGAGTAGCAGAGGACCAAGTTCGTATCAAAATAAGACATCCCGTATGAAAACGGAGGGCTTGTCGCACTCTGCATGGTCGCCAATTCTGCTATAGTGGGGAAACCCCCCTATGGACTACACTAGGGTTCTAAAGTGCAGGCAAAGATAACCGTCTAAAGTCTCATACTTTTAACAACTATCCTGACAACACCCCACATTCATGCATAAAACATAAAATACAAGGATCTGGTAGTCCTACCTTAAAATCTGCATCCAGTGTCGATCCCTTTGCGTTCGGTCGCTTCTTGACTACAAGTCTCCTCCCAAGGCTGACCTGCATTCACCAAAAGACAAACAAGAAACTACAAACATGCATCTTATATATGAATTAGTGGGTTAGACGTCATAACAAAATGTAAGTCAATCATAAAGATTGAACACATCATATGGCGGGACAAAAAAAGTACTTCTTTATATTAATATAACAAAGTCACTTACAAAATGAGATCGGTGACTGCTCCTCGAACCCAGTCCTGGGCTCCTCTTCACCAAGCTCCAAAAACTTCCAAGTATCCTTCTTCTCTCACACTTCTCTCTAGAGAATGGGCATAGGCTTATGAGTAAGGAAAAAGGCAAGAATAGGGACTTATGGTTCAAAACTCACAATGTGGCTGCAAATTCTTGGGGCAAGGGGGGAAAGTGAAATGGGTAGAGTTTCACTATAGCTATGTTTCTCCTTGGAATGAGACCCCAACACCTACTTTTATATGAAAAAAGGATGGTTTTTTGGTTGGGTGATGGGCTATAGGTGGTCAATTGGTTGGGAAACTATCCAATAGCCTGTAATCTCAATGAATCCCTTGCAAATTTTTATTTTTTGCAACTTTTTTGGGTATACACGGGCTGTAATGGTGTAGCTAGCATATGTACACGGGAAGTAGTGGAGCAGGGCGTGTACATCTTTAAAAATTGTGTTTTTAAGAAGAGTTGTTCAGTGTTGGCTTGGAAAAAATAGTAAGTAATATGGCCTGATGCTAGGTATGCATGTATGGTGAAATTTAGGGTTATAACACCCTTACTCTCACTTCCCTCCCCCAAAGCTTAGCGATCTCCATTGAAGAGGGAAAGGATGCATCATCCTTGTGGGTGAAAGCATACCAAGGTTAATGCTTTGAATCCCATCAAAACTTTTCAGTTAAGCATACTTGGGATAGAGTGGCATTAGGATGGCCAACCTCCTTGGAAATATTAGTGTTGCACCCTCCTTTTTTGCATTCCTACGTGATGATTGAATCATGTTTTCCACATGGGGCCCAAAGTTTCATGATTGATCTGAAACTATCGTGATTCTTGGAAAATTACTAGCTCCACACTATATCCATGCCAATTTCGTGCAAAATCCTCCCATGTGGGATTGATGTGGATAGAGCATAGAGCTAATGAATGTGTTTCCATTAAGGTTCTACATCAACCAAGAGAATCAAGGAAACATGTAGATCAATCATGAACTTCTAGGACCTATTCATTTGTCATGATTTGCTCATCACAAAGGCATGCAAAAAGGGAGGGTGCAACACTTGGACTTCTCGAGATATCACATTTACCCTATATATATCACTAATTAGTACATGTGATATCAAGCATAGTTAAATGAATTTCTTACTTAAGTTCCCTTTATCACATGTGTAAGATTTGCATGGTCCACTATATCTACGTGGATGTCAACACCCTCCCTGATACCAATTGTTATGGTGGTTTCTCATGAGGGTGTGTATCATCCCTCCTCCATTTAGTGCCCACCAAACCATAAAGGGTTCACTTAGTAAACCTATGGTATAGCACCTTCATTCATGGGATATTAAAGAAAGCCCCTAATTCCTTTTATATCTCCCAATACTCATTTGTTGAACCCCTTCCCAACACACCTTTCCAATTAGAAAATCCCCTATATTCATTAGATATCCTAGGTATCCATTTTTTGTGGCTATTTCATACCCTCTTTTTTGTTCATACTACTATAATATTGGTCTCAATTTATTACCCAATTTTCACCTACTAATCCTCGTCATGCTTCATCCTTCCTCAACGATAAAAAACCACTATGATTTTTCTTGCTTAGACTAGAATGGGCTTCCTCCTCCCTTTGCCTTCTAAAATTCATATATACATATCCATAGGTAAATTAAAATACACACCCATCTACCTATATCTATAGATATATTAAAATACCTCTTGTATGCCCTTATTACCATGTGTTATATTGCTCAACTTTTGAGTAATTATAAAACCACCAATAAAAATGTGGTAGGGTATTGTATAACTAATACAACCCCATACACTAGTGCTTGCAAAGTGTTTCCTTGTCTTCAATAATACCTAGTAATACATTGACACCATACCAAAATTTAGTCAATCCATGACAACATACATACTCATGATATATCTATGCACACTCAAATGTGTTTACTCTCAATGCATGTACTTGTGCATTTTCATTCCAATAGCTAATATGTATTGCATTCTTCAGCATTAATAAATTATAATGTGCTTTACTTATTTACAAATATTAAAGAATACCCAAATCAAAGAAACATAAACAATGCTTGTGACATATTGCAAGAGATGGGGCAAGGAAATCCCCTTTCTAATTCTCGATGCAAGGAAAATATTTTATGCAGTTCATTGTTAATTTGGTTTATGAATACATTACGAGTTACACAAAATCATTATCTATAGGCCTCTCACCCAAGTAGAAATCCAATATCTATATACACAAGTTGATATGATACTTTTCAGACATACAACTCTTCTAAAAGAAATTAGAAATTAGGGTGAGAAACTCCCTAATCGTGTCAAGTGCATTGGTGTCAATGCCTAGCCTTGTGTGTAGTCCCACTTCACAATTTTGCAACTTTTCCATTATATTGAGATGATTTCAAATTATATCTAGTTCTAACAACTTGATCCTTCATTTCTTTGAGTAAATTTATCCAAGTCTAGATATGCATTCCAAAATGTTCCATCTTACTAGAGTAATTCATTTCTCGCTATACTAGGTTGGAAATGGAATCATTCCTATGAGCATGCTATCCATTGTCATCTACAAAAATTCCACTTGCAGAGACTTTACCCACTTGGGTATTTTATCCATATGATGTAATTTTCTCATTTCAATCTCTCTTTCACTATCACTTAAAGATAGTGCTCATTTGACACAAGAGTCGCAGCAACTCTTTTTTCTCAAGTTAGATTCTCATATGATAATTGTTTTCACATGTATCTCCTCTAAGAGTGCAACACCAACCTTGGTTTCTTTACTTTTGATTTGTTTAGTATAAAAAATAAATTATGTTGGGAACTCCAACAATATTATTGTTTTGAAAACAAGTATCTCAATTTATTATGGTTTATCCTTAATTTAAATATTTTTCTCATCAAATAGTGTGGCATGCACTATTGTAGTATTATATAAGTCTTGAGTAGTACACTTCTTTCAAACAATTTGCATAAGAAATCCACCAATTCCCTTAATTAATGCATAATTACATACAAAAAAAAGTCCTCACTTAGATCATTGATTCTCTAAATTAATGCACTACAAGATTTCTGCAACAACTACAACCCCATTTGATAGAGACTTAACTACTCAGATATACTTTAGGATCACCAAAAAGTATGACACCCTTTTAAGCACATCTAGAATTAGGGTGAGAATGTCCATTTCCTAATCTCAATGTATTGTGTGGTATTATAAGTAATTCCAAGCACACCATTACATCTATGATTTTATTGCTAGGACCATTTTTCAATCTTTTATCGCTCATAGTTATCAAATCTTGTAGTGCTCTTAGATCATGTATTCCATTGTGTATCTCATGGTGAGCTCCATAATTATGAATTTGTTATCTTTGTGTTGAATTTTTCATAAGAGATGATATTGTATATAAATGAATATCTTATTATAAAGATGAGTGTTCTATATATAAAAAACATATAGTAACCATAATGACCATCCATGAAGAGATCATCCCTTGAGTAATAAATATATTTATACTTTATATTATAATATAAATATATTTTATATTTATAATTTATACTTTATTTTATATATTTATACTTTATATTATAAATATATTATTACATTAATAATATTGTTTAATAATTAATAATCATATTATTAATTATTAATCTAGTAGAATGTCTTTCCAATACTACTAAAATATAGACACTTTATATCTTCATGAATCTTGTTACTAGTTTGAGTGTTTATTAAATTTTTGTTTTTGCAATCATATTGTTTTCATGGACATTTTCCTCCTAATTCTATGCATCTTGGGTTTATTCATGTTGACAGACTCATGTTCAACTCAATCCCAAAAGTTTTTCTCTATTAATTTTTCTATGAACATTTTCCTCCCAATTCTATGCATCTTGGGATTACTCATGTTGATTTCTCTATTAATTTTTCTATGAACATTTTCCTCCCAATTCTATGCATCTTGGGATTTTTTCAAAAAATGGATACTACGACAGAGCTTCTAGGACAGAGCTTGGTGTGCTGGGTTACATATCCCCTACTACTACGATTGATTGATAGCTAGCTAATGCTAGGTTACCTATCCCCATGAACTAATATATGTAGGTAATAACTATCCCCATGAACTAATATTGCTAGGCTACCCACTCCTCACTTGAACTAATGCTAGTAGGGAATAGCACTCTAAACTCCCCTACCAGAATTACTCATGTTGACAGATTTATGTTCAACTCAATCCCATAAGTTTTTCTCTATTAATTTTTTCTCATGAGATGAGAGGTCAATTTTTATAGCTATTTTCTCAACTCTATTTTTTCACAGAACAACTCTCCAACCACTATAATGTTGCTCCAAATGGATCATAGCTCTCTCTTTTATGCCTCCCAGAAGTTAGTAGTTTAACATATTGCTGCAGCCTTCCATTGCAACACTGCTTGCATAAATTTAAAGCCCAACAACACCATGAACCATCATTTAAATTTTGACACTGATCTGGTACTACATGCCATTGTCAAGACGAAAACGCAATTCTATTCTCCTCACTAGCATGTTACTTATTCAGGATAACATTTCATGAACTCCCACTCAGAGTTTCATGAATTCACACTCATTTTTTTTTGTCTTTTGATAATCTTCACAGGCCTTTATTTTTCTGCATTACAAGAACTTGCCACGTGTCATTTGATTATGGAATTTTAGGATTTAGTAAGGGAATCTTCCCAAGTTCTTGCTGTGGAGTCAAAAATGGAATGCCAGTCGTCGATATGTCTAAGATTGGAAGATCACCATTTCATTTCAAAACTTCGTGAGGAATCTTACACTAAATCCAACCTCAGCCATTGATATTTCATCGATCCAACGGATAATGATTCTTCAGTCATTCAGCTGACATCACTTCTTCTTTACACAAAAAAAATCCACAACACTCACAAGGGTTTGAACCCCGATGTAAATGCACTACAACGATTTAAGATAACACATCATTGGATTTCAGTGAATTCTTTGACATTCCATGGGAATATGAAACTAAAACTCCCTGAAATTTCACAAACTCCATGATCTTGACTTTCTCAAAGCTCTCACCAATAAATCATGGCTTTGATACTTACGTCCATAGCTGTGTTTTGTTAGAATACAAGACTTATACCTTAATAATTTAGGCTAAAAGATAGGTTTAAATTTTTTTAAGTTATTATTAGCTTTTAGGGTTTGGACAAATATCCCCTCGCAACCACTATATAATATAGAAAAAACAATTTCATTGTAATAATCTAAAGTCTTTTCATAATATAATAGTGTTGTTGAACTCAATTACTTGATTAACTCTCTTTAGAATTTCAACATTTAGTGATCTAGCTCATTTCATAATATGGTATCAGAGTAGTATTGTTATTTGATTTAGCTAGAGATCAAGTTGTAAGAGACAACCCACTGGTTGAATGGAATAGAAGCATGTATTTTGATTGGAGGTTGTCATCTTCATCTTAATCGTCGTTTAAGATTCAACCTACTTGTAAAAAGATGATCCACCACTAGTAGTCACCACAGATTGGGAATCCAGTTTCCATGTGGTGAAGAAAGCAAGTCGGTTTGGGTGAATAGTAGATTTTCCATTAAAATCTATAGCCATCATTTACATACAGGGGAGTCGCCAATGCATAACAAGTCACATTCTACATGAATTGTCTTTCTTCCTAATATGTGAAGGGGACTACAATCATCGTTTCAGAAAAATACGTGCCAATATATGACATGAATTGAATATGTCATATGATCATTGAAAGCTACCATACTTGTCGTTTGCCAAGGGCGCTACCATACTTTTACAAATCCCATGAATTGTGAGCCAGTATAAGCCACCATTGAAGACAATCGTTGGTTCATCGACCGACATTATGTGACCATGCTCCCTAGCCTGAATTTACCAATGACAAACATATAGAGCACTCATATATATGAAGCCAAAGAAACAGAGCATTCACTGATACTATTGTGAAATTCTCCATTTGTTTCATTTATTTTTTTTGTAGAAAGAATCTTGTTTCTAGTTTCAAATAGGGAAAAGTACACACAAAGAATTTTTTCTTTAGGACTTCGCATTGCTTTTCCAATAGTTTGTTGTTTTCAAGGGAAGTTATCTCTCTTCGTTTTAACAAGGTTTACATAGATTTTGTTTTTCAATGGAAATTCCATTAGAAAGATACTTTGGTTTCAATTTCCACAACTAGAAATTAAATATCCAAATGCATGGAATGAACAAGTCTTTGTGGGGAATAGTAAAAGGGAATGAACAATCACCTACATATACAAATAAATTACTTGAATGGCATAGAAAAGATGATAAAACCAAATTTATTATTGTCCTTACTCTCTCAAATTCTAAGTTGCATCATGTAGATATGGAAAAATCATCCAAGGAAATATGGGATAATTTGAATGAACTCTTTGGAGCAAAATAGGTATATGAAAAACTATTTTCTCTCAATTTATTTAGTTGTTTAGATTCAATATGTTTGACAAAGTCACTATGTCTAGCCACATAAGCAATCTGAGATCTCTCGTCAAACAACTAGCCAAATTCAAAGCTAAGGTAGAGGAAGAGGATGCCAAAGCCATTTTGTTAAAAGTCTATCTTCTAAACACAACAGTGTCAATTTTACTCTCAGTTAGATGTCTTCACAAACTCTAGAAGATATGATTTCAACTCTCTTGGTTGAAGACAAGAGAGCAACTGCATGAGATTTCAAAGGAGATTCTCAACCAAAGACTACACTATACTCAAAGAAAAGGATGGGAAAGAGAATGATAAGTAAAAGTGAGATTGAATGTTACCACTGTGGAAAGTTACCTCATATAGCGATTACTTGAAAAACCCATGCCATTGACCTTCTCAAAGGAAATCTTAAAGAATCAACAAATATTTCCATTGTTGAAGATCCACATGACACTGACAATAGTGATGATCTTGTTGAAGAGCTAGCACTATTTGCATTTTAAGAGTCCCACACTTCGAAGATAGGAAATGATGTAGGGGAGGATAGATAGTTGTTCAATAGTATGGGATGCTTGTGGATCGAATAGACTATATATATCTCATTGAGGTTATGAGACATGCATGTGGAAATTGTTATTCTAAGTTAATGGGAGATATGAGATCTAGAAGTTTTGGTACCATACCTTTATGAGGGTTACAAGACATTTCATGTGAAAATGATGTTCAATGATGTTGGTACTTGGATTACAACTAGGAGACTATACCTTTGAGAGGAATATGGAGCAACTTGAAGGAGTCTTACCATTTCAAGAATTGTTTTCAAAGAAGAAGCGTCTAAAGAATGTTTGATTCTATTGTTTTTAGTTTTCGATAAATGTATTTATAGTAAGAGTGTGTTTTCTTTCAATAAGTTTTGTTTTTAGTACTATAAATATTAAGAGAATGTGTTAGAATATAAGGATTGCATGTTAATAAAGTCACTTTAGTGACTTAGGCTAAAAGATATGTTTTCTAGTCATTATTAACTTGTAAGGTTTTGGATAAATATCACCTCTCAAGCTATATATAAGAGACGTGAATCCCATTGTAATTGTCTACACTATTTTCATAATATAATACAAAGTTATTGTGCTCAGATATGTGACTAACCCTATCTAGGGTTTCACCATTTAGTGATCTAGCTCATGCTGTATTACCTTTGCCATCATGGCACTTCAAATAAAAATTTCTTCAACTTTTTTATTCAAGTTTTTGATTGGGAGTCACTTCGATCTATAAAATCCACATAATGAGTTTCACATGAAAAGAAACACAACTTTAACGCGGTATACACACAAATCATAAAGGGAAATCCCAATCAAATCCATAAACATACTTGTTAAATAAATTTGTATTATTCATCCCTTACATTAATATATTTCTCTTCAATGGGTAATTAACAAGAGAGATATAAACATAAATACATATCATCCTTTCCATAATTCTAACAATGCATTAACAACCTTTCCAATAGTATAAATATTCCCTTAATACAACTCAAGGAAATAAAAAGAAAGAAATCAATAACAAAGCTATTCCATACATATATAAGGAAACACATGTATCTTTCTCATGAATTTTTCCAGCAAATGGGTTGTTGAGGAGTGATTCACTGCCAAATTGTAATAATTTATTGTAGATTCCACTCCTAAGCTAGGATATGAGATCACCAAAGTGAATAAATACTTACAAGGATCTAATCTCACCCCACACAATCCATGGTGCTCAAGAATTAAAATAGAACTAGAAACCTACCACATATTGTTCAAGAAATTAAACTCCTTTGGGCACTTCACCCATCCCTCAATCATCTTAGATCTTCTTTCTTTTAGAGAAATAGAATGCAAGGTCATGATTTTCCCTTTTCTTTTAAACAATCCCTCAACAAACCCTTCCCTATGGTGCTCTAATTTAGGAAGGAAGACTTTGATCCAGTGATTGTCCCATAGGAAATTAGAGTGGTATACCATTAGTTGAATCCAAGATAATTCTTAGCACGTGAACATGGTTGTAGGTTTGTAGATTGCCCAAATATTTGTGGAAATTACAACCATGGTTCTTCCCTTCAAAACCAACCCATTTTCTCTCCTAACAACAACAAATCCCCTAACATATGACAATATTTCACTAACCTCATGCCCATGGGATTCTTGTGCAAGTTATAGTCAAGGCACACAGGGAAGCATATATGTTACCTCCTAAATAGGGAGAGAAAATTCCAATGTAATAATGAGTGTGAGGAAAGAAAGATCACAATTTTGCAATTTGCACTTAATATACCTCTCTTTGTATGAGGTATGCATGCCTTCCTAAGAAAGCCTCACATATTTTATCTGAACATGTACGTCAAAGGTTTGGAAAATTGGGACGAGACACATGGAAATCTAGATCTCAATGATTTTATTTCCTTGGATCTCCCCCCTTTCTTCCCCTATTATGGCATCGTAGTTGTTCATTTCTCCTCGGTAACCTTTTGGTGGATTTTATATTATTAGATTTTTTCATATGCTTTTACACAATTTAAGTATACAACAGTATTATTTCCACACAATGGTACCTTATGAACATAACAAACACACACCATAATTGTATCCCATGACTTAGAATCATAACCATTCCTCAGTTGGATTTTTACCTTGGGCTTCATTCTAGGAATATTACAAGACATATTACATATTTACATCACGGGGTTACTATAACTCGATCATACACCTAGCTTGACCCTTGTCAAAGAAACCATGTCATTATGACATGCCCATGATTTAATATAAAATTTACTAGGATAAAGGGGCACTTCCTACTCAATGATATGATTGTTACCCCAGTTGATTTCAAAATGGATCACTAATTTTGCAAATAATACGAGAAGTATGGAAAAACAATATCTTTTGTTTACTTAGCAATGGGGTGGATTCTAAAGATGATTTGACATTGTACGTGACTCTATCAAGTCCTATAGAACACCAAATTCCTCTTTATCTCATGCAAACATATACATTCCTAAGAGTATAGTGCAGAAAGGGATTTTCTATTAGATAGACCTTTAAGATGTGAGGACCAAGATAAGGATATTGTGCCTAGTCTCTCATGTGAGTTTGGGTTTTTACAATATGACCATATTTCTATTCAATAGATTGAACAAAGGATCATGCTGTAGGAGCTATTTAAGCTCAATATTTACACTTTAGGGTAAATTTTGTGGGATTAGATGTGTAGTGTGGCAATCCTATTTGGATTTACAAACCCAAATAATTGTACTCATTCCTTCTCACACTACATTATTACTTGAACACACTAAATAGATGTTGGTTTCTCTCAAATGAGAAGAGTGGGTGAATTGCCTCCAAATAGTGTGGTGCTTCAATGTCTCCTTTAGTCTAAGGGTATTTGCATGGTTGTTTCTCTACTTAGTCTTTTCCCTTTGAGGAGTGCCTATCTTAAATATGCTTTGTATATGATTCTGGTTTGCATTGAGTACCTTTCACCATATTTCTAAAGTTTCAAGTATACCTTGGAGTGTTAGGACTTTGTTAGGACTTTCTAGGTGGTGATGATTCCATTGGTCCTTAAAACTTTATGGTTGCTTAACATAATATTTAGGTTGTCACTTTATACATCTTGTGTGAGCTTCATTGTGAAGTGTATTTTAGTGGTAGTGTGTTCTGCATCTCTCCTTTTGGAAAGTGTCTTTTTGACGAGCTAGATGTGAAGTTCATAGCAAAACCAATATCCTTTAAATAGATGCAAGAGGTTGTTTGGTAGAGGCATAGTTTGACCTAAAAGGTGTTTCTATTGTCCTTTAGGTCCCATTTGTATCTTGTCCCATGAGAGATTGTTTGGTAGGGGCATAGTTTGACCTAAAGGCATTTCAATTGTTCTTTATGTAAACAAAAATAGAAAGACAACTAATGTTTCCCAAAAATGATAACATGCTTATGATGAGTGGAGATGGCCATGAGGGTGAGGTTAATATCATAGAGCGCAATGTGAAGTTGTGTTTTTTTATCCTCATCATGTATAGTTGTGTCTTCCATGGTGTATAATGGTGTCCAAGTGACGATTACGATAACCAACACTATACAACCAAGATTTTCATGATGTAATCTACCTATGACTTGCAACACATACCGAGAGACCACTTTATGGTCAATATAATGCAAAATATACAACCAAATTCTACATGGTGTGATCTACCTATGACCTGCAATGCATGTAGATAAACCACTTTGTAAAAGCATTGATTGTTTACCAAGACAATAAGTCAAGCACAACATTACTTCTATTCTTGAAAATCATTATCATCAACACTTTTTTTATGCCATGTAAACAACTATGAATAGAAAAATATCTTATATTGTTTTTCCATAGTGACACCCCTCAAGCTTGATTTAACAAAAGATTCTAGATAGATCTTTTGGTTCCAATTTGCTTACACAATCATGGGATGTTGTTGTCAATAAAAAGGAACTTATGCTTTACATCACATGGTGGAGCCTGTAACATTTATAATAGTAAACTTTATTTTTTAAATGTGTTGAAAGATTTTTCCTCAAAATGTAAACTCAATATTACAAGAATATAAAAAATTGGAATCACTTTCATAATAATGGAGTCAAAGGAGACCAACAAAAGTGACATCATCCCTAATCGGGTTCAAAGTTAAACCATGGAACAAGTCTATCATAAAATTTCTTGATAGAAATGAAACCTTAGAAAGATGGACCAAAATCCTCTCTAAATACCAATAAATCATAACACATGATCTAAATATTACAAAATATATATCTTAACACACAAATATTTATCTTTACTTCTTTCCATTACTCAAAATACAAAATAAAATATCAACATAAAATTCTATTGTAAGTCACCATACACCACAATAGGACAATGATAACTATAAAGCTATATGGATCACCATATACTCACAATAGGACAATGATGATATAAAAGTTGTTTTTCAAAGATGGTTGTTATGAGGGTTTGAAGCATTAAATGCCATAAGCATGAAGAGCACTGTACCATATCTTGGATGTTAAGGCAAGGGTTGTGACTAGAGAGAAGTTGAAAGGGTTAATACACTTCAAACTTCATCATGTAATTTTTCACCAATAATTTGGTGAGAGGATAAACATAGTAATTGGGTGATGAGGATAAACATAATTTGATATATGTTGAAGAAGTACAAGATTTTATGTATGGGGTATGATAATATGTGGTAAAGAAAGATGATATTTTTAATTATCATTATAAAATATAGTAATTATCATTATAATTTGATTTTTTAATATGTTTGTTTTTTTAAATTATTTAAGTTTAAGTTTTTTTTGAATAATTATCAATTATTTGTATTTGAATAGTTATTAATGACTTATATTAGTTGTTGAGATTGCATAATTTAAGTGGATTAGGGGTAGGCGTTTTCTAGGGTGTTGGATCCATCTATACATTCAAAACTACAATTTAAACAACTGAAAATTACAAACTACGATTTGGCCAACAATTGGATTGTTAGATTCCAGTGATAATTACCTAAAAAGGTGAAAAAAACCTAATAATTAGACTACTTCCCATTGTTATTTGTACAACTCAACTTATACACAAATCAGTACACCCTGCAATCATATGACATACAATATTTATTTTCACCCAACCACTGCAATCATATGACATGCTATATTTCTTTTCACCTAACCACATACATCTGACATATGGGAAACACTATTTCCCCACTACTTTAAAGTCTGAGCTACTATATTTATCCTCAATTATAGTGTGGGTCCTCAGTTATCTTTATCCTACTCAATGATGTGATTGTTACCCTAGTTGATTTCAACATGGTTCACTAAGTTTGCAAAGAATCTGGGAAGCGCAGAAAAAAAAAACTCTCATTTTTACTTGGTAATGGGATGGATTCTATAGATGATTTGACATTGTATGTGACTCTATCAAGTCCTATATAACACACAATTCCTTTTTATCTCATGTAAACATATAACTTCCTAAGAGTATAGTGCGGATAGAGATTTTCTATTAGAGAGACAATTAAGATGTGAGGACCAAGACACAGATACTTTGCGTAGTCTCTCATGTGAGTTTGGGTTTTTACAATATGACCATCTTTCTATTCAATAGATTGAACAAAGGATCACACCATAGGAGCTATATAAGCTCAATATTTACACTTTAGGTTCGATTTTGTGGGATTAGTCGATGTGTAGTTGGGCAATCCTATTTGGATTTACAAACCTAGATAATTGACTCATTCCTCCTCACACTACATTTTTTCTTGAAAATTCTAAATAGACATTGGTTTCTCTCAAATGTTGAAGATTGGGGGAATTGCCTCCAAATAGTGTGGTGCTTCAATGTCTCCTTTAGGCTGAGGGTATTTGCATGGCTATTGCTCTACTTAGCCTTTGCCTATCTTAAATATGCCTTGTAGATGATTTTGGTATGCATTGAGGACATGTCAAAACCATTCACCATATTTCTAAAGTTGCAAGTATGTTTCGAAGTGTTAGGACTTTGTAGGGAGTGGTTGACATTAACTCTTCCATAAGTACGATTTTTGGGGATGTTTCTTTTCTTGGTGGTGATGATTCCATTGGTCCTTAAAACTTTATGGTTGTTTAGCATTATATTTAGGTTGTCACTTTATACATCTTATGTGAGCTACATTGTGAAGTTTATTTTAGTGGTAGTATGTTCTCCATCTATTATTTTGGAAAGTGTTTTTTTGACGAGCTATATGTCAAGTTCAAAGAAAAAACAATCTCCTTTAAATATACGCAAGAGGTTGTTTAGTAGAGGCATAGTTTGACCTAAAAGGTGTTTCTATTATCCTTTAGGTCTCATTTGTATCTTGCCCAATGAGAGGTTGTTTGGTAGGGGCATAGTTTAACTTAAATATGTTTCAATTGTTCTTTACATCCAAAAAAACAGAAAGACAACTAATGTTTCCAAAAAAAGATAACCTACTTATGATGAGTGGAGATGACCGTAGAAGGACAAAAGGGGATGACATGCTTATGATGAGTGGAGATGGCCTGGAGGGTCGGTTTACTTATTTTTATTAGACATTGTTCGTTAAGATTTAAATTTGGGTTATCTTATGACAAGTGTT
>ML796652.1:19989-31026 GCA_009831015.1 Picea engelmannii
GGCAGTGGTATCTAAATTTTGACAGGTTTATGACAGAACAGGGTTATAGTAGATGTCATTCTGATCACTGTGTTTATTTTAAAAGGCTAGAAAATGGAAGCTTTATTATATTGCTATTGTATGTATATGACATGTTTGTTGTAGGGTCTAATATGCAGGATATAAATGTGCTCAAGAAGAAATTATCCAATTCATTTGCGATGAAGGATTTGGGTGCTGCAAATAAAATCCTTGGTATGAGAATAACAAGAGACGGGAAAAATCACAAACTAACATTGTCTCAGGGTGAGTACACAGAGAAGGTGTTGGAGAGGTTTAGAATGCAGAATGAAAAACCAGTTAGTACACCTTTGGAAAACCATTTCAAATTAACTAAGGAAATGTGTCCCAAGACACAGGAGGAGATATAATACATGTCCAGGGTCCCATATTCATCAATAGTTGACAGCTTGATGTATGAAATGGTTTGCACAAGACCAAATATTGCACATGCAGTGGGAGTTGTGAGAAGATATATGAAAAATCCAGGTAAAGAACATTGGGAGGTAGTAAAGTGGATTCTCAAATACTTGAGAGGTACTGCTAATCATGCATTATATTTTGGAGGTTCAAAAAATGTTCTACAAGGATATGTTGATTCAGATATGGCAGGTGATAAAGATAGCAGGAGGAGTACCACAGGGTATGTGTTTACTATAGGTGGAACAAAAATAAGTTTGATTTCAAAACTGCAAAAGGTTTTTTCACTTTCAACAACAGAGGCAGATTATGTTGCTGCTACATAGGCTAATAAAGAGATGATTTGGTTACAGAGGTTTATGGAGGAATTGGGAAAGAAGAAAGAGAATAATAGGTTGTACTATGGCAGTGAGAGTACCATTCATATTGCAAATAACTCAGCCTTCCATTTGAAGACTAAGCATATACAGTTGAGGTACCACTTCATACAATTCGCCTTGGAAGATGGACATTTGAAGTTGGAAAAGATACACACTAGCTAGAATCCTGCAGACATGTTAACAAAGGGAGTAACCAGGGAGAAACCAAGTTCCTTCTCAGTTTCAGTTGGTTTTCAAGAATGAATATGAAGATGAGAAATTTTCTAGGTCCAGGAAGGTTTAGAGTCCATCATATACAACAACGGTGGATTTGTTGAGATCGGTCTCTAAGTGGGAGATTGTTGGTTGTGGAGCCTAAATATCTTCCTGATTCAGAGGTCTTTTACTTTCAGCCATGTTTATACCCCATGAAGTATTTACACTCCAGAAGTATGTACACTCTTCCATGCAGGGGAGTGAAGAGGGGGGTACCCCCTCTGCGGGGTCCATGGGGGCTATCCCCCCGGCTAGGGGGTCTGGCGGCAAGAGGGCCCCCAGCGGGGGTTCGAGGGTGAAGGCCATGAAGGAAAAATTGCCTTATAAATGTATATTGTAATTTCATTGTAAATATGGACCTTTCATTATAAGGTCGTAGATCTAACAATAGAGATTATGTTAGGGTTTTTTTCTCTAGAAGGAAACTCTCTTTTATGAGGGAAATATATTGTAGCTATGGTTGCTGGTGAATATTGTATTCTGAGATAAGAGACTGTGAGAGAAAGAAGAGGAAGTTACAGCGGGTTTGCTATAGGTTGTATCCCTTCATATGCTGGATAATAATAAAGGAAGGACCTGGCAATTTCTCTGGTGGACGTAGCCCACACTGGGTGAACCACGTAAATCTGTGTCTCTATTGTATTATGTATCTTCTGTGTTTTGTTTCTACATTTATTTTATTTTATTGCTCCATGGTCCTGTTTTTCTATCAGTGTCCTCTTCCACGGACGACTAAGGTCTACTTCAGCTACTGGCTTTTCGAGATTTCTGCATCTCCACTCTGTTGCTTTCTTCCATAGTAGTATTTCTTCGGACTTCTCAATTTGTTGAAACACTTCCACTGGTGATCGACGACCCATATTTACTCTACTTCTTTAGGCCTCGGTATTTTTGAATGTATGGATCTTTAGATCCTCTGAAGCACTTCACTTCTGGAGTGATGGATCTGGCACCGTGTTTCTTCTTGTTTTGGATGATTGATATGAAATCTCGGCTTCAGAGCTACAAGAGTTTCACACACTCCTCAACTGAAAACTTATGGAGTGACATTTTCTCTAGAATTTCATATCCTTCTCGTGGCCTTGGCGATGCGTTCCCACCATCTATCTCTATCCAATGATATCCGATTATAGAGACTGAATCTTTAGCTACATCTAACAGTTGAAAATTGAACCGGCTCGCTTCTTGCATTTCCCGCTCAAAATGGGTGGCTTTTGAATGTTGCGCTTAACGCTTCCTGTGCAAGCAAGGACTTGGATGACTTTCTGTAAACTTAGGAAAACAAAAAGACCAGTAATTAAAAAAAAATGGTGATGAGTTTTCATCCTTCAAGTGAAACAAAAAGGCTTTGAGTCAGGACTTAGTCAAGCAAGACACCAAGGGAAACCAGGTTGTTAAACAAAAAAGGGAAAACACCTTTACCAGTCATAGGGAAAACTTCTAGGACTTGGTATGCGGAAGAGAGAGAGAGAGAGAGAGAGAGAGAGAGAGAGAGAGAGAGAGGCAAGGGTACAAAATTAGGTGTTAATAGCGAGTACAGGAAACCCTTGACAACTCCATGTGATAACAGATCCCGATAGCCCCATTGTAAAAATTCATATCAATAATGTTGCAATTACAAACACATTAATAGATTTAGGAGCAACAATAAATGTTATGAAAAAATAAACTATGGATGAGCTACAATTGTATAATGTTCGTCATACATCGACAAGTTTACAACTAGTAGATAGATCAACAATAAAACCAAACGATGTATTAGAGGATATTATAGTCTCTTTATATTCTTGGGAGTAACCTGTAGATTTTATGCTTTTACAACCTAAATCTAACTTGGGTGGTCATACATTAATCTTAGGGAGGTGATGGCTAGCTACAGTTGATGATTTTATTAGTTGTATATTAGGACACATGATAAGTTCATATGGGGATTCAATTAATAAATACAATTTGTATCAACCTACCAAATTTAACTAAATCTAAATTTACACAATATTTCCAAGATGCAAATAATGATGAAGAAAAAGTACAACCCATTTTAATTATTGATCAAGATATGAATTTAAAAGAGGATATTGAAGAAAATCAAATCATTAATTTTATCAATAATTCTGATTTTACTTAATATCAAGGGGGGAAACATACTTTTGATCATATATTGGACAAAAAATGTTTAGTAAAATTGTACTATGGACACCTTATTGGTTTTTTTATGTCTTTCCAGAGCAACTAAGTAACACTCACATTAATTGTCAACTAGGGGACATAAAAATTTCAAGGTTAAGTGCAAGCAATATGTAAGCTATGGTTTCCTCTGTAATGTTGATGACTAACAATCGTGCAGTATATGGGAAGAACCTAAATCAATTAATTCTATTTTGAAAAATTCACACCCTTAAACTATGCTTTCAGAAATCCATGCTATAGTATAGAAAAAATATACTCCACTCAAATATCTTGATCTGGAAAAGAAAATCACTCACACCATAACCATTCAAAAGAGGAAATTACTTCAATTCCACACACTCTAGTTTTAACAATCCTATACACACAAGCTGATGAGGATTTTAAAGAGAATTCTCCTACTATAATTAAAAAGAAAAAAATATGTTTCTTAGAGAAGAAACAACAAGGTCATAATCAATCCAGAAGTAATTAACCAAGTCCTACAAGCAACAACTCACAAAATTAACAAACAACAACTTACAAAATCTCACAAGGAACAAAAATAAATCACAACATCAAAACAATCATAGGAAACAATTCACAGTGTGCCTACTTAACAAAAATTAAAATTGCAGAACTTGGTCACCGAAGGGGACCCTTCCTTCACTAATTAGAACTGTTAAAACAACTCACAACTAAATTCTCAGTTAACACAAACCAATCTATGCATGTATTAAAAATAAATATGATCCAATGAGTTATTGAATCCTATTTCACACTTGTTCCTTTTTCTAAATGACAATAGACAACCTCAACTCAAGAGAGTTCGTGGATATTTATACATCCTATTTACAATGGTGTTACACAAAACATAATATTTGTTCTGGTCATACTTAGTATAAGATCTAGGGTATAATTACATTGTTACAACTGATATATAAAATAGAATATTAAGGTGCACTAAATTTTCCTTCAATAGATGGTATGGTTGGAACTGTCGTTTTGTTTGATGACTTGTTCTCACCCTGTTGGAACTGTCTGCTACTATACTTGAGCATCGATAGAAGACAAGATTCTCAAGTGTTGATGAGATCATATAATAATTCAGTCATTATTTAACAAGTAACAACATAATAAAAGTAGCATCATAATGTAAGTAACAACATGCCTAACATGAACACCATTTTGACTGATGAAGGAGTAACAACATCAAATATAAGATAAGAAGAACGCGTTATCACCCTGCAAGAATATGCTTTCGATCCATATTATTAGTAAACCCTGAAATCAATCAAGAAACAACTTAACAACCTATATTATCACTCTGAATAATGAAATTCATAATAAATGTTGTACCTTCAATCAAAATGAAATCATAGGAAAGGTATTGACAAAACAAGACAAAAGATAGTTGAGAATATATTCAAAATAGGGTAAAGTATATGTAAAAAAGGTGCAAATTAGGGGTCCAAAATCTCCCCCCAACGTTCCTTGATGCACATTCTCATGCAGCCAGATCATTATTGTCCCAGGAACAGGTTTCAAGAAATGTGTTGAGTCATTAGGTATCATGTGTACCTTCTCGATGAGCTCAGAAACTTGTTGATACCACGACTTCCAAAACCTAATTCCTTTTCATTTCTTCTAGTTCATACATAGGACAATACTTATCTATATGAATCCATATTAGGGGAAAGTATAAATTCATATCAATCTATCAAGGGCCCCACTTTTTAATTCACTAAATGTACCTATTTAACTTCCCCATCGCCCTTCTGAAGTTAGTGTACCAAAAAGGTTCCCTAATTCTGATGGTCGGAGTAGATGACTTCCATATATTTCTACAACATTCCAAAGCCTCAGACGTTGTGTCATTAATGAAACTGACACCCTAGTTAATCACTTTTTCTTGGAGGCTCACAACCAATATGGATATATCAAGGGATCAATCAATAAGGCCATGAGCCCTAATGGAATCACTTGAATGAACATGTTATTCCCTAATTGTTAATTCACATGCGTTCCCATTCCTCTTCACAGTATCTTCAACAAATTTCCATTTAACCTGATGTAACTGATAATATACAAAATACCTCAACTGAAGATACCATATGTAAGGTGTGGTATTGAAGTTTATTTCATATGGAAAAAAATTATGCAAATAAAATTCACAGAAAAAATGTTGTGTGATCATGTCAGTCTCATGAAAAATCCTCTAGAAGGTTCTAGAAATTCTGAACAGATAGGGTCTATCCTATATTATAGTTGTAAGATAGAAGAGGATAAATTTCTCCTAGATGAACAGAGCATGCACATATGATTATTCTCTTCAATCTAACATTTGTTGAAAAAATGAGCCTATATTACACTTTTCTTCCTTCTGTATTTTGATATGTTCTTGTGCCTCCATGAACTTCTTCCTATCTTCACCCCACTGCTCTTTATCTAACTTGTGAATGGTCATTTTTTCTACCCTCTTTCTTTCCATGGATTGAACAATTTGTCTATGATCCTTGAGGGGGACCACCCCTTCTTAATAACACAATGCCAGTGTGTTCCACTTGTCAAGTTATTCTTGTAGAAAAGAGGGGGACTCAAAGGTAGAAACCCAAACTTCCCTGGTTTCCACTTCAGTTTGTGTAGAATTCATTCTGAGTTTTATATCCCAGGGTGAGTATCCTGTAGGCATACAAGTTTCCTCCCAAAATGAATAAGGCTCCTCCTTTCGTTGACTAAGGTTGGTTGTCATTGATGTCAACCCTTGAAGAAAGACCCGTAGCAAAAAGGTTTGGGTAATGGACCCAATATTTTTTGATGTAAATATGACTCATTTTTGTTTTGTCATTGTTGATAAGAAGTAAATATGGATGAACTCCAAAGTGGTCCCCTTATGGTGAAAGCCCTCACAGAAAGATGCTTTGTGGAGTAAGAGAACCCATGCTTAATTGTGGAATAATAAGGAAAGTGAATTTGTATGGGAAAATATCCTAGATGGATAGTGCTTGTCATGTCATTTCCATTGGTATGTGGAACGACACATAATTCCTCATGGTTATAGTTATGGCCATGAGAAGTTGGAGACCCCAATTTTGGGTAATGAACCCAAGTTTGTTTGATGGGTAATGGTACAAGTTATGATATATTTTCAGATAATACTATTCTATATGGATAGTACATGTCATTCCATTTCTGGTGGTATGTAGAACATCACATAACTCTTCACGGTTTGAGAGTTATTGCCTTACGAAGTTGGAGGACCCTCATATGTCATCTAGAAGCCCCAAAAGGTCAAAGTAATCAAAGTGGTTTAAGAGATTTTAAAAGGTAAATAATAAAGTGAAGCGATGAGTGTATTATAACTCAAAATGAATACAAAATAAACTATTTAAATAATAAATTTAATGGATAAATTAGAAGTGGACCCAACCCTAAAATAAGGAAAGTGGGTCGAGTGACCTAGAAGATGTTTTTAAGGAAGCTGCTTGGAGAGTATAAATAAGAGGCAAGGCTCTCTCATGTGAATCACACTTGAGCATATTGAATATATATATGTGTCTGAGGTAACCAAGGATATCTAAACCAGAATTATGAGTGAAGGTGAAGAAAAGAAGGCTGAAATGCAAGGAAGGATAAATTATTTTGATGGTGCTTTCTAAGGTATGTTATTTACAGGTCATCTCACCATTTTCACTATAATTTTTTTTCTATAATGATTCAAACTGTGAAATTTCTATGCAAGTGAGAAACCATGTCCAAGTATATGTGGTAAACAATTCAGCTTGTGGGTCACTGTATTTTGGGAGTTACACTCTGTGGAAAATGGGGTTTGTGGCCAGTCCTGAAACTAGAAAAAATCAGGTGTTTCGGGTAAAAATGTCACAACTTCTTCATAACATATCCCAATTTAGTGAGACAAAATGTTTTGGTTAGGGGATAGTATTTAGTATTTTTTGTAATAATTTTAGATCAAGTTATCAAATATTTGGTGCGGGGCACTCTCTACAAGGTCGCTCTCTAAAATAAGCTAGAATTCAGCAAGGTATGCCATTTTTGCTATAACTCCTTTTCTGAGAGGTTCCAAGTAGTGACACTTGAAGGAATTTCATAAAACACAATGAATAACATTGTGTATCAGCTTCATATCTTTATACATTACAGGTTCAAAGTTATGATTACTTCAAGTTAGGGTTGTTGACTAATCCAAAACTAGGCATGTGAGACTAAAGAAAAGTTTGATGAAAATGCTAGTATCTTGTTTATAAAGTTAAGGAAGGTTTGCAGGAATGTGATCATATACACCAGGTCTATTATAAATCTACAAATCAGATTTGGATGATGAAATTGATGAGGGATTTTGGTTGTGGTACATGTTGAGTACATGGTTGAGACAAGTAGTTGATCAATTGACACACATACATGAGGTGTATAGTTGATGATGTTGGTGCATATTAATGAGTCATAGTTGATGATTAGTTGACTCATTATTGAAACATACTTGGGACATGGTTGGATGTACTTGTTTATGGTACAGGTTGATTACAGGTTGGTGCATGGTTGATGCACTTGTTTATGGTACATGTTGATTATAGGTTGAGGTACAGGTTGATGCATGGTTTAGATTTATTGGTACAGTTTTACAATGGTATATCTCATAGTGATAGTGTGATAGTGGTTTCATCATTCTAATTCTACTTCAGGGTGGCAGGACGGGGCAAGGATAGGTGGTTATAGCCACCTTTCGATTGTAGCTGGAGAACATTGGGGGTTGTAGCCTCCTTCTGGTTGTAGCCAGAGAATTGGGGAGTTGGAGCTTCCCTCAAGTTGTAGGATGAAAAAATAGGGGGTTTGAGACTCCTTCCAGTTGCAGCTGGAAAACAAAGGAAGTTGGTGATTCCAATGAATCTAATTCTTCAATACATATAAGAAAAAGCATTCCGTGGTTTTCTCTCGATTTGGGTTTCCACGTAAAACACCGATGTATTGTGTATGTGTGTGATTGTTTATTTCTTACTGCTCATTATTGGATAATAATTCTACATTGATATAACATTTGAAGAAAAAATATTATAATTACGCTATTATTGATTCAACCCCCCTCTCAGTAATCCAACAATTGGTATTAGAGAAGGTTCATTCAGAAATCAGTTTAACCACTGAAAGGTAGATCATGGAGAGTACCAACTCGTATAAAAATGGAATACCACGATTTGATGGAATAAAGTATGATTTTTGGAGCATAAGGATGAAGACATATATACAGGCATAGGGATTTCAAGTTTGGCAATCAATTGTAGATGGATACATAGCACTAGCAGTTCCACCAACAAATGACGAAGCAGTGAAAATCGGTGAGAATAATTCCAAATCCATATATGCACTTTTGAATGGTCTCAATGATACGGTATTCACCAAAGTTGCACATTGTAAATCTACTAAAGAGATTTGGGACAATCTTTGAAATATTTATGAAGTAAATTCAAAAGTCAAAGAAACAAAGATTCAAACTTACAGAGGTCAGTTCGAACAACTAAAAATGAAGGAAGATGAAGATATTGCAACCTACTTCTTACGAGTTGATGAAACAATGAATGCAATCATAGGATTGGAAGAAGAAATCGAAGAATCTGTAATTGTTCAAAAGGTACTAAGATCTCTTCCTATGAGATTCAACCCTAAGATATAAGCACTAGAAGAAATATCAGATCTAAAATCAATAATCATGGACAAACTGCATGGAATCTTCATAGCATATGAGATGAGAACTGAGTAGGAAAATCTAGATGTAAAAGAAGCAGCCTTCAAAGAATCCAAAAGATCAAAGAAAAAGAAAAAGGAACAAGAAGAATATAGCAGTAGTAGTGATGTCTCAGAAGATGATGAAGAAGTGGCCAACTTTGTCAAAAGACTAAACAAGGGAACCAACGGTAGGTACAGAGGTAAGCTTCCTTTAATTTGTTTTAATTGTGATGGTATTGGTCATTTTGCTAACAAATGTCCTCATAAGAAAAAGAGAAATGATGAAGGTTACTCAAAAGGAAGGCAAACATATAAAGGTAAAAGAACTACAAAGAAAGTTTTCAAGAAAAACTTTTGCACCAAAGAAGACATCTCATCATCAAATGAAGATGAAGTCAATGACAGTGAAACAGGGAGAGTTCTATTCATGGCAATAGAAGACTCTGATAAAGAAGAATCTGAATAAGAATATGAAGAATCATATGAAGAAGAAATTGAAGAGGCAAAATTTGACTTCCGAGAAGAATTAATGAGTACCATAGAAGTTATCAGAAGAGAAAAGAAGAAAAGCAAGAAACTACAAGTAGAACTAGATACGAAAAAGACACTCAAGAACTAGAGCAAATGATCACAAAATTGAAGGTTCAAATAGAAGAAGATAAAATTGAATAAGCACTCAAAGAACAACTAGAAGGAAAGAACATGATCATTGGAAACCTGGAAGCAAAGATTTTCACACTAAGAAAGGATATTCAAAAGAAAAATATGCAGAATAGCTCAAAAGTTCTGGATGACATTATCAGCAGTCAAAAATATTATCTTGACAAGTCCGGACTTGGATACAATTAGAAAGAAAAGGGATCAAGCTCCAAAACAACAGAGCAAGAAACAAATCCAAAACGTTATGCGGAAATAATCAAAGGGGATAAAAAGATATGCAAGGAAGATTACAGGGACATTCCTCCACCAAGAAGATTCAGATTTCAGAATCAACAATAGATAGACAGGCCTCGAGAAGAAGAAGGATTCATAAGAGCACCTCCTTTCATAATATCTTCAACTACCAGGTATCAAACTACATTTTTTGGCTTATGTTATGCATGTAATAAGTTTGGACATAAAGATGTAAATTGAAGAGCTAACAATAGGAACAATAACTACTTTGAGAGCCACACACAAAGGGGTTATTCAAGAAGACCTAGTGAAACACAGAGAAGAAGTTACAACAGGTTTGAATCTTTGAGCATTGAAGTGGAATGTCACAAATATAACAATTTTGGACACATGGACAAAAATTGCAGAATAATAGTCCCTCCTAAAGAACCTCAACAAAGTCACAAACAAGAACCTCAGAAAATGACATGGATAATAAAGTAAGATCAGTATAGCAATGAAGAACGCATAGTTGCTCTACAAGCTAAATAAAAGAAATGTGGTTGGTATGTTGATAGTGGATGTTTAAAACATATGACATGTGATAGAGACAAGTTTCTTACATTACGAAAGGAAAGATATGGATCAGTCTCCTTTGGAAATGATGATTCATCCAAAATCATTGGAAAAGGCACAGTCTGAATTGGGAATAAGAATGAAAAGGAAGAAAATGTTCTACTAGTAGAAGAAATGAAACATAATCTTTTAAGTGTGAGTCAAATGTGTGACCAAGGTCATAAAGTTACTTTTGATTAACAAAAGTGTGAGATAAGAAAAGAAGGTTCAGGGAAATTGGTCGCTACAGCTACAAGAACTTCAAGCAACATATATCTGTTAAGCGAAATTGGAAATGAAAAGTGTTGTCTAGAAAAGGAAGATGAAAGTTGGCTATGGCACAAAAGAATGGGTCACATGCATTTTGATAACCTTGTCAAAGTAAGCAAAAGAGAATCAGTCAGAGAAATGCCCTAGATCACGAAACCAACCAACACTTTATGCAAGCATTGCCAATAAGGAAAGAAAACAAAGACCAGGTTCAAATCAAAGGAATATTCAACAACAAAACCACTGGAAATTGTGCATACTGATCTAGTTGGACCAACTACAA
>ML796652.1:31314-73643 GCA_009831015.1 Picea engelmannii
TTGGAAACAAAGATGCAGGAGTTGAGACTAGAAGAAAAATTTGTTCACCAGAACAAACACACCTAGCACTCTTATCTACAATTGAACCAAACTATTTTGAAGAAGCCAAGAAGGATGAATTTTGGAATAAGGCCATGGATGAACAATTGGATCAAATAGAGAAAAATGACACTTGGGAATTGGTTCTAAGACCAAAAGATAAGAATGTGATCGGCACAAAATGAGTTTTCAAGAATAAATTGAATGAAGATAGACAATTTACAAGGAACAATGCTAGATTGGTATGTAAAGGATATACACATATTAAAGGAATCGACTTTGAAGAGAGATTTTCCCTAGTTGCCAGAATGAAAGAAATACGTTTTCTTTTAGCTTGTGCATGATCCAAAAATGTTAAAGTATATCAGATGGATGTAAAATCATCTTTTTTGAATGGGAAACTTGAAGAAGAAGTATACATTGAACAACCAAAAGGATTGCAGTTGTCAGAGAACACAAATTATCTGTGTAAATTAAAGAAGGCCTTGTATGGTCTAAAACAGGCTCCTAGAGCATGGTACTCTAGATTGGATAAGTATCTGTAGTAGGAAGGGTTTAGAAAAGGAAGTGTAGACAACAACCTCTACATCAAGGTAAGTCAAGGTAATATTTTATTAATTGAATTTTATGTTGATGACATTATTTTTGGTAGTGATGATGACAGGTTAAGCTAGAAATTTGCAAAAGACATGCAGAATGAATTTGAAATGTAATTACTTGGAGAACTATCCTTCTTTTTGGGACTTCAGATACGTCAAAGAAACCAAGGAATTTTTATTTCTTGAACCAAGTATATCATAGAAATGCTAAAGAGGTTCGGAATGGAAGATTGAAAACCAATTATCACTCCCATGCAACCAGTTGTAAGTTGAGCAAAGATGATGATTCAAAGTCTACAGATCAGAGGCAATATAGGTCAATGATTGGTAGCCTACTATATGTGATAGCATCTAGACCAGATGCAATGCAGGAAGTTGGACAGGTGGAATGATTTCAACCAACACCAAAGGAATCACATGTATTAGCAGTAAAGAGGATCTTCAAATATCTCAAAGGAACATAAGAGTTTGGATTATTGTATCCAAAAGGAAAAGATCTATCACTTATTGCCTACACAGATGCATATTGGACAGGTTGTATTGATGACCGACGAAGGACTAGTGGAGTAGCGTTCTACTTAGATGAGTTTTTGGTATCATGGCTAAGAAAGAAACAATCATCGGTATCTCTATCTACAGTCGAGGCAGAGTATATTGCAACAGTAGGATGTTGTACATAGGTTCTTTGGATGAAAAAAACTTTGACAGATATACAAGTTGAGTATGATGAGCCCATTCCAATATATTGTGATAATACAAGTGCCATCAGTATCTCAAAAAACTTGGTGATGCACTCCAAGACTAAGAACATTCCAATCAAGTATCACTTTCTACAGGAATAGGTTGCAAAAAAGAACATGATAGTTGAGTATGTGGGCACAAAAGAACAAGTGGAAGACAACTTTACAAAACAAATTCCACGAGAAGCCTTTGAATATCTTCGCCAAATACTTGGAGTTATTTCTACTCCAAAAATGAATGCTTTTTGAATTCTTATCTTATATGTCTTAGATGTACATGAGGAAGCACCATAAGAGGACAGTCTGTCAGGGGGAGCAGCCTCGGATGGAAAGATACCTTTGCCATTGATGACAAAGGAGAAGAGATTTATCAGATGCAGAGGATAGATGCATGGTTCTAGGAGGAGAATATTTATTAGATGTAGAGGATAGAGGCATGGTTCTAGGGGGAGCATGAGTGATATGACTTCAATGTTGAATCAGAGTGTTGCCATCGATGCCAAAGGGGGAGATTGTTGATTAAGGTTGGTTGTCATTGAAGTCAACCCTTGAAGAAAGACTCGTAGCAGAAAGGTTTGGGTAATGGACCCAATATTGTTTGATATAAATATGACTCATTATTGTTTTGTCATTTTTGATAAGAAGTAAATATAGATGAACTCCAAAGTGGTTCCCTTATGGTGAAAGCCCTCACGGGAAGACGCTTTGTGCAGTAAGAGAACCCATGCTTAATTTTGGAATAATGAGATGAAGGAAAGTGAATTTGTCAGGGAAAATATCCTAGATGGATAGTTCTTGTCATTTAATTTCTGGTGGTATGTGTAACGTCACATAATTTTTCACGGTTAGAGAGTTATGGCCATGAGAAGTTGGAGACCCTAGGTTTGGGTAATGGACCCAAGTTTGTTTGATGGGTAATGGTATGAGTTATGATATATTTTCAGATAATACTATTCTATATGGATAGTACATGTCATTCCATTTCTAGTGGTATGTATAATGTCACATAACTCCTCACGGTTTGAGAGTTATGGCCTTACAAAGTTGGAGGACCCTCATATGTCATCTAAAAGCCCTAAAAGGTCAAAGTAATCAAAGTGGTTTAAGAGATTTTAAAAGGTAAATAATAAAGTGAAGTGATGAGTGTATTATAATTCAAATTGAATACAAAATAAATTATTTCAATAATAAATTTAATGGAGAAATTAGAAGTGGACCCAACCTTAAAATAATGAAAGTGGGCCAAGTGACCTAGAAGATGTTTTTAAGGAAGCTACTTGGAAAGTATAAATAAGAGGCAAGGTTCTCTCATTTGAATAAAACTTGAGAATAATGAATATATATATGTGTATGAGGTAACCAAGGATATATAAACTTGAAATCCGAGTGAAGGTGAAGAAAAGAAGGCCGAAATGCAAGGAAGGATAAATTCTTTTGATGGTGCTTTCTAAGGTATGTTATTTACAGGTCATCTCACCATTTTCGCTATAACTTTGTTTTTATAATGATTCAGACCATTAAATTTCTATGAAAGTGATAAAACATATCCAAGTATCTGTGGTAAAAAATTCATCTTGTGGGTCGTTCTATTTTGGGAGTTACACTCCGTGGAAAATAGGGTTTGTGGCCAGTCCTGAAACTAGTCAAAATCAAGTGTTTCGGGTAAAAACGTCATAACTTCTTCCTAACAGATCCAAATTCAGTGAGACCAAATGCGTTGCTTAGGGAAAAGTATTTATTATTATTTTTAATAGTTTTAGATCAATTTATCAAACATTTTTTGTAGTTCATTCTCTACAAGGTCTATCTCTAGAATAAGCCAAAATTCAGAAAGGTATGCCATTTTTGCTATAACTCCTTTTCTGAGAGGTTCCAAGTAGTGACACTTGGAGGAATTGCATAAAACAAACTGAATAACATTGTGTATCATTTTCATAGCTTTATACATTACAGGTTCAAAGTTATGATTACTTCAAGTTAGGGTTGTTGACTAATCCAAAACTAGGCATGTGAGACTAAATAAATGTTTCATGAAAATGCTAGTCTCATGTTTTTAAAGTTAAGGAAGGTTTGTAGGAATGTGATCATATACAACGGGTCTATTATAAAGCTACAAATCAGATTTGGATGATGAAATTGATGAGGGCTTTTGGTTGTGGTATATGTTGAGTACATGGTTGAGACAATTAGTTGATGATTTGGCTCACATACATGAGGTGTATAGTTGATGATGTTGGTACATATTGATGAGTCATAGTTGATGAGTAGTTGAAACATGATTGGAACATACTTGGTACATGGTTGGATGAACTTTTTTATGGTACAGGTTTATTACAGATTGGTGCATGGTTGATGCACTTGTTTATGGTACAGGTTGATTATAGGTTGGTGGATGGTTGATGCACTTGTTTATGGTACAGGTTGATTATAGGTTGAGATATAGGTTGATTCATGGTTCGGATTTATTTCTATAGGTTTACAACAGTATATATCATAGTGATAGTGTGACAGTGGTTCCATCATTCTACTTCTACTTCAGGGTGGCAGGACAGGGAAAGGACAGGTGGTTGTAGCCACCTTTCGGTTGTATCTAGAGAACATTGGGGGTTATAGCCTCCTTCTGGTTGTAGCCAAATAATTGGGGAGTTGGATCTTCCCTCAGGTTGTAGCCTGAGAAACTAGGGGGTTGGAGCCTCCTTCCAGTTGCAGCTGGAAAACAAAGGAAGTTGGTGCTTCCAATGATTTTGATTCTTCAAGACATATAAGAAAAAGCATTCTACAGTTTTCTCCTGATCTGGGTTTCCACGTAATACTTTGGTGTAATGTGTATGTGTGTGAATGTTTATTTCTTGCTGCTCATTATTGGATAATAATTCTACATTGATATAACATTTGAAGAAAAAGGATTATAATTACGCTATTACTAATTCACGCCCCGTCTCAGTAATCCAACACCTTTGGCCTCTTAGTATCCTTAATTTTCCTCTTTGATTCTTTGATCTTATGTCTTAACTTCATATTTCTCTTTTTTAGTTTCATTATTTGTTTAAATAGAGAGGAGTTCTTCTTACCTTCCATAATGTTTCTTGTGTTGGTATCCCCTTCTTCTATATTTACCTTGACGGATTATTGTACAACAAACTCATCATCAACTGATCGTTTGGAGGTTGGTTCTTGTGTAGCAACCCCTTCATTGATTTATTCATTCATACATGGTTCTTGTGTAACAAGCGCTTTAGAGGATGGTTCTTGTGTAACTCCCCCTTCATTGAATTCTTCATTCATGCCTGGTTCTTGTGTAACAAGAAATTCAAAGTTCGATTCTTGTGTAGCAACCCCATCATTGATTTCCTCACTCATGCCTGGTTCTTGTGTAACAAGAACTTCAGAGGCTACTTCTTGTGTACAAACCCCCTCATTGATTTCTTCATTCATGTCTGGTTCTCATGTAACAAGAACTTCAAAGGTTTGTTCTTATGTATTATCCCATTCATTGAATTGTTCATGACCAGTCATGGCTTCAACATTATCCCTTATTTCAACAATGGGGGATTCCTCTATGATTTTTTATATAATGTCCTCTGCATCACCACCAATTTACCATGTAGATAGTTCTTGTGGGACACCTAAGGTTTTGATGGTGGGTGGTTCTACTATCATAGGTTCACAACCCATTGACCTTGTGCTTCTCATGGGTAAGAACACAACAAACTCTACAACCGATTTTCTCTTTGTCGGAGTAGTCAGGGTGGGGGAATGTCCTTCCTCAATTACACATGTATGGGTATTTTGTTCCAGAGCGTTCTCTTTAATAGTTTCAACATCGTTCTCTGCTGATAGTTGTCTGGGATGGTCAAATGTCTACTCATAAACTTCTTCAAGGTCCTCATTTTGATCAATTTTCTCTATAGTTTCTACTTTTTCGTGTATCTTCTTGGTCTCCATCCCTTGATATTGTTCTTCCTGCTCCGTCTCTTCCTATTGTTCTTCCACAGATTCTCTTAGCATGCCAAAAATTTTCCTCCATGTTTTTTTTGTTGGATTACTGAGAGGGGGGGTGAATCAGTAATAGAGCAATAATATCCATAATATGCAAGTGTTATATTTATTTATTATCAATGTATCATTATCATCCAATATTTGAAGAGTAAATAAACAATGAACAAATGATAAATCATACACATACACAATACACAAACGTTTTACATGGAAACCTAAAGTGGGAGAAAACCACATAATGATTTTTCTTATGTCTTTAAGAAATACATTCATTCGAAGCACCAACTTCCTTTTTTTTTTCCAACTGAAACTGGAAGGAGGCTCCAACCCCCTAGTTTATTAGGCTACAACTTGAAGGAATCTCCAAATCCCCAATTCTCTGGCTACAACCAAAAGCAGGCTACAACCCCCTATGCTCTCCGACTACAACCAAAAGGTGGCTACAACCACCTATCCTTGCCCCTTCCAACCACCCTAAAATACAAATTCCAAATGTAGAAAATACATCATTTTCACTAAATCAACCACTCCTACTGTCAACCTATCAATGTCAACCTATACCAATAAACCTGCACCAAACAACCTGTACCAATAACCTGAACCATGCATCAACCTGTACCTTAACCTCAAAAAAACTGCCTCATCATTTTCATCATCCAAATATGATTTGTAACTCTGTAACAGACCTAGTGTATATGATCACATACCTGCAAACCTTCCTTAACAAAAGACTATCATTTTCATCAAATTTTACTTTAGTCTCACATGACTAATTTTGGATTAGTCAACAACCCTAGATTGAAATAATCATAACTATGTACCTGTAATGAATAAAGGTCTAAAAATAGTACACAATGTTCTTCAGTGTCTTGTCTGCAATTTCTCCAGGTTTCACTTCTTGGAACTTCCCAAATAAGGAGTTATATAAAAAATGGCATACCTTGTTGAATTATGGCTTATTCTAGAGATCAAACTTGTAGAAAATGCCCTAAACAGAATATTTGTTGTATAAATATCAAAATGGTATAAAACATAATATAGAATGTACTCTAACCAATAAATTTAGTCTTACTTACTTTGGATATGTTATGAAGAAGATATGACATTTTTACCCAAAACACTTGTTTTAGACTTGTTTCAGGACTAGCCACAAACCCTATTTTCCATGGAGTGTAACTCCCAAAATACAATGACCCACAAGTTGAAATTTGTATCATAGTTACTTGGATATGTTTTCTAAATAGTATCCATATTTTGTTGTATGAATCATTCTATAAAAAAAGTTATTGCGGAAATGGTGAGATGACCTGTAAATAACATACCTTAGAAAGCATCATCAAAAGAATTTATCCTCCCTTGAATTTTGGCCTTCTTTACTTCACCTCCCCTCTGAAATTCACCTTATATATCCTTTGGTTACCTCATTCACTTTTATATATTCAATATGCTCAATGGATACTAATGGGATACCCTTTCTCTCTTATTTATACTCTCCAAGTAGCTTCCTCTAGAAGTATCCACTTAACCACTTTGTCGACTTAGCCACTTTATCCACTTAACCATTTTGTCCACTTAGCCACTTTGACTACTTTATTATTTAAATAATTTCTCTTTACTCAAAACTTCTTGTTGCAACTAACTTTTATATAATTATTCAATTCATAGCTTCTTTTCCCTTGACTAACTTCTTGATGCAACCACTTTATTATTTAATTTATTTCTTGGTTAACCACTTTGACTATTCAATTTTCTCATCACAACCACTTTACCATAATTACCAAACTCACAACTTCTTGTTGCAACTAATTACCACTTTATTTTTAATTATTTTCTTAATGAAACAACTATACCCATGATTAACTCCTAGTTTCACACACTTTGACTCGTCAAATTCTTCTAGGAGTTTCTAGAGTAATTTTACTTCTTTGACCTTCTAGTAGCTTTTAGATAACCCATGAGGGTTCCCCAACTTCACATGGCCATAACTCTCTAATCATGAGGAGTTATGTGACGTTCCACATATCACTAGAAATGGCATGACATGTATTATCCATCTAGAATATTATTAGTTATAAATTAATTGATCGTCATTCCTTTATACCTCAAACAAACTTAGGTCCCTTACCGATACCTTTGTGCTACAAGAATTTCTTCAAGGGTTGAAATCAATGACAACCAACCCAATTAATCAAAAATCTCCTTGTTGGTTTTGTTCTCTACTCTTATGTTAGTCTTACCATCACATATTGACCCTGTTTAGATTTAGTAAGCTTCCCAAAAAAAGCCCTTTAAAACTATCGACCCCTCTAGCAAGCCAGAGGGAAACACATTACAGACGATGTATTGCACAATCTCACTCGAGATATCTCTATGGGTGGTTGCAATACTCAGGTGTTTTCAACCTAAGACTAAGAGAGATATGAGGTTATGCGATGTAAACTTTATTCCTTCAATCCCATATCTATTTATAACATTCATTTGATGCATGCATGTGGAATATAAGATCTACTTAGTTGCTTCATTTATCTAACATTAATCAATTAATCTAACATAAATATGAATTCATACATTCACATAACATGGTGTTATTGTGGTTTACCCCCTCCTGGGATACGTCCACAAAGATTTGGCTCTCAATCTTTTATTATAGTTTAGAAATATATCACACTGCATGTGTTTACAATCTTAGTTCTTCCTCTCTCCCACAGGCTCCTTGATCCCTACGAGGCTGACTAGATCACACCAGGCTCCTCAGGCTGCGATCTAACCCTCAGGATCGAGTCACTCACTCCTTCTCTGGCTCACCAGATTAATGACTCATACATTTCTTACAACCCACTCTCTCTCTACCTCCCTCTGGATGTCCTCTCTATCTCCTCTCTTTCATCTTACCTAAGTGCTATTTATTTATATCCTCATCTCACCAACCATTATAATGCATTACAAAAACCCTAACCCTAATGTCATTAGGTTTTCCTTACATGCACGCTTCACCTGCTTCTCTTACACGTGTTAATTTTCCTTCCAATTGTCTTTTGCATTCTTTTCCTCCAAAAATAGCCTTTCTTCCTAGCTAGTCATGCATCCAACATGTCCCCAACACTGACATGTGGCTCGTCCAGAGCCACATAAACCTTGTGTGCCTATTTGATTTATCCCACGAGAGCCTAGAATTTATTTGTGAGTTCCTTTTCTTGTGTTTGAGCATGCACAGTCTTCTCCCTAAGTGTGTCCAATACCTGCACTGCAATATCATCGTTGATCATATATGCACACTCTATCTAAGTTTGTGCCATGTTCTTCTTTGTGTCTTCTTCCTATGCAATGACCTTTTCTACCCATTCTTGGAGCGGTTCCATTTGATCTTGGCGCTCCTTCTTTTGTGTCTACACAACTATGAGTTATACCTACATCTTCCTCATATCCTGCACTCCTTTAATGCGGTCAGTGATTGACATTGTCTTCTACCTCTACTTGAGGTCTTGGATATATGTGCTTATCCTCTCTTCTTCTTAGTCCCATTGTTGGACCTGTTGATCCTCTTCCAGCTTTGTCCATAGTTGTGCTTCTTTCTTGAACAAGTCAGCCGCTACGCGAACTTGTCACTCCATATCTTCTATATGCATTGTTGCTTCCTGCTTCCTCTACTCCTTCACCTTTGGAAAAGTGGTAGGTATGAGCTATTCCTGGAGGTTCTCGATCTCCTTATTTTATTGATCGATTGTCTGTACAATCTGATAAATCTTTTGCGTCACTGTCAGCTCTTCTGTCTGCGTGCTCTTTGGAATTTTATCATAGGCTACGACCAATCCCAAGTCTATCCTATTCATGTGGTCCTTCTCCTCTTTGGTTTTGATCTTGACTTGCTCAGTTACCAGTTCCAACTCGTCTTGACTGTCCTTTGTCTACGACAATTATGGTGCATTTATGCATGCGCGCGACTGTACCTCCTATGCAATTGTGACTTGTAGTTTATACAAGGCCTTGGTTGGTATCCACCTCATTACCAAATGTATTTGGTCCAAATCCTTTAAATTTTTCTTCCCCACGATTTCATCCATGCACAACATGCTAGGTGTGATGTGAAATTTTGAGCTTGGTTGTGTTGTCATTCAGATCCTATCCTGCTCGCTCGATCCAACATCGACTCATTTTTGTGATGTTGTTGAAACTACTTCTATTCCTCTGCCGACCCTCTATTTTTATTTGATTTTCTCTTGGATCTACCTCATGTATGCCAACTCATCCTAGATCCCATCCCTTTGGCACTGAGCTTCATCATAGTCCTCCACTATAATATCCTAGACCATCTGGGCTACGAGGTCCACGTCATCCTCTCTAATCGTGTATTCTGGTGGTGTTTTGTGCAACTTATCTTTGTTATGTACACCCCCTGTTTGTATGAATGGCCTCTTGGTTTGACCTTGTTCCTGTTGAGTAGCACTTGATGTGGTCCGCTATGCTATCTCAATATGTTTATCTTGTTCCTGTGGAACATGGGTGTTTTTCTTGTTCCCCAACTGAGTGCCTTTGTTGGACACAACCCCTTTCTTCTGTTGCGCCTTGTTTTGACCATTCCTTGGCTTCTTTGTTGATTAAGGTTGGTTGTCATTGATGTCAACCCTTGAAGAATGCCCCGTAGCACAAAGGTTAGGTAATGGACCCAATATTGTTTGATGTAAATATGAATCATTATTTCTTATCATGTTTGATAATAAGTAGAAATGGATGAACTCCAAAGTGGTCTTGTTATGCTGAAAGCCCTCATGGGAAGACACTTTGCAGATTGAGTTATCCTAGAAGTATGGTTGGACAACACATGATCATTTGTGAAATAATGAGATGAATGCCACTGAATTTGTTAGTGAAACTATCCTAGGTTGATAAATCTTTTTATTCCATTTCTGGTGGTATGTGGAACGTCACATAAATCCTCATGGTTAGAGAGTTATGCCCATGAGAAGTTGGAGAATCCAGGTTTGGGTAATGGACCCAAGTTTGTTTGATGGATAACTGCATGTTTTTTGATATATTTTTAGGTAATACTATTCTATATGTATAGTACATGTCATTCCATTTCTGGTGGTATGTGTAACATCACATAAATCCTCACAGTTTGAGATTTATGGCATTACGAAGTTGGAGGACCCTCATATGTCATCTAGTAGCCCCAAAAGGTCAAAGTAGTCAAAGTGGTTTAAGTGTTTTTAAAGGTAAATAATATAGTGAAGTGATGAGTTCACTATAATTCAAATAGAATACAAAATTAATAATTTAAATAATAAATTTAATGGAGAAATTAGTAGTGGGTTAACCCTAAAATAAGGAAAGTGGGCAAAGTGACCTAGAAGATGTTTTTAAGGAAGATACTTGGAGAGTATAAATAAGAGGCAAGGCTCTCTCATTTAAATAAAAATTGAGAATATTGAATACCTATAGGTTTCTAAGGTAACCAAAATATATCTAAGCTAAATTTCTGAGGAAAGTGAAGAAAAGAAGGCCAGAATTCAAGGAAGGATAAGTTCTTTTGATGATGCTTTCTAAGGTATGTTTTTTTTTTTGTTTTCCAGGTCATCTCACCATTTTCACAGTAAATTTTTTTCTAGAATGATTCATACTTTTAAATTGATAATCCATTGAGGAAACATATCCAGGTATCAGTGGTAAAAAATTCATCTTGTGGGTTGTTGTATTTTTGGAGTTACACTCCGTGGAAAACAGGGTTTGTGGCTAGTCCTAAAACTAGTCAAAAACAGGTGCTTCGGGTAAAAGCGTCATAAATTCTTAATAACATATCCAAATTTAGTGATACCAAATGTGTTGGTTAGAGTACCATATTTAGTATGCTTTTTAACAATTCCAAATCGATTCAACAAATATTTTGTGTGGGTAACGCTCTACAATGTTGCTCTCTAGAATAAGCCAGAATTCAACAAGGTATGCCATTTTTTCTATAACTCCTTTTATGAGAGGTTAAATTAGTGAAGCATGGAGGAATTGCATAAAACAAATTGAAAAACATTTCTTATCAGATTCATATCTTTATTCATTACAGGTACAAAGTTATCATCATTTCAAGTTAGGGTTGTTGACTAACCCAAAAACTAGTCATGTCAGAAGTTTGATGAAGATGCTAGTCTCTTTTTGTCAAAGTTAAGGAAGGTTTGAAGGTATGTAATAATATACACTAGGTCTATTACAGAGTTACAAATCATATGTGTATGATGAAATTGATGAGGGATTTTGGTTAAGGTACATGTTGGGTACATGGTTGAGATAAGCAGTTGATGAGTTGGCACATACATGAGGTGTATAGTTGATGATATTGGTACATATTGATGAGTAATAGTTGATGAGTAATTGACACATGATTGGTACATACTTGGTACATGGTTGGATGCATTTTTTTGTGGTACATGTTGATTACAAGTTGTTTGGTAAAGGTTGGTGCATGGTTGATGCACTTGTTTACGGTACAGGTTGATTACAAGTTGAGGTACAGGTTGATGCATGGTTGATGCATGGTTTAGGTTTATTTGTATAGGTTTACAATGATATATATCACAATGATAATGTGACAGTGGTTTCATCATTCTACTTCTACTTTAGGGTGGTTGGATGGGGCAAGAACAGGTGGTTGTAGCCAGAGAACATAGGGGGTTGTAGCCTCTTTCTGGTTGTAGCCAGAGATTTGGGGATTTGGATGTTCCCTCAGGTTGTAGCCTGATAAAATAGGGGGTTTGAGCCTCCTTTCAGTTGTAGTTGGAAAACAAAGGAATTTGGTGCTTCCAATGCATGAAATTCTTCAAGACATATAAGAAAAAGAATTCAATGGTTTTCTCCCTCTTTGGGTTTCCATGTAAAACACTAGTGTATTGTGTATGTGTATGATTTTCCATTTGTTCATTGCTTATTTACTTTGCAGTTATTGGATGATAATGATACATTGATATAACACTTGGATTATATGGTTAAAAGTGATTAAATTGATCTATTACTGATTCACCCTCCCTCTCAGTAATCCAACAATTGGTTTCAGAGAAGGTTCATTTAGAAATCAGTTTAACCACTGAAAGGTATATCATGGAGAGAAACAACTTGTAAAAAAATGGAATACCACATTTTGATGGACAAAAGTATGTTTTTTGGAGCATAAGGATGAAGACATATATACAAGCACAGGGATTTCAAGTTTGAAAATCAATTGTAGATGGATACACAACACCAACAGTTCCACCAACAAATGACAAAGCTGTGAAACTTGGTGAGAATAATTCCAAAGCCAAAAATGCGTTTTTGAATGGTCTCGGTGATACAATATTTACCAAAGTTTCACATTGTAAATTTGCTAAAGAGTTTTGGGACAAGCTTCAAAATATTTATGAAGGAGATACAAATGTCAAAGCAAAAAAGATTCAAACTTACAGAGGTCAGTTCGAACAACTAAAAATGAAGGAAGATGAAAATATTGCAGCCTACTTCTTACGAATCGATGAAAAAATGAATGCAATCATAGGATTGGGAGAATAAATCGAAGAATCTGTAATTGTTCAAAAGGTACTAAGATCTCTTCCTATGAGATTCAACCCTAAGATATCAGGACTAGAAGAAAGATCGGATCTGAAATCAATAAGCATGGACAAACTGCATGGAATCTTCACAACATATGAAATGAGAACTGAACAGGAAATCCAGATGTTAAAGAAACATCCTTCAAAGCATCCAAAATATCAAAGAAAAAGAAACAACAACAAGAACAATATAGCAGCAACAGTGACATCTCGGAAGATGATGAAGAAGTGGCCAACTTCGTTAAAATACTGAACAAGGGAACCAATGGTAGGTATAGAGGTAAGCTTCCTTTAATTTGTTTTAATTGTGATCGTATTGGTAACTTTGCAAATAAATGTCCTCATAAGAAAAAGAGAAATGATGAAGGTTACTCAAAAGGCAAACACACATATAAAGGCAAAAGAACTAGAAAGAAAGTTTTTAAGAAAACCTTATGCACCAAAGAATACAAATCATCATCAGATGAAGATGAAGTCAGTGACAGTGAGAAAGAAAGAGTTCTATTCATGGCAGTAAAAGACTCTGAAGAACAACATGAAGAAGATGAAGAAGGATATGAAGAATTTGAATAATAAATTGAAGAGGTAGAAGTTGACTATCAAGAAGAATTAATGTGTGCCATAGAAGTTATCAGAAGAGAAAAGAAGAAAAACAAGAAACTAAAAGAAGAACTAGACAAGAAAAAGGAACACTCCTCCACTGAGAAGATTCATATTTCAGAATCAACAATAGACAGATAGGCCTCAAGAAGAAGAAGGATTCATTAGAGAACGTCCTTTTAGAATATCTTCAACTCCTAGGTATCAAACTATATTTTTTGGTTTATGTCATGCATGTAATAATTTTGGACATAAAGCTGTGAATTGAAGAGATAATAGCAGGAACAATAACAACTTTGAGAATCATACACAAAGGGGTTATTCAAGAAGACCCAATGGAATACAAAGAAGAAGTTACAATATGTTTGAATCTTTGAGCACTGAAGTGGAATGTTACAAATGTAACAATTTTGGACACATGGCCAAAAATTGTAGAATGACAGTCCCTCCTAAAGAACCTCAATAGAATAACAACAGTCACAGACAAGAACCTCAACAGAATAACAACAGTCATGGACAAGAACCTCAGAAAATGACATGGATAAGAAAGCAAGATCAATATAGAAATGAAGAATGCACAGACACTCTACAAGATAAGAAGAAGAAACATGGTTGGTATGTTTACAGTGGATGTTCAAAACACATGATAGGTTATAGAGAAAAATTTACTACATTGTGAAAGGAAAGAAATGGACCAGTCTCCTTCAGAAATGATAATTCAACCAAAAACATTGGAGAAGGCATAGTCCAAATCGGGAAAACGAATAAAAAATCACAAAATGTTCTATTGGTAGACGATATGAAACATAATCTTCTAAGTCTGAGTCAAATGTGTGACCAAGTTCATAAAGTTACTTTTGATTCACAAAAGTGTGAGATAAGAAGAGAAGGTTTAGGGAAATTGATCGGTACAACTGTAAGAACTTCAAACAACATATATGTGTTAAGTGAAATTGGAAATGAAAAGTGTTGTCTAGGAAAGGAAGATGAAAGTTGGCTATGGCACAAAAGAATGGGTCACATGCATTTTGATAACCTTGTCAAAGTCATCAAAAGAGAAGGAGTCATATAAATGCCCCGGATCACGAAACCAACCAACACTTTATGAAAGCATTGTCAACAAGGAAAGCAAACAAAGACCAGGTTCAAATTAAAGGAATATTCAACAACAAGACCATTGTAAATTGTGCATACTAATCTAGTTGGACCAACTACAACAAAGGGATTAAAAGGTGAGAGATACTTTATGTTATTAGTTGATAATTATACAAGAATGACTGCAATTTTCTTTTTCAAGAACAAGTCATAATATTTTTAAAACTTCAAGATCTATAAGGAAATGGTTGAAAATGAGATGGACTCAAGAATCAAATGCTTGAGATATGATAATGGAGGAGAGTTCACTTCAAAGGAATTTATCGACTACTGCAACAGTCATGGAATAAAAATGTAATTCTCCATTGCTAGGACACCTCAACAGAATGGAGTTGTTGAAAGAAAGAACAAGACAATATAGGAAATGACTCGAACAATGCTAATGGATTCGAAATTGATAGATATATTTTGGACACAGGTAGTGCATACATCAATTCACATTCAAAAAAAAGTAATGCTAAGAAACAACACTGATAAAGCTCCCTATGAGCTATGGAAAGGAAGACCAATAAATGTGAAGCTCTTCATAGTTTTTGGAAGCAAATGATACATCAAAAGAGAAGATGGCAGAATGGGAAAGTTTTAATCTCGTGTGGACAAAGGAGTACTTGTTCGTTACTCAAGTACGAGGAAAGCATACAAGTGTTACAATCTAAAATTGAAAAAAGTTGTGGAAATAATCAACATAACAATTGTTGAAATAGGAAGACTAGAATCAAAGGAAGAAGAAAACAAATCAATGGAACAACTTTTTGAAGAATAAGAAGTAGAAGATGAAGTAGAAGAGGAAGATGAAGAGAATCTGATAGAAACGGAAGAGAAATTTTAGCAAGTATCTCCAAAGACACCTAGCAAATGAGTACAGAAGAATCATCTTTCATATCAAATTATTGGAAACAAAGATACAGGAGTTGAGACTAGAAGAAAAATACATTCACTGGAACAAACACACCTAGCACTCTTATCTAAAATTGAACCAAACTATTTTGAAGAATCCAACAAGGATGAATTTTGGAATAAGGCCATGAATGAAGAATTGGATCAAACAGAGAAAAATGATACTTGGGAACTGGTTCCAAGACCAAAGAATAAGACTGTGATCGACACAAAATGGGTTTTTAGGAATAAATTAAATGAAGATGGACAATTTACAAGGAACAAAGATAGATTGGTATGTAAAGGATATGCATAGATTGAAGGAATCGACTTTGAAGATACATTTTCCCCAATTGCTAGAATGGAATCAATCTAGTTTATTTTAGCCTATGCATGCTCAAAAAATGTTAAAGTATATCAGATGGATGTAAAATCATCTTTTTTGAATGGGGAACTTGAAGAAGAATTCTACATTGAACAACCAGAAGGATTTCAATTGTTAGAGAACGCAGATTATGTGTGTAAATTAAAGAAGGCATTGTATGGTCTAAAACAGGCTCCTAGAGCATGGTACTCTAGATGGGATAAGTATCAAACAGAGAAAAAATGGATCAAATAGAGAAAAATGACACTTGGGAACTAGATAAGTATTTGTAGCAGGCATGGTTTAGAAAAGGAAGTGCAGACATCAACCTCTACATCAAGGTAAGTGAAGGTAATATTTTATTAATTGAAGTTTATGTTGATGATATTATTTTTGGTAGTAATGATGACAGGTTAAGCCAGAAATTTGCAAAAGATATGCAGAATGAATTTGAAATGTCATTACTTGGAGAACTATCCTTCTTTTTGGGACTTCAGATACGTCAAATCAACCAAGGAATCTTTATTTCTTGAACCAAATATATCAGAGAAATACTAAAGAGGTTCGGAATGGAATATTGCAAACCATTTATCACTCCCATGCAAACTAGTTGCAAGTTGAGCAAAGATGATGATTCAAAGTCTACAGATCAGAGGCAATATAGGTCAATTATTGGTAGCCTACTTTATGTGACAACATCCAGACTAGATGTAATGCAAGAAGTTGGACAGGTGGCATGATTTCAAGCACCACCAAAGGAGTCACATGTGTTAGCAGTGAAGAGGATTTTTAGATATTTCAAAGGAACAAAAGAGTTTGGATTATGGTATCCAAAAGGAAAGGATCTATCACTTATTGCTTACACAGATGTAGATTGGATAGGTTGTATTGATGACCGATTAAGCACCAGTGGAGCAACATTCTACTTGGGTGAGTGTTTAGTATCATGGCTAAGCAAGAAACAATCATTTGTATCTTTATCTATATTTGAGGCAGAGTATATTGCAGCAGCATCATGTTGTACACAGGTTCTTTGGATGAAACAAACTCTGACAGATATACAAGATGAGTATGATGAGCCCATTCCAATCTATTGTGATAATACAAGCACCATCAGTATCTCGAAGAACCCAGTGATGCACTCCAATATGAAGTACATTCCAACAAAGTATCACTTTCTATGGGAGCAGGTTGCAGAAAAGAATATCAGAGTTGAGTATGTGGGAACAAAAGAACAAGTGGCAGACATCTTCACAAAACCACTTCCATGAGAATCCTTTGAATATCTTCGCCAGAGACTTGGAGTTATTTCTACTCCAAAATGAATTCTTTTTGAATGATTATCTTATATGTATTATATTTACATGAGGAATCACCATAATAGGATAGTTCAGTCAGGGGGAGAAACCCCAAATGGAAAGATACATTTTCCATTGATGACAAAGGGGGAGATATTTATCAGATGCAGAGGAAAGAGGCATGGTTCCTGGGGGAGAGATTTATTTTATGCAAAGGATAGAGGCAGAGGACAGAGGCATGGTTCCAGGGGAGCATATTTATCATATACAGAGGACATAGGCATGGTTCCAGGGGGAGAATGAGTGATATGATTTCATTATTTCATCACAGTGTTTCCATCAATGCCAAAGGAGGATATTGTTGATTAAGCTTGGTTGTCATTGATGTCAACCCTTAAAGAAATCCCTATAGCACAAAGGTTGGGTAGAAATGGATGATAATAAGTTTATGGTTGGGTATTGTCTTATTATGGTTGATAATAAGTAGAAATGGATGAAATCCAAAGTGGTCCCCTTATGGTTAAAGCCCTCACGGGAAGATGATTTGCGGATTGAGTTATCCTAGAAGTATGGTTAGAGAACCCATGCTTATTTATGGAATAATGAGATGAACTCTAGTGAATTTTTCATTGAAACTATCCTAGATGGATAGTGTTTGTTATTCCATTTCCGGTGGTATGTGGAATGTCACATAAATCCTCACGCTTAGAGAGTTATGGCCATGGGAAGTTGGAGAACCCAGGTTTGGGTAATGGACCCAAGTTTGTTTGATGGATAAAGGTATGCGTTTTGATATATTTTTAGGTAATACTATTCTATATTGATAGTACATGTCATTCCATTTCTGGTGGTATGTGGAATCTCACATAACTCTTCACAGTTAGAGAGTTATGGCCTTACGAAGTTGGAGGACCCTCATATGTCATCTAGTAGCCCCGAAAGGTCAAAGTAGTGAAAGTGGTTTAAGAGTTTTTAAAGGTAAATAATAAATTGAAGTGATGAGTGAAATATAATTCAAAGTGAATATAAAATCAATTATTTAAATAATAAATTTAATGGAGAAATTAGAAGTGGGTTAACCCTAAAATAAGGAAAGTGGGCAAAGTGACCTAGAAGATGTTTTTAAGGAATCTACTTGGAGAGTATAAATAAGAGGCAATGCTTTGTCATTTAAATAAAACTTGAAAATAATGAATACCTATAGGTTTCAAAGGTAACCAAATTATATCTAAGCCTAATTTCTGAGGAAAGTGAAGAAAAGAAGGCCGGAATTCGAAGAAGGATAAATTCTTTTGATGATTCTTTCTAAGGTATGTTTTTTTTAGGTCATCTCACCATTTTCGCAATATTTTTTTTTATATAATGATTAAAAACTTGAAATTACTATTCCATTGAGGAAACATATCCAAGTATCTGTGGTAAAAAATTCAGCTTGTGTATCATTATATTTTTGGAGTTACACTCCGTGGAAAATAGGGTTTGTGGCTAGTCTTGAAACTAGTCTTGAAACTAGTCAAAAAAAGGTATTTCGGGTAACAATGTCATAACTTATTCATAACAGATCCAAATTTAGTGAGACAAAATTTTTTGGTTATATTACAGTCTTTAGTATGTTGTGTAATAGTTTTATATCGATTCAAAAAATATTTTGTGTGGGGCACGCTCTACAAGGCCACTCTCAAGAATAAGAAAAATTCAGCAAGGTATGCCATTTTTGCTATAACTCCTTTTTTGAGAGGTTCCAAGTAGTGAAACCTGGAGGAATTGCATAAAACACACTGAAGAACGTTATGTATCAGTTTCATATCTTTATCAATACAATTACAAATTTATCATCATTTCAAGTTAGGGTTGTTGACTAATCCAAAAACTAGTCATGTGAGAAGTTCTATGAAAATGCTAGTCTGTTGTTGTCAAAGTTAAGGAAGGTTGGCAGGTATGTGATAGTATACACCAAGTCTATTACAGAATTACAAATCATATTTGGATGCTGAAATTGATGAGTGATTTTTTTTAAGTTACATGTTGGGTACATGGTTGAGACAAGCAGTTGATGAGTTGGCACATACATGAGGTGTATAGTTGATGATGTTGGTACATATTGATGAGTAGTTGAAACATGATTGGTACATACCTGGTACATGGCTGGATACACTTTTTTATGGTACTGTTTGATTACATGTTGTTTGGTACAGGTTGGTGCATGGTTGATGCACTTGTTTATGGTACAGGATGATTACAGGTTGAGGTACAGGTTGATGGATGGTTGATGCGTGGTTCATGTTTATTGGTACAGGTTTACAATGATATATCTCACAGTAATAGTGTGACAGTGGTTCCATCATTCTACTTCTACTTCAGGGTGGTTGGACAAGGAAAGGACAGGTGGTTTTATCCACCTTCCGATTGTAGTTGGAGAACATAGGGGGTTGTAGCTAGAGAATTGGGGAGTTGGAGCTTCCCTTAGGTTGTAGCCTGAGAAACTAGGGGGTTGGAGCCTCCTTCCAATTGCAATTGGAAAACAAAGGAATTTGGTGCTTCAAATGAATGTAATTCTTCAATACATATAAGAAAAAGCATTCTGTGGTTTTTCTCCTGCTTTGGGTTTCCACATAAAACACTAGTGTACTATGTATGTGTATGATTATTCATTTGTTCACTGCTTATTTACTCTACAGTTATTGGATGATAATTCTACATTGATATAACACTTGGATTATATGGTTAAAAAGTATTAAATTTATCTATTACTGATTCACCCCCCCTCTCAGTGATCCAACATTCTTGGGCATTGTTTTGTCTTCTGCAGGTGTATGTTCCTACCCTATTTCCTCCTCCTTATTTGCGAGCATCTCTTGATTCATGTCAGAATCCTCTAGACATCGTTCCAATCCTTGATGGTCATTTCTACGTTCTCTTCCTTGATGCAATACCGCAGTTGTAGCCATTGGTTGTCAGGGTCCTTTCGTGCTTGGATCCACATTGTATGCCTAGTTGCTTTGAAGTTGGCTATGACCTGATACTGTGCAACCACTTTAGGTGTGATTTTCCAAGTATTGGCGATGATTTCCTACAAGTCATTGTAATATCCTTCGAATAGACATGCATTCGCCTTTTTTTTCTTGGGTTCTCCCCAACGATAGGTATTTCACTGAGTGGCAAGGAATGGATCTCGTGGTAAAGAATAAATAATTAAGATCCTTCCATATGACCAAGGAGATCAAGATGAGTAGCCATGGATAGTGAAATTTTTTCCCCAGGTCCTCTGCATCCTTACAGCCATATAGGAATAGATTCAACAAGTACCAGGCCCATTTGGGTGTGGTGCACTCTGCACACTGTGCTACAGCTGCAACAACCCTAGAAGGGACTTCCTCCTTATGCCATTTCCTGATTAATTTGCATGCCATGATTTTTGTGGCCATTCTTGTCACTGCATCACTAATAAGATTGATTATTATTTTTCACAACCCTCTTTCTATACCATACTTCTTCTTCATTTCCTTGGCCAATGCCTTCTCCTTCGTCTCGTCATCAAGGAACTACACGAGTGTCTCCCCCCCTTGTTGGCAACCCTATGATGTATGAAATGAGCCCCACGTCTATTAAGATGATCTGTTCCAACCACATATATCCTCTATGGGTGACTTCCATCATCTTCTCAATGCATTTGTTTGTGTCTTGGCCCCTCCCAAAGTGTGGGATGTCCAATAGGCCTAGAATTCCAATTTTGGCCAGTCCCGCTGCCCACTGTCTTGGTTGGTTGATTGGTTCACCAAAAGGCCCTATACCCATAGTTTCTAGGTAAACTTTCTTGGAAAACTCTAGGAACTTGTCTGTGGCAGTCACATCATGGTTTGAGTACCTCAATTTATCCACGTATCCTAACATATTGCCTGCGATACACACACCATATGGAATGCACATAAATACTATGGTTGTGGCGGCCTGCTTGCGTGATGATCGTGGTACCAATTGTTTTTTGTTGTGTTGTGGTGGCTATATCAAGTTTCCAGACTCCATCATTTTGTCCTCTGCATACTCCTCTACTCGATCGATGACATGCTCCACTATGCCCTCCTGTGGTTGTTTCGACGTGGTTGTATGTGAAATTTCTGGTGCAACCATTTTTAGCTAGTTTGGGGCTGTCCCATTGACTCTCGGAGCCTCTTAAATGATTTTGGGGTGTGAAGGATTGCCTTCTTCCTCATCCAACATGTCAATTTCCATGCCCACTGGTGTTTTCTGTTGGGTTTCCTCCACTATTGGTGTGCGGCTTCCTAGTGTCATATCAAAGGACTGGATTTTTTCCATGTTGACAACTTATAGAGGTTGATGTGGTTGTTGTTTTCTTCCTTTTGGTTGCGATGGTGGTATGACATTGCTTTGAGGTCGTCTGCAAGTCTAGATCATCTCTCCTAGTTTGGGTGGTGTCATGGTGGTAAAAATGTTCTCTTCCAATCTTAATGGCCTCTATAACCTCTGCAAACATCCCTCTCTACTCTGTATACTCTATCAATCTATGTTTTTCTCAAATTGACAATAACCTTTTCAATCCTTGCGTGTTTCTGTTATATATAAATCGGGTGAAACTTCTCAGAGACATTACCCAAATTGCTTTTTAAATGAACCGATACTTCATGTGTACTTTCCATTGAATTCCCTTGTCATCACCAGTTGGTACGTTTAATGTGGAATCCCATCAATCGTTCTTGTCGTTCAATTTGGATAGTTTCCATCTATTGGCGCTTTATTTTCCATACCCTCCATTTCTGATGTTTCTTCCTTTTAGTGACCACTGGTCCTTTCTCCATCGTGCAAGCGTTTACGAGTGAGCATGCTCATTCTCTTTTCTGTGCACTACACCTTTGTTTCTATATTTTGATATTTGATGCGATAACCCCTCATTTTTATTTTTTTTATATAAGTGTTGGGAGGTCGATTGTCCCTATACAACTTCAGTCGACTCCCATTGATCATCCCTCTGAGTTTTGTTTCTCCTAAATACTTCAACTATACAACTCCCCCATATGTGACAATATTTACTTTGTATGGTCCTAACCAATGCATTTTGATTTTTCCTGGGTTATGAAAATATTTACTGTCATACACCAAGACTAAGTCTCCTTCCTTGAAATTATTCCTTTTGATGTGTCTATCATGCCATGATCTTTCCCTTTCTTTCTGTACTTATTGATGAAACCCTGCTAGAATCATGTCTTCCTCCATGATCATCAGTTGACTTATCCTTTCCTGTACTATGCCTCGTTATTTCATGTTTGTAATTGTTGCTACACACAGACTAGGTACCAAAAATTCTAATGGCACCACTGCTTCTTTTCCATACACCAATCTGAATGGTGTGTGTCTTGTCAATGTTTTGCATGTGGTTCTATACACACATAATATTGTTGGTATCTTTAAGTCCTAATCATCCCTATTAACATTGCAGATGTTTGTCAGTGCATTTTCAAGGATTTTGTTAAAGGCTTCCATAGGTCCATTTTCTTGAGGATGATATGGTGTACTCTTTTGATGATAAACTTGAAACTCAGTCATAAATTTAATAGTTTTTTCAATGAAATGAGTGCCTTAGTCACTCATCAAAATCCTTGAGAAGCCAAATATAGTGATCACTTTCTAAAACAGGAAGTGTGTTGTTTTCTCTACGCTGCAAATATTTATTGGTGCTTCTTCTGCCCATCTTGTTAAGTATTTTGTCATAGTGATAATGTACCTCGCTCCTGACCTTTTTGTTGGTGGTTTAATTGGTCCTGCAAAATCTATGGCCCATTTATCGAATATCTATAAGGTTACTTGTGGTCTCAGTGACATCTCGCCCCTTCTATTCAATTTACCAACCCTCTCACATACATTGAATTTTTGGAAGTATTACTTTGAGTCTCTGTGAACAGTCGACCATGATAGACTTGCATGTAACACCTTTTGCATGGTAGCTTTGCTTGCATAATGTCCTCCTTCTATTCCCTCATGGGATTCTACTAATATCCTTGGTCTCTCACATTCTAGAAAACATCTTCTCAATATTCTATCTACACCCATTTTGTATAAGTGTCATGCGATCAATTGATAGTCTGCGATCCAGAATACCAGGTTTTTCTTCTATGTAGTGTTGAATTCCTGTGGCATAGTCCCTCTACTCAAGTACTGAACAATGTATGCAAAGTATTCATCGACTATATGGACTGAAGATAGTTGTGCATTAGGAAACTTATCCTCTAGACTCGTAGGTTTCTCCCCATTTGTGATCCTCGACATGTGATCAGGTCCTTTGTTCAACTTTCCTGGTTTGACTATCACTTCAAAGTCAAATTACTGGAACAAGAATAACCATCTACAAATTCTCACCCCCAACACTAGTTTGTTGATGAGGTATTTAAGCATTGAATGGTCTGTGAACATATTGAAAGTTTTTCCCAATAAATAATGCATAAACTTCTGAAGCACATAGACCATCGCTAAGCCTTCCCTTTCTGTGGTATTAAAAAAATTTCTCTGATTCTGGCACTTTCTTCTAGCAAATGTTATCGTATGGTCCAATTCTACTACTCTTGGCTGTGCTAGTATAGGTCCAAGTGATATCACTAATGAATATACATGGACATGGACTATATTATCCCAATATGGGAATACCAGTATTGGTGCGTTTACCATCTTCTCTTTCAAGGTGTCCAGTCTGCATTAACAATGCTCATTCCAATGAAACTTATTGTCTTTCCTTAGCAATTTCTCCATTGGAGCAGTGATCTTCGCATATCCATTTATCAATTTCCTATAGTATCTTGTGTGTCCCAATGTCTCTCTCAATTGGGAGACTTGTTTTGGTGGTGGTAGATTGACAATTACAACAATGTTAGAAGGATCTACTAGAAATCCTTGTTTGCATACTATATGGGCCAATAATATCCCAAAATGTGTTCTGAATATGCACTTCTTGATATTTAACGATATTTGAGACTACCTGCATATTTCTAACATCATCTGCAAGACCTATACATGGTCTTTCAACAAACTATAGACTTTCCAATCGTCCATATATACCTCTAGAAACTCGTGGATGAATTCCTTGAATGCCACTATAAATACTCTGGAAAATATTGTTGGTGAATTCTTCAATTCAAATGACATAATTGTATACTAGTATGATCCCCATTCCATGGAAAAAGTGGTGTTGTATCTGTCTTCTGGTGCTATATTTATCTGATGATATCCTGAGAATCCATCGGTGATGAATTATATTCCTGTCCTCCTACATTCTCCAACACTTCATCTGTGAAGGGAGTAGGGAAAAGGTCATGTAGGCACGCATCGTTAAACTTCCTTAAGTCGACACATATTCGTATCCCCCCTTGTTTTTCTTCTAAGATACCATCAGGTTTATCCATTATGATTCCTCTATAGGTTATATGATTCCATCCTCCAACATCCTATCAATATCGTCTTTGAATTTTTGGTTATATATCAAGTTTAGTTTGTATGGTCATTGTCTGATCGGTCTTTCCTCAAATCTGAGCAGTATGTTTATTTCGCCTAGATCTCCTGCTATGTATTTCATTTCTGTGAACATTGTTGGGGACGGGTCATTGTACTTGTGCATTAACTCTTTCATTCTTTCCATTGTTTGTTCATCCCAGTAGTCTCCAATGCTAGCCATTTTGGGATTCTCAATTGTCCCAATGTTTACTTTCTTCACCTTGATTAGTGCAAAAATTACTTATGATTCCATATGTGAACCGTCTACTTCTCTTTCACCTTCACCTTCCTCAATCTAAATATCGTGTGGGTCATATTCATTTGGTGCTTCTCCCTGCACATGGTAGCATGACAATAGTTCTTTTATTATATGTCTATTTTGTTGTTTTTCTTTTGTCATGAGTTCAACCTCCATTTATTTAATGAATATCACCCCTCTGATTTGTTTAAGTGTTTTGTCTATGTTGGGGTTCTCATGCTCAAATGAGAAAGTGGCTTTAAAGTTATGTTGCAATACTTTCTAGCTCATAGTTCCTCTACGCAGTTCTTGGTTTACATACCACTTTGTTGGGATACCGTCTAATGTGTGAACACAATAATGAGGCCATTCCTTCGATGGTGTCATCCTCCATATCATTTTTCACTTTTCCACATGCTATGTTGGTTCTCCCTGTCCATCATACTACTCTATATAGTTGTTTCCTTGTTCTGCACCAAACCTAATGTGCAATAACCATTTACATTGGTACCAGTCTTTCCCTGTTTCTTTGTGTGCACCCTACCATCTTGCAGGTGTTGCCTTGAGTGCTATATTTAGGTCTAAGAGCCTCTGATTTTCTAACACTTCATCTTTGTACCATGTTAAGAATTCTTCTATGTCCTTCACCCCATGTAATTTGGGAGGTTCCCTTATCTTCGTACCTACCCATCTTATTGTGCAGTATATTCTTGTGCATATTCTTATGGAGACTTTGTGTAACCTCTGCCTCCATTTTTCTAATCCCATATCTGATTCTGACACACATGAGATGATTATTCACCAACTAAGAACCCCATTTTTGGCTAGATTCATGTAATATTAATCTCACGTAGTTGTTTTGTACAACTAGTTGATTTCCTCCAGGTCCAAGCAAGTAGGTTCTACAAAATTTTTCCCTTCAGATGGGTCCAGTGGCGCAATGACTTTGTATTCTCCTGACTCAAATTTCATCTTCCATGTATTTAAGTTGATTATGGCCTGGTTATCTGTTATCAAACTAATCGGTAGGTGTAGACACTAATAGATCTCCCTAGATCCACCTGGATCTAGAACAAAACATGACAGGACATGACTCTTTCCCTAAGTTATAACCATTGAATTAGCTAGTAAGGAGGAATAAGTGACATACCTTTGTATCGCTTCCTTAAGTCTTTGTTTCTCCTGCTTCACTCCGGTGCTCTCATGAGGTCAGTACTAAGACAACACAAACCAACCAAAGTGAAGATAGTAAAACATATTCAATGTCAACTTATGCATATGATCAAGGAATTACACAATAAAGTAAGAGTGACTTTATGGGAAAAGGACATGTTGTTGTATCATATTAATCAAAAGTAGAAGATACAACCTGATCACCTTGATGTCGCAAGCTTCCTTTTAGTGACTCTTGGTTACAACAAACATACTTGCTCTGTACTTGCATGAAGAATATCCAATTCCTCTTGATAGACCTACTAGAGTCTCCAAGCTTCTGTTCAAGTAGGGTTCTTCACACAATTCCTTCACTATTTCTTCAATTAATCTTGCTTAACCTTTTCCATGAGAATCCTTTCAATATATAGGAGAGGGTGATATGGTTACATGGATGAGAATGATCCCACCAAATCAGAGAATCCAGTAAAATGAAAACCATACAAATGCCAACTCATTTTCTAAAAGATTCCCTTTTAGAACCCTCGAGACTTCTTCTCTTTTCCAAGTTTGAAAACACGTTTTCACCCTATGTATAGAAAAATATACGAGAAGTTCACACCCTAGATGAAGGTGGCCTATGAGAATGGGTCATTCTTGCACCCTAGGCCATATGTAGCCTGCGAACTCACTTTGAAAAGATGTTTTCTGGAAGGAGATAAATGCCACTTTTCTCAGGAGAAAGTTCTTGTTGGGAGCCTGAGTACACTATTGTCAATACATCACCAAGATGACCAAAATCATGTGTAAAAGAATGCCCCCCAAAGTATGAGGTCAGAATCAGTGACAACCAAAATACTTTGTAAACTGTGTGTGTGTGTGTCGGAAACCAGGAGCACACCTAATCAAAAACCTGCAAACAACCAAGCATCTGCAGAATATCATACTAGCTCTGAGGTAGGAATTCCCATACTCAGATCATGGACATATGACATCATAAACATAGGTCATGGCCACCAATCATACACCATGGATCCATGTCGTCAAAATATCACATAGCCACCAAGAATACACTGTGCATCCATGCAAGAAGATTCAAATTAAGATTACATAGCCACGAGACATACAAAGTGGATCTATGTGTCAGCAAATTATACATATTCCTAAAAGTACGAATCTAACCATGTGATTACATGTGCTAAAGTCGAACATGGTAGAAACCACTTGATTACCGATCATTGATGAAACTGTTAACAGTGTGACGGAAATCACCATTAATGTCAATGACTCCTAAGGTACACTAGTACAATCCATCGAATGTGAATAAATGAGTTGAGGTCAAACATTTAATGGAATATCCCGATCAGGGGTCAATGATGAAAAACCACTGTCAAAAGCGAGGAAACCTGCCATTGAGGAATGCAAGTTCCAAGGTACCAAATAATTTCTAAGTCTTGTTTCTGGATAATGAGCTGGAGTCGACGGAACAAAAATTGTCATAGGAGGGCCTTGATGTATCCCCCATCAATGACACGAAATGAGTAACAGACTTTGAAAGTGAAACAGAGCATGATATAGGTTGAACTGGACATAGGGAAGGTCGACACAGAGAGAATGGACAACTACAGATGGTCGACTCAATAGAGGTTTCGGATGAACTTCTCTTCAACATATGAATGACACGACCAATGACTTGGCAGCACTAACTCAGAGATGAATCAGGATATGACCTTATAGTAAGTCGAATGAGAGACCAATGGATTTCCCAAATCAGTTTCAGATAACAAATAGGGGGGTGTCATGTTCAAGAGCGACACTTACTGCCAATAATATGAATACAAAAACATATCCCTTTCCCAAATTTTCCCCCACCATTTCTGGCGAGTACCTCTTTATTTTTACACAAGCTTGAGGAGGATAACATATGCTTGTTGATGTAAGCTCATCCTTTGGATGAGTCCCTCGGAGTATTTTTAACGAACCCTAGGAATGAGTGGTTTGGTCCCATTACGGGTCTTTCGATGCTTTTTTAACGAGTCCAAAGATAGAAAACTCGAAGGTTTTTCATGATTATAGAGTCTGGAAAAACACTTAAATGAGAACTTTCTCAATTCCTTTTCGTAAAATAGTATGATGAGACTGAAAAAGAGATAAATTATCACCGAACATACGCTTTCTTCAAATACTTTAATGAGCATGAAAATAGCAAGATCGCTCAACAATATTTTCATGTTTAGAGAGTCTGAAAAGAGCTTAAAGAGGACTCTAGGGGGTTCCTTTTTCATATAACCATGTTGAGCCTGAAAAAGTGATAAAAGTGTGCTCGATTACATTCTCATGTATTTTCGAGCATGAGAATGGACAAAGACCAAGGTTGAGTTTTTGTGCAAAAAACCATAAAACAACAACTTAAACATGCAATGAAAAAGAGAAAATATTTGTATCCCTGTGTATGGACATCGAATTCGTCATGTCTAAAAAAAGTCACACTCATAGGGGTATTAGGAATTAGGTTTAATAAATAAAACAATTATAAAAACCAACCAAAATGGTAAAAGTAAATATAAGTGGGTAAAAGTTCTTTTTACCATAGTCATTGTAACTTTGCCAAGATTTTAGCCCAAAACCCCTCTTTTGCCCTTGAATTTTGGCGCTTGATTGTGGAATGTAAGAACAACCATTTGGCGAACCGTCTTCGACAGTGAGGTAAGCTCCTTGTTTTCTATCTTTTCATGGTTCAATTTTTTATTTTCATTGGTAAATTTCAAGTTTTTGAGCTTGTGTTAGGGCTCAAATTTGTGCTCAGGCATTCTCGCAGGCTAGCCACACGGGACCTATGAGAATGCATTACTCTCATAGGTGGCCCCAAAGGAACCTACAAGAACCTCGCACTATGCCAAAGGGGCACCTGTGAGAACTGAAAAATGAAAATTTTCTTTAATGTTTGCTCAATGAAAAATGTACCAAGTCTTGAAGAGAGTTGTTGACCTTCTTCTTATGGTTCTTGTGAAGGTATTTGGCTATCACCATGGTTTTAGAATGGCATGAAAGAGAGAATGAAGAAGATGATGTTATTTTCGAGAATAACCCGGGCACCGTTGCCACTTTGCGAGACTATGGTCTTCTGAAATTATTTCGGATCCCGGGTATGAGGGCCCAAGTCAGGCTGTGGAGTACCTCGTTCATATGTGGGATGTGGACCAATAGGTATTCCACGTGGGAGTCCACACATTGTCCCTATATATCAAGGACGTTTATTTCCTGACAAGACTGTCATGGCATGGGTACCACGCTAGCTTGATTGGTAGCTGAGGTGGTGGGATGCCTATGAGTGAATATTGTCATGAGTACTGTGTTCTAGAGGCAGAAAAAGAGAAAAGGAAAAGTGGCCATTTGGGGGGTCCAAGATTTGACCCTTCGCACTATTTTGTTCACCATTACTCGTATGGATGGGAGTGCTACTCCACACATGGCTCTCTAGAGCTACTTTTAGTATGCCATAGAGTGCACTAAGACTCAAGTTCTTAACTGGTCAGATGCAGTCCTTCGTAGCGTAAAGAGGCAGTTGACTAAATGCAGGAGAGACAACCTGAAGCAATTTGGGTACGGGTCATTGTTGGTGTCCTTCCTTCTTGAGAGGGTTCCCTTGCTGAGGTTGCAGGTTGAGTGGGGTTTACCGGCTCTAGAGGATTCGAGGATGCTAAGGTGGTGTAATCTCATGGCCCGACATGTAGCTGGACCAATGATCAAATACAATGATTCCTTCCTTGACTGGTTGCAACCACAGATGTTGATGGTCGATGATTATGCCTATGTCGGGTTGGACTTCCGAGGGGATCTGGACTTGGCCCTACCCGAGGGTGCTCAGTGGGGGGATCTTGGTAAGAAGTACACATTTTTTACTTTTTAAATGTTTTTGTGAATTTTATCATATGAAAATGGTTTTATGTTCGTCCAAGGTCTAATTACAAAAATTCTTTTTTGATGACACAAACGTGGGGCCTTATCGACCTCCGGGTACTTCTCCTATTCAACGACGAGGAGAGGTGGCTTTAGTGCCACAATGGGACACTGAAGATTATGAGGCAGTGGAACAAAACTTAGAGGGTTTGAATGCAGACATTCTAGACATGCCTCTTGGAGAGGTCCCGCGACGTTATCAATGTCATACGGTGGGGGTGTCAGAGTTTGTTGGCCGACTGCTTCATAGGGTTACCTGGGCAGACATGTGTTACCATGAACGTCATTCATGACGTCACTTTGTAGAAGCTATGAGCTTCAGATTTTGAGATTTTGGTCCTTGGACAGAACTTTTTGTAAAAACCTTTTTTAATTGTTATACATACATACGAATTCTACCGGCTTATCTTGTGTTGTGTGATACTTGTGATGTGATTGATTTATAAATGACCAAAATGTCTATCTAATACATAATTATCTAATGCATCAGTTAATGTATTTAGACATCTAGGAATATGTTGGTACTCAATATAATCAAAATAACGTTCCAAGAGGCGAATTTGAAAATATACCCGTAAAAAAGTAGGACTTCAAATAGCATTGACATTAATTAGTTGTAGTACTACGAGATGAAAATCGAGTCACACAACCAAGTGAAAGATACCGAGTGAGATAGCATTAATAAACAATTCGATGATGACGCTATACTCTACAATATTGTTGGTCACACAGCCAAGGCACACACCTCGTAGAGTGATAAGTTCGTTTGTAGGGGCGTAAATTGCCCACGCAGCAGAAGCAAGGTTCCGAGTACTACGGCTAGCGCCATCAGTGAAGCCAATGTGGGGTAGCGAAAAGTCTGACATCTAGAAATCAAACACAATGTCACATAAGGGCAAAGACTAGATAACAAAAAAACATACTACAATGACACACAAGAAGTATGATACAAGAAAGTACAAGTACTCGTGCACAGGTGATCTTATGCATAGTACTTCTTTAAGTACAACCCATTTCTGGGTTCACTCAAAGGGATACTATCGTAATCTACTAACTCGTAATATTATTTCTCCAAAACTCGTTTAACGATATAAGGACCTTGCCACATGGCTTCGAATTTTCCAGCTCCTAGCATATCTCAATCTTGTTCGTAGAGGAGAACCAGATCTCCTTCGGAGAAGACGCGAGGCTTGACATGTTTGTCTTATTGGGCCTTGACACATTTCTTCTGGGCTTCTATGACTAGGGTAGCATTGCGTCGAGTTTCATCTAATCACATGAGATACAACAGACGTTCTTCCTCTGCAGAAGTGTTTGGTAGGAGTTCGATGGCTAGTTTTAAGGAGGGTATCTCACATTCAATCGGGAGGATGACTTCTAGACCATAGACTAACTGGAAAGGTGTAAACCTAGTAGTGGACTTAACGGACGTCCAGTAAACCCACAATGATGAAAAAAACATTGTGTGCCAACTTGTTTTGTGAATCCCTATCATTCGTCAAAGCATGGTTACGAAAAATCTATTAATCGCTTCGACTTGGCTGTTGGCTTGTGGGTAATAGGGTGTTGAGTTTTTAGGGTGAATACCCAACTTTTCAGTGAGTTCGGACATCATGAAGTTTCTAAAGTGGCTATCATGATTAGTGACGATAGCCTGAGGAACACCAAAATGAGTTATGATGTGATTGAAAATGAATAATGCTGTAGTCTTTCCAGTATTTTCAAATTTCGACATCACCTCGGCCCATTTCGTAAAATAATCTACAGCTACAATAATGTATCCATGCCCCCCGGCCAAGTGGGGGTGACATGTCATGAAATTGATACCCCATTTCGCAAAGGGACCAACAGAGGCCACGGGGTGAAGAGGAGCAATATGTGATCATATCTTATGATTATAGGTCTGGCAAGCATGGCATTTTTGGATGGAGGTTATGTAATTGTTAAATAAAGAAGGCCAAAAATACCCTGCTTGTAATATCTTCTAAGCAGTAGCATACCTGGACATATGACCACCACATTCTCTAGAATGGTAGTCATTTAAGGCTTTCTCAGCATTGTCAAATATGAGGCAGCGTCGAAAAACTGAGTCAATCCCACGACGATAAAGAGTATCCCTGAGGATAATATATTGACGGGCTTGGTAGCGTATTCGACGCCGGTCAGTATTGGAAAAATTGGGCCGAAAATTTTGGGTTTGGAAATATATGATGATATCGCCATACAAAGATCATCAAAACTAATGAGGAAAAGGGATTCATCAGCTAATGAATTGGTTGCTACATTTTCCGTTTCAGAGTAGGGAAAGTCGCATATCAACTCGACAAACACTAAGGACTTCTTGGACTTAGCTTGTTTGAATTACAAGTTAAACTCTTGGAGTATCACAATCCATTTGGAGTATTTCCCCCCTAGAAATTGACGTGTGAGAATGTGTTGCATAGATTTGTAGTTAGAAATTACCATAGTCTTGCGAGAGAGGATATAGTGCCGGAAACGTTGAACTGCTTGGATGGCTTCCAAGGCTATCTTTTCGACATGTAAATACTTGGTTTCAGTAGGTGTTAGACTTCGACTCAAGTAATAGATAACATGTTCATCATGAGAATCATCCTCTTGGATGAGAACCATAGAGATGGTGTAATCCGAGGTTGCGAGGTAGAGGAAATAATCACGACTGTAATNAGGGGGGGGGGGAAGAGAAGTGGAGCACATGTCAGGGATAGTTTCAAAGCTTCGAAGGATTTTTTTGCGATGGTATACCATATGAACTCAAACCCCTTTTTGAGTAGTCGTGTAAATCCAAGAGTTATCTCGGCATAGTTCAAGATGAAACAACAAAACAAATTTGCTTTCCCTTGCAAACTTTGTAACTGGCGAAGTGTAGAAGGAGGAGGGAGATTGAGAATCGCCTCGACCTTTAAAGGATCTACCCTGATCCCTTGATGTGAAAAAATAAAGCCTAGAAGTCGGTTGGATTCTATGCAGAAAACACATTTGTGAGGATTCAAGCGTATATGGTAAAACCGACAGCGGAGGAAAATGGCTCGAAGGTGGATTGGATGATCGACCCAGTGCATGGAATGAGCGGGTAAGTCATCAATATATGGCTGCACGATGCGCTCGATATCATGGAAGGCATAAGACATAGCGTGCTGAAATGTTGCACCAACATTCTTTAGATCGAAAGGAAGTTTTCGATAGGCAAAAGTGCCCCAAGGACAAATGAAAGCGGTTTTTTGTTGATCCTCGAGAACAATATTGATTTGATTATATCCATAGAAACCATCCATCAGAGAGAATATTTCACTTCCGGCGCAATCATCAACAATCTAATCAATGAAGGGGGTAGGAAAGTTGTCTTTAGGACAAGATTTGTTAATATCCCTATAATCAACGCATACGTGGATTGTACCTTGTTTCTTGTCAATCGAGACAAGATTGGAAACCCAGTCAGTGAGGGCCACCGGGTAAATAAAGCCAGCTTTGAGAAGTTTCTCGACTTCAAGCTTGATAGCATCTTCTTTACGAGGGTGAACTAGATGAAGGCGTTGTCGGATGGGTTTAGCATCTAGGTATGTATTAATCTCATGTATCACAATGTCAGGGTCGATACCCGACATTTATTCATAGCTCCTAGTGAAGACGTAACAAAATTATTTGAAAAGTGACTTGTAGGTGATGATTTCATCAGGGGAACACAAAGCTCTGATATGCACATTTTCGACAATTCCAGGTTTGATGGATATGTTGATGGGAATAGTGGGTGAGATATTTCTTAAGTTCCCTTCGGAAAACACATCATGTGTGGACTCAGGAATGGTTGAAATGATGACAATGGTCGTCGGGGTCAAGATCCATTGGTAGCTCTCGAAGGTTTCTTGTTCCAAGAAGAGGATGGAACGGTGATGGCCATTGTTCTAGGGGGTGTCTTCCATGACAGACATAATCATCTCATTCGTGGGAAAAATGATGTGGAAAGGATCTGGAGATAACTCACCAAGAGAGGGGGTATAAGGGGTTGCCAATTGAATGGCCTGAAAGGTATATTCGACCAGACTCAAAGGCATTTCATCACCGTAACGAAGATCATCGTCGGGGTTGGGTACCATCCATGGGTCATGAGACGTAGAGGTTTTGTGAATCGAGGTGGAGATCTTGTTGATTGAAGCGAAAGATGAGTGTCGAACATCGGGTGGTGGAATGGGGAAGGTACCCATTAACGAAGAGTCTTTGAGAATACCTACCCCAACGTTCTTGTAACCTGGTGGGTTTTAGCGATGAACGGTATGTTACCAATACATGTATCTGAGTTAAAGAAGGCTAATTGGTCAACAGTAATTACCTTTCCTTGATGTGGGAAACGTACAACACGAAAAAGAGTTGACACAATTGCGTGCATGGAATCGATCTAGCTACGGCCAAGCAAAAGATTGTAATCGAGAGGAGCGTCAAAGACTTCCACTTTGACTTGGACAGTTTTTCCTTCTAGCATGATTGGCAATGAAGGAAGGACATTGCAAGGCTTAAAACTAGATCCATTGAAGGCTTTGAGTGTGTTATGGGATTCAGTCAAAGAGGGAGAGCCGATGGCTTTTGAGTAGGTAACATACATGACACATGTCGATGCACCCTCGTTGATAACGGTTCTACAAATGTTTTTTTCGAAGACAATCACTTGGATTTGGAACGCGAGTTGAGGGGGTAACCTTGGAATGTGAACTTCCAAGTCAAAAATTATTAAATTTAAATTTGTTGGGTCGATTCCATTGATAGCTTTCAATAGTGCCTTCTATTGTGTGGGACAACTTTGAAGGACTTCAAGAGCTAACATCGTAGAATATGCTTGGGCCAGATCTTCAACAATGCTGTAGTTTTGGGCAGCACGGGCATGAGGATTGAAAGCCGATTTTCAAACAATGCCCTTCAGAGGGGGGTAAAGAACAATGTCAAGGCTCGGTCATTCAAGATGAAGAGGGTCATGGGTAGGTGGAGTCATGGGAGATGGTTGGGCCAATGAAGGAGGGATATCATCAACCTTTTCTTTAGAGGGAGAATAATCTTTGGCTCGAGTGGTAAGTGCGATGTCATTCTTCTTTGAATCGCAAGTACGCATTAATACATAGGATGTAGTGGAAGGGGAATGTTGGTCATGAATGACCAATTGGGCCTGTTGTTGAGAGGGGAAGGGTTGGGAAAAAATGGCCGGAGTCGGTGGTTTTGGGGCCCCTTGAAGGAACTTAGTAACCTCGACGCATCATGGACAATCCTTCATGTAGTGATCATCACCATAGATAAGACAAGGGTATCGGGGTTTGTGCTTATCCCTATCGTCAACAGGGGGATTTTTTGTTTTCTCTGCTTGTGAAGTATTTTTGTCCTCCTTATTCTTACCCTTTCCCTTTCTGAATTTTCTTTTACCGGCTGGGGTAGATTGAACCACATTTACCTCAGAAGTATTGTCGGTGGGAGGGGTAGGAGACGAAGCATTTTGAACATTAGAAGAAATGGGTTTGGGGTTGTTTCTTGAGGTAGAATGTGGTTGAGATTGGAAAGTGCCAATCACAGCATCGGCTACATGGGAAGCAACTGGAGTAGTTGAAGTGGCAGAAGTGGAAGGACGAGGTGCATCAGGGAGTAAGTCGTAAAGAGTACCCATTTGTGAGTGAACGAGGTCAAGGTATTGAGCACGAATTATGGCCTATTCTTCCGCAACAACTCCACCCATGGCAATGTCACGACTGATGTTGTTCACAAATGATTTTTTGAACCACTCTGCCATCAACTGATCAGGAATTTCAAGTTTGATGAGACGTCGTCTCCGTATCCACTCATGAATGTGATTGGATATATGAGTGGCTTTGTTTTGTTTGAAAGAACTCAAAATCTCAGTCCCTGTTTCATAACGGATCGGTAACTAGTAGTGGGTGAGGAAATCCATAGCTAGGGTGTTGAAGTCGGTGAAGAAACCTCATGGTAATTCTATATACCACTTCACGGCAGAACCTATGAGAGTTCTTTGAAAAATACGTAAACGAATAAAGTCATCCATAAAGGAGTTGGATGAGCACTAGAGGTGAAAATTCATCACGTGATTGTTTGGGTCCTCTCCCACTTTGACATCAAATTTAGGGATGTCAAATGGCATCTTGGTAGGTATAGCGGGCCATTGGGGAGAGTGACGGATCAGATCGTTTAAAATCCTTGACAAATATGGAAGATCCAAAGTGGCTAAGAAGGGTAACTATCTATTCACATGTGGGTACTGGTGGCTTTGGGGAGGGAGTCCCATCAGCAAACTAGTGGGACAATAAGTAGTCTGCATATAATGTGAAGACCCAGGCAAATTCGGTGATTGTTGTGGAGGAAAGTAGCTCATGGGATTGTATCCTTGAACTGGGATGTGAGTTTGAGCATTCGATCCCCAAATAGGATTGGACGTACCTGTATATGGTTGGCCTATACTAGGGGGTATAACGCATGTAGCTAGAAGTTGTTGCCCCCCAGTCGATTGAGGATTATGTTGTATCATATGGTTCCAATACTAGGCCAAGGATGGAGGTATGTTTTTTCCATAGGGTGGGGTTTGTGGGGTTGTCCTCCAATCAGGGGTTGAGTTCCAATTAGGGGTTTTGTTCCAATTGGGATTTGTGTTCCAATAGGAATTTTCCCTACAAGGGAGGGTTGAGTCAAACCTCCTTGGTGAAATTTTCCACCAATAGGAATCTGGTAATTTGGCGTGAACGACGGGATGGTGCCACTAGGATTGGTGCCACCGATAGAAGATGGAAAAGGTCCTCTAAAAGGGGGTTCAAAAAGTGTCAGAATGAAGTCGGAAGGAGAGTTCCCAGAAGAAGAGGGACCACCAGGAGTTTCGGATGGGGTTTCCGTAGGAGTGGGAATAGAAGCACTCAACGCACGGTATCTAGGTGGAAGTGTTAGGGTGACACTGGACGAGAGCGTTGTGCCAATGGGGGCTTGACTAGCCATTGTAATCCTAGTGTGAATACTCATAGTATCTGTGAAATGGACCATTTTTAAAGGGAGGGTCAAGACATGGTCAGCTCGCAGAGCTTCTGTACTAGGAAAATAATAAGAAGTAGTAAAAGGTATTGCATCTGGGTCAGAAGTTTCAAGGAATGCAGGTGAGATGGTGATATCAATGCATGTGCCTGAACCAAAGAGATCCATCTAAAAATGCCAGTAGTCCAAAAAGTATCTTGGCCCTTGGGTCCTAGAAAAGGTTCAGTCAGTGATCCAGAAGACAAAACAACTAAGTCTCTAGAAGAATTCACTCACATAATACATCTCTCAGAATCGAGGTGAAGTTGAAATTCCTCTCGAGAACTGGTAATACGGAACCATTCTAGAGAGTCATTTCTTTCCACTTATGGAGTGGTGACGTCTTGGACTTCACTCTATTGAGGAGAGCCCTCTGGTGAGCTTGTAGGAAAGGGTTGAGAAACTTCCAGATTTTCTGGGGGTAAGCCCTTCATTCTACATGAACGTCGTGGAGGGTCCATTGTGAACGAGTTACAAAATTACGAAGAATATCCTGTGGTCAACTTGGGTAAACAAACAACATGCACTAGTAAAAATTCTAGGAAACAACACCAAGCAAACAAGACCTTCTAATTCTGAGGTTACTAGTTGGTGATGAAATCCAACATCGCAATAACGAGACGAGAAGGGGCTAGGCTAGGGTGGAAAAGTTACATTTACGACCTGCTTAACAGACTTACGCCCTGGTGGAAGCTCCCACACATAATTGTGGGTATACCCTCCAAGGAGCCCGAGTGAGTTTGACTAACGTTGATTCCAGGTACCATGAAGACTTGCCCCTTCATAGTCACCTTGTGTAAGACCTTAAGAAGATAGGCCACTAAGGTTACCACCAACAACAATAAAGCTTGGGGGGGACAGTTGACAGTCCAATCCACACGCAAGGGTAGGGTATCTAGCCCGAAATCAACTTCGAGGCTTCCACTCATCATTGTGGGTATACCTTCAAGTTACCCCTGTAATACATGCAATCTCTACACTGATATCAACAAAGCAGGGTGAGTAACTCTGTCAATATCAATGAAACCTCGGGTTTGACCCTTGTGTGAGAAGGGATTCCCAGGACAAAATGTTGCAAATGGAATTTAACACTCCTTAACACAAGATGTTATTGTGTGTTTTGTTCTTTGGAGAGTGTATCTCTCTGCCTATTCCAAATCTCTAGCCTAGCTAATTTTTGGTGTAATAGAGCCCTAGAAAAGAGTTACTAGTTAAATTTTAAAATCACGCAATATTATTAAAGGTTGTTGTTACTCAAAGGAAAAGGAAATGAAACCAATGTTGTGTGAGAATCTGACCCAACAATACAAAGATAGGAATGAAAAATATCAATTCTTCTTTGATGAATCCTATTTACAGGAGGGAAAGAGGAGTTTTCTAGAACGAGCTTGAACTAGGATATATAATCTTCTTTAAAATGCAATCTTCAATGAATCATGTAACAATGACAATTCTCTATTTGTTCTATTTCAATGATTGATTTCCAATATTTTCAAAATGAAAATGCTTTTAAAAAGAAAAATGTTTTTTACTTTTCAAAAATAACCACCATGGTGGTGAAACTAAGGAAAACTAATAACTAACGAATAAGCAATAAACAAAACCCAAACCAATCTTTCAATGGAGACAAAAATGACAAGCAGACAAGACTAGTCTTTTCAATTGCATGAGAACAATGATTTTCCAAGTAATGAGAAAATGAGAAAGAAAAACAATCCCAACTTTCAAATCGATCACTGTCTCCTAACCAAACAAGTACTCAGATTCCAGGATTAGAGATTATATCCTTGCTAAGAAAAGTCAAGAGATGAGAGTTGAGAAAAAGATGGACAAGAAGAGCCTTTGATTTTTGAAGATTGATCGTGCACAAAATCCGAAGTCAAGAAACAACCAACCAGTGGTTCAAGAAGTTCTTTTCAGACACCTATATAGATTTGGGCAATTGAGCATACCAAAACCCTAAATCCAAAAATTTTAAAAAAGGGTTCGTAGGTTATCAATAATGTACAGTGAGAGAATGGATCATTCTCATAGGCTAACCTCAAGCATAGTGCGAGAATATCGCACTGGACTGAAAGGTAGGGTGCAAACTCAAGGGGTTCTTGTAGGCCACTAAGGGGTTCAGTGCGAGAAGGCCTGAAACTAGGAAAAATTTTGGAAAAAGAAAAAAAAATTGAAGGGACTTCTGGACCCAGGGAGTCTTTCAGCGTTTCCTGAAGACTCGGAGATTGATATAAATGAAGAAAGGTAAGGCAAGAGAAAATGACCAAGGAAAAACACCAAAAACCACTAAAAAAAATGGGTTGCATCCCCATTGGAGTCGCCAATTTTGTTATCGGACTTATCGATAGGTGCAGACACTAACAGATCTCCCTATATCCACCTGGATCTAGAACAAAACATGACAGGACATGACTCTTTTCCTAAGTTACGACCATTGAATTAGCTAGTAAGGAGGAACAAGTGGCATACCTTTGTATCGCTTCCTTAAGTCTTTGTTTCTCCTGCTTCACTTTGGTGCTCTCGTGAGGTCAAGACCAAGACAACACAAACCAACCAAAGTGAAGATAGCAAAACGTATTCAATTTCAACTTATGCATATGATCAAGGAATTACACAATAAAGTAAGAGTGACTTTATGGGAAAAGGAGATGTCGCTATAACATATTAATTGAAAGTAGAAGATACAACCTAATCGCATTGATGTCGCAAGCTTCCTTTCAGTGACTCTTGGTTCCAACACACACACTTTATCTATACTTGCATGAAGAAGATCCAATTCCTCTTGATAGACCTACTAGAGTCTCCAAGCTTCTGTTCAAGTAGGGTTCTTCACACAATTCCTTCACTAATTCTTCAATTAATCTTGCTTAACCTTTTCCATGAGAATCCTTTCAATATATAGGAGAGGGTGAGATGGTTACATGGATGAGACTGATCCCACCAAATCAGAGAAGCCATTAAAATGAAAACCATACGAATGCCAACTCATTTTCTAGAAGATTCCCTTCTAGAACCCTCGAGACTTCTTCTCTTTTCCAAGTTTGAAAACAAGTTCGCACCCTATGTATAGAGAAATATGTGAGAAGTTCGCACCCTAGATGAAGGTGGCCTACGAGAATGGGTCATTCTCACACCCTAGGCCATATGTAGCCTATGAACTCACTTTGAAAATATGTTTTCTAGAAGGAGATAAATGTCACTTTTCTCAGGAGAAAGTTCTTGTTGGGATCCTGAGTACACTATTGTCAATACATCACCAAGATAACCAAAATCATGTGTAACATTATCAAAGGCCCAATCCAAGCCCAACAATGTTTGATAATGTGTTTTTCCATCCACTATCTTGATTAATTCAAAGTCATCTTTAGTCTGTACTCCATCCAGGTCTATTGTTACTCCTTTTAGTCTTCAAATTGGTAGAAATCTGTGTTGATTTTCTAGTTTCAGCTTAACATGTGAATATCCTAATCTCAGTTCTCCCATACATTGCCATCTATTCTTGGTTAATAAATTAACTTCAGATCCTATATCTAGTATAATATATCCCATGTTGAAACATCCAATGTTGGCGTTCATCCTGAATTCCCTACTTGTTCTCCTCCTTGTACGTAGGTGATTGATTATTTTTTGTTCTAACTTTCCTTTTGCCTCTATGCTACATCCTTTTAGCATATTTTGTAATACTTTAACAGAGGATGGATCATTTAGTAGTCTAACATGATTTCAAAATACCCTTAATGGTACTTACTTGTCCCAATGGCTGTGGTTTTTCAGTGTGATCCAACAACGGAGGCATCTCGTACTATGGTACTTTCTTATTATGTTGCGAATTTGATGTCGATGCAATATTGGGATTTAGGAATTTTTGTCTGTCTTTTTTGAATATCTCCTTCTCTTTCTACTCATCAAACTGCTTCTTTGGTTTGACATTATTCTTCACCCATTGGTGTTGTACTAGCTCTTGTCTTAGTGCGTAGTTTTTTGTTTTAGCTCCTCCCCATGTAACTATGTTGATGTTTCTCCCTTCATACCTTGCTTGTGTTGATATCCACTAAACATTCCGATTGTTCTAATTCCTTTTTTCTTGGATATTCCCTAATAGTGCGGGGCATTATTTTGTCTCATGATTTGATGTGAAAAAATACATACAGGTCATTGGTGGAAGTGGACATTCTCTTTCATAATATCCTAGTTGTTGACAATTGTGACATACCATTGGTCCTCTATCTCTTCCAAATCCTCCTCTTTCTCTTACTCCACCTATGTATCCAACTCGATCCCCTCGTGACATGCTATACTAAGGCGCCTGGTTATACTATGCGGTATTATAATGTGGTTGTGCGGTATTATACAGTGGCTACACAATGTTATATTGTTGTTGCGTAGTATTATATTGTTGTTGCACAGTGTTCTACGGGGTTGGTACTTGGTTAAACTGAGGTGCGGCTTGCCCAGTCGTCATTTCTTCCTACACCTTGTATGAATATGATGTTATTTCCCTCATCAAGACCATGGTTCTACAATCTTTGTCATCATGGCCTACTAACTTGCAAAAGTTGCAATACAAGCTCTTTGGTACCATCTGGTACTTCTGCATCATTGTTATCCACATTTTTGGTTATCAAGATGATAATATGATTATGTCATGATGATGGAAGATCAAACTCTTCATTAAGAACTTTTTCCTGAAGAAGATTACACTTGTCATTTTCTCAAAATCATATTTTGAAAATAGTTCGCAGGCTGCATATATACTCTCCTGCGGGAATCCTTAATTTCCGCATGTTGCATTCAGCTTGACTGCGGACTATCTGCACTTTGTTAATGGTTAGGGTGCGGACATGTTTCTAAAGGAGAAAAATGAATAAGTTCTCGATCCTTCTAGAAGGGTGAGTTGGAGTTCGAAGGGTTGGAAAAATACTGACTTTCCAGATATCTTGGGATCATTCCCTATCCAAGTAACTAATCAATCTTCTCCTATATATTGAGGAGATTACTTATGGAAATGGTTAAGGAACAAGCATAAGCATAAGAACAAGAAGAAGCAATCTAGCTAGAGATTGATTGGAGAACTTGTGCAAGACTGTATGGAGGATTGAAGCTACAGCAGCAAGAGACAACAAGTAATCATATGTGGTTGAACTTCTTCATGCATGAGCAAGTGTGTGTGTCAGAGCTA
>ML796652.1:82969-124865 GCA_009831015.1 Picea engelmannii
TATGGCCACTATCCATTTCTCTTAGTTCATTCAATATCAAGATCTAGGGAAAGAGTAGTATTCTGTTACGGTTTGTTCCAGATCCAGGTGGATCTGGGGAGATTGGTCTGTGTCCGCACTCACGAATTTATCCATAAACAATCATTGGGCAGTGGTATGGATCATGACCCTTTTTCTTACATATCTCGCACCATAGTCCTCTTGTAGGTAATGGGTTTGGCATTCCTACTACCATGTACTACATGAATGTTGGACATTTGTTCTTATGGTGTTCTTATGTCCTACATGTGGTACACCAAACAACTTCTCTTCTGTCCTTACCTATGTTCTGGTTCAACTGGAACATTAAGTTCTTCGGATCCTCCTTCAGCTCCTCTATGGATGGATATGTCTTTTGATATTGGTTCTCTTCTAGTTGTAGGGTTGCTTGTAAAGCCTCTACCTGCATCTAAAACTTATGTTGTCGTAATGGATACTTAAAGTGTGGTAGCAGTGAATTTTCAAAAAAACTCCTATGCTACATATATGTCATGACATATTTTATCCTTCCATTCAATCGTTTGAATCTCTGGTCAATATCCCATATAGATTCTCCAGTTTTCTGTCTAATCTCTATCATATCATTCATGTGTTGATCCTCTAAACTAGGCTTCTAGAACTCATTTATCAACAACTTCTTGATATCTCCAATCATTCTGGTTGTCCCTGATAGACTGTTTGCAACTAAACTCATGTACCAATCCAGTGTGTGATCTCTTAATGTGATAACTAATTCTGCAATTTTAGTGTCTTCTTCTGTGATCTATTTCTCTTCCCAAATATTTTCACAAATAAACAAGTGTTTCTCTGAGTCCTCTGATGCTTCTCCTTTGAATTCTAGTAACCTATTGGTGGGATCATGTCCTGCCATCCTAAATGTTGAACTTCTCCCTCTGCGTGGTGTAGATACTTGACTACTTATTCCTGAACTGGCTCCCCCAGTTGTTGTTCCTTGTGTAGATGTACTTATTTTTGTCTAAATGGTGGTGTTATTCTTGGTGTATTAATCACACATGGGTTTATGGGTTCCACACTGACATTGATATGGATAGGAGTGTTTCCTTCTATTTTTAGTCTTGGTCCTCTTTCCTTCCTCTCATATGTTGTGCACAGGATTTCCTTAATCTGCTCCACGGCTCGGAGATCCTCTACCTCCTCTTCATCACTTTCCAATCCTTCCCTCATGGATATGACTCTCTTATTGGTGTTTACCTTATACTGGTAGGGTACTCCACTGCACCTCTTTCCAGCTATTGTCATGATCAGCTTGATCTGGTCTTCATCCATAATAATGGGGTCCAAGGCCTCCTCCTTCTTTTCTTTATCCCCTTCTCCTTCCATTTATCCTTCTCTTGTCAGTGCTTCCCCCCTTCCCCCATGCACATAGGGAAGTTTAGTTGTCTGAATCCATCATCATTACACATTTTTTATATAGTAATATCTTAATGGAAGTATATAAATATCTGATGTACCTACCACAAGTTCCCTTCAAGAACTCTTGTTCATCTGTGTTGTACGAATTCGCTATATCTACTGCAAACTCTGTGATAAATCCGACAACATGGTTGTCTAACCATAAATATACTGCATGCATAAACTTATTATCATCTCGTTGTAGTTGCGTGATCTCTTCATGATTCCACTCTAGTTGTCTAATCCGATTTGTAAGGTGGTTGTCTTTCAATCTTTTTATCCACTCCTGCAATATGTGTGGGAAATCAAAGAAAAATACTTCATGCAAGTCGGTGAATATGTACTTGTCCATATATTTAGGTGGCATCAACTTCGGGTTTCTGTTATATTTCTGCACAAAATCCACTTCCTTTTTCTTCAACCATCTTTCTATCTCTTCCTTTTTGGGATTCCACGGTCTCCACATTCCCAACTAGATTCTCATTCTTTCAATGAATTATTCTTCGATTCAATATTATTTTGATGCGTATTCCTCCAAGCTCACACACCCAGTCTCATTTTATTCCACACAACTGGCAACAGAACCATTTGTTTGTTTTGTTCTCTACTCTTATGTTAGTCTTACCATCACATATTGACCCTGGTTCATATTTAGTAAGATTCCCAACAAAATCCCTTTAAAACTATTGCTCCCTTTGGTAAACCAGAGGGAAATGCAGTACGTAGGATGTACTATGCAATCTCACACGAGATAGCTCTATTGGTGGCTGCAATAATCAAGTGTTTACAACCTGAGACTGAGTGAGATTTGAGTTTGTGCGCTATAAAATTTGTTCATTCAATCCCATATATAGTTATAACATTCATTTGATGCATGAATTTGGAATACCATATCTACTTAGTTGCTTCATTTATCTAACATTCATCGATTAATTAGAAATAAATATGCATTCATTCATTCACATAACACATTTTTCTCGTGGTTCACCCCCTCTTGAGCTACGTCCAAAAATATTTGGCTCTCAATCTTTTATTATAGTTTATAAATATATCATGCCACACATGGTTACAATATTAGTTATTCCTCTCTCCCACAATCTCCTCAATCCCTGCGAGGTTGACTAGATCGTAACAGGATCCTTAGCCTATGATTTAACCCTCGGGATCGAGTTTCTGACTCCTCTAGCTCACTAGCTTAATGACTCATACAGTTCTTACAATTCTCTCTCTCTGTCTCCCTCTGAATGTCCTCTCTATCTCCTCTCTTTATTATTGCCTAAGTACTACTTATTTATATCCTCGTCTCACCATCCATTATAATGCATTACAGAAACCCTAACCCTAACATTGTTAGGTCTTCCTTGCATGCACACTTTGCTTGCTTCTCGTACATGTGTTTCTTTTCCTTCTAGCCATATTTTGCATTCTTTTCCTCCAAAAATATCCTTTCTTCTTGGCTAGGCCTGCATCCAACACTCCCACTTTAACATTGCTGGCAACACTCTAATGAAATATTGAATTCATATCACTCATGCTCTCCCTATGACCATCACTCCCTCTAGAACCATGCCTCTATGCTCTTCCTCCAAGCATCTAATTCTCTATCCTACATCTAATAAATCTCTCCCCATTTCTCATCAATGGAAAAGGTAAATTTCCATATGGGGCTTCTCTCCCTAACTGAACTATCCTTGAGGATACTTCCCCTGACTGAACTCTTCCTAAAATTGATCTTCCAACCTGAACTGTCCTGTTTATGGTGCTTACTCGTGTAAATCTAAGACACATAAGATAATAATTCACAAGCATTCATTTTGGATTAGAAATTACTCCGAGTCTCTGGTGAAGATACTTAAAGGCTTCCCTTGGAAGTGGTTTTGTAAAGATGTCTGTCACTTGTTCTTTTGTGACCACATATTCAACTCTGATGTTCTTCTCTACAATATGTTCTTGTAGAAAATGATACTTGATTGGAATGTGCTTCGTCTTGGAGTGCATCATGGGGTTCTTTGAGATACTTATGGTGATTATATTATCACAATAGATTGGAATGGGATCATCATAATGAACCTATATATCTGTCAGAGTTTGTTTCATCCATAGAACCTATGTACATCATGATGTCCCTGCAATATACTCTGCTTTGGCTATAGAAAAGGAAACAAATGATTGTTTCTTGCTTATCCAAGATACTAAACACTCACCCAAGTATAAAGTTTCTCCACTGGTGCTTCGTTGGTCATCAATGCAACCTTCCCATTCTGCATCTGTGTAGGAAATAAGTGACAGATCCTTTCCTTTTGGATACCATAATCCAAACTCTTTTGTTCCTTTGAGATATCTGAAAATCCTCTTCACTGATAAGAGATGTGATTACTTTGGTGCTACTTGAAATCATTCCACCTATACAACTTCCTACATTACATATGGTCTGGATGTTGTCACATATAGTAAGCTACCAATCATTGACCTCTATTTCCTCTGGTCTGTAGACTTTGAATCATCATTTTTTCTCAACCTACAACTGGTTTGCATAGGAGTGGTAACAGGTTTGCAATCTTCCATTCCGAACCTCTTTAACATTTCTCTGATATACTTAGTTTGAGAAATAAAAATTCCTTGGTTTCTTTGATGTATCTGAAGACCTATAAAGAAGGATAGTTCTCCAAGTAATGACATTTCAAATTCATTCTGCATATCCTTTGCAAATTTCTGGCTTAACCTGTCATCATTACTTCCAAAAAGAATATCATCAACATAAACTTCAATGAATAAAATATTCAAATTGATGAGATTTCTGTGGTGAGGAGTGTTTTTAGGAATTTTCGGAGAGACCACAGTATTGTCAATGGATTGTCGAAATTTCAAATCCATATCGGGATCCGTCATTAGGAAAAGAAGATTGGGTTTTAATTGGAGATAAGAGTTGGTTATAAATACTAAGGGTGCAGAGATAATTGTGTGTCAGTTGGAGTTTTTTGGTGAGGATATTATATTAGGCTTAAATTAGGTTTATATAGGTTTATTTAGGGTTTTTCCTAAAAATTGTTTAAAATTTTATTAAAATTTTCACTTAAATGTTGGTAATCAATTAATTGAAGGTGTATGAGTAAGTATGGATTTTTTAGGTTATAAGTACTTATTAAGCTTTTAATGGATAAAGTTGTATGGGGTTATATTTGTGTTTAAGGTTTTGTTGGTGCTAATAATAGATTAATATTAGGATTTTTTAATTAAAGGTGTCAATTAGGTAATAAATTTTAATATTAAATAAAATTAATTTTAAGGGAAGGTCAGTTTGAGAGTTACTTTATCTGTTGTTTTCCTTATTTTATGGATCAAAGGGAACCAATTATCATTTAATTCTAGGCCTTTGTCTATGTTTAGGTTGCTTGGGTGTTTGTGAATTTCAATTTCTTCTCTAATTCATTGTTTAAAGAGGTGTTCTTATTTGGCTAAAATTTTGGTGTCTTCTAGGAGAACATGGTGTTTTGTTTTAAGGGAGTGTTCTGCAGGAAAGCTAAAGTTTTCAGGACAACTAGTTTCTGCTTGGGGTGGTGATGGGATTTTGTGTGGTGATAGTTTTCTGTGTGGGTATTTATTCTATAGACCGCATGTCCTAAATTCCCATCTATTTTTCAATTGATTAGAACGTCTAGAAAGGGGATACTACCATTTTTTTCGAGTTCCATAATGAATTTTTTTTCTTTTGAAATGTTGTTTAGGTGGTGAAAGAAATTTTTTAATTCATCTTTCTGGTGGGGCCATAGTACATTAGTTTCATCAACAAATCTCTTCCACCTTGATGGTTTCAAGGGAAAGTAGTCTAGATATTTCTTTTCAAATTTTTCCATGAAAATATTGGCAACAATGGGGGATAGTGGGGATCCCATTGCTACACCGCTAGTTTGTTCATATAATTCTCCTTGGTAATTAAAGAACATGGAATGAAGATAGACCTTAGCTAGTTTAGTTGTTTCTGGATCATTTAGTTATTTTATAATCTGGGTAGCTTCATCTAGGGGGGGTTTTGTGAAAAGGGAGACTACATCAAAGCTTATGAGGGTATCTTGTGGTTTTAGTTTTTCATTTTTAATGATTTTAATAAAATCATTAGATTCTTTAATGAAAGAATCGATGTGGCCTACTAAGGGGCTAAGAATTTTGACTATGTGTTTGGCTAGTTCATAGGTTGGTGAGCCTATGGTGTTTACTATGGGTCTAAGAGGGATCTTTTTTTTGTGGATTATTGGTAAACCGTATATTTTAGGGGTGATCTCGTTATTCGGGTTTAAAATTTTTTTGGTTCTTTCATCAAGGTTGGAGTCATTGATGGATTTTTTTTCTTATCTTATAATATTGTTAATGGGGTTGTTGGGAATTTTTCTATAGTTGTCTCTTTCATATAGGTTTTCAATCATTTTCTTCTTGTAGTCATTGTGGTTCATAAGAACTGTGGTTCCTACTTTATCTTCCTTAATGATAACTAGATTCTCGTTGTTCTTGAGGTTCTTTAACGGTGCGCGCTCTTCTTTACTTATGTTGTTTTTCAAAGGTCTCACCTTGCGTAGTATGATTGAACAATCTTGTCTCATTATATATTTTTCCTCATCTGTAAGGTTCTGGATGTTGTCTTCTACATAGAAAATAATATTTTCGATTGACATAGAGGTGGGGGAGATTGTGAAGTTAAGGCCTCTCTCTAAAATGATAATCTCAGTTTCGTCTAGTACGTGGGAGGAGATGTTCCTGATCTTATTTGCGCTGGTGTGTTCTTTATTAGTTTTGTTTCCACACAAACGTTCTAGTTTCAAATTTTGTCTAGTGGGGGCTTGTTCATATTCTTTATCATCTTTGATGGTAGCTAAGGAGTCAATATTCTTTTTTCTAGTGTATTATTTATTAGTTTTGTTGCCACGCAGACATTTTAGTTTCAAATTATGTCTGGTGTGGGCCTGTTCATATTATATATCATCTTTGATGGTGGCTAAGGAGTCAATTGTTCTCCACCATTTGGGTCTAATGGAGTGCACCAGTTTTAGATGTAATTTCAGTGTGTTTCTGGATAGGTTAACAAGGTAAAATATGTTTTTTTTTATTTCTTTTCTAACTATGGATAAACCCAATCTGAAGAAATCCGCTTTGTTCCATTTGTTATTAGATTTTTGTATGATTTGTGCAAACCTGGGAAGAACGTTTTCATTTCTACAATTCTTTAGAATTTCTAAATCTGCAACCCTTCTCTTAATTTTTACCCTGAGATTTTCTAAATCACGAATTTCGTCCAGAGTCTCCCTTCCGTACAGGGAAATAATTTGACTGATGATATTTTTGTGGTGAGGAGTGTTTTCAAACATGTTTAGAGAGACCATAGTATTTTCAATGGATAGTCGACATTTCAGATCCATATCAGGATCCATCATCAGGACAAGAAGCCTGGGTTTTAAATGGAGAGAAGAGTGGCTATAAATACTAAGGGTGTAGGGAGAATTGTGTGTCAGTTGGATTTTTTTGGTGAGTATCTTAGATTAGGTTTAAATTAGGTTTATTTAGGGTTTTTTCTAAAAATTCTTTAAAATTTTATTAATTTTTTTATTAAAATTTTTAATTAAATGTTGGTAATCAATTAATTGAAGGTATATGAGTAAGTATAGATTTTTTAGGTTATAAGTAAGTATTAATTTTTTAATGGATAAAGTTGTATGGGGTTAGATTAGTGTTTAAGGTTTTCTTGGTGCTAATAATAGATTAATCTTAGGATTTTTTAATTAATGGTGTTAATTTGTTGGTCTTCCTTTCCATAGCTTGTAGGGAGTTTTATCAATATCGTTTTTGAGCATTACTCTGTTTTGAATTTGAACTGCTATATGAACTACATGTGTTCAAAATATATCTATCAATTTGAAATGCATTAGCATTGTTCGAGCCATTTCCTGTACTGTCATGTTCTTCCTTTCAACAACTCCATTCTATTGAGGTGTCCTAGCAATGGAGAATTACCTTTTTATTCCATGATTGTTGCAGTAGTCCAAAAATTCCTTTGAAATGAACTCTCCTCCATTATCAGATCTCAAGAATTTAATTCTTGAATCCATATCATTTTCAACCATTTCCTTGTAGATATTGAAGTTTTCAAAAGCTTTTGACTTGTTCTTGAGAAAGAAAACTACAGTCATTCCTGTATAATCATCAACCGATAACATAAATTATCTCTCACCTATATCCTTTTGTTGTAGTTGGTCCAACTAGATCAATATGCACAATTTCTAGTGGTCTTGTTGTTGAATGTTCCTTTGATTTGAACTTGGTCTTTGTTTGATTTCCTTATTGACAATGGTTGCATAAAGTGTTGTTGGTTTCATGATCTGGGGCATTTCTCTGACTGATTCTCTTTTGCTGACTTTGATAAGGTTATCAAAATTCATGTGACCCATTCTTTTGTTCCATAGCCAACTTTAATCTTCCTTTCCTAGACAACACTTTTCATTTCCAAGTTCTTGCAGCTGTACCAACCAATTTCCTTGAACCTTCTCTTCTTATCTCACACTTTTGGGAATCGAAAGTAACTATATGACCTTGGTCAGACATTTGAATCACACTTAGAAGATTATGTTTCATATCTTCTACTAGTAGAACATTTTGTGCCTTTTTATTTTTGTTCCCAATTTGGACTGTGCCTTCTCCAATGATTTTGGCTAAATTATCATTTCCGAAGGAGACTGATCCATTTCTTTCCTTTCGCAATGTAAGAAATTTGTCCCTATCACCTGTCATGTGTTTTGAACACCCACTTTCAACATACCAACCATGTTTCTTTTTCTTATCTTGTAGAGTGTCTATGCATTCTTCATTGTTATACTGATATTGCTTTCTTATCCATGTCATTTTCTAAGGTTCTTGTCTGTGACTGTTGTTATTCTATTGAGGTTCTTTAGGAGGGACTGTCATTCTGCAATTTTTGGCCACGTGTCCAAAATTGTTACATTTGTAACATTCCACTTCAGTGCTCAAAGATTCAAACCTGTTGTAACTTGTTTTTTTTGTTTCACTAGGTCTTCTTGAGTAACCCCTTTCTGTATGAATCGCAAAGTTGCTATTGTTCCTATTGTTAGCTCTGCAATTCACAACTTTATGTCCAAAATTATTACATGCATAACATAAAACAAAAAATATAATTTAAAACCTGGGAGTTGAATATCTTATAAAAGAAGGTGCTCTTATGAATCCTTCTTCTTCTTGAGGCCTATCTCTCTGTTCTTAATTCTGAAATATGAATCTTCTTGAGGAGTGTCCATGTAATCTTCCTTGTACAACTTTATATCCCATTTTATTGTTTCTGCATAGATTTTTGGATTTGTTTCTTTCTCTGTTGTTTTGGAGCTTGATCCCTTTTTTGTCTGATTGTATCCAAGTCCAGACTTGTCAAGATGATATTTTTGACCGTTGATAATGTGATCCAAAACTTTTGAGCTATTCTACATATTTTTCTTTTGAATATCCGTTCTTAGTGTGACAATCTCTGCTTCCAAGTTTCCAATGATCTTGTCCTTTTCTTCTAGTTGTTCTTTGAGTGATTCTTCAATTCTTTTATCTTCTTCTATTTGAACCTTCAATATTGTGATCATTTGTTCTAGTTCTCGAGTGTCATTTTTCTTGTCTAGTTGTTCTTGTATTTTCTTGTTTTTCTTCTGATAACTTCTATGGCACACATTAATTCTTCTCAATAGTCAACTTATACCTCTTCAATTTCATCTTTGACTTCTTCTTATCCTTCTTCATCTTCTTCATATTCTTCTTCGAAGTCTTCTTTGTCAGAATATTTTACTGCCCTGAATATAACTCTTCCTGTCTCACTGTCACTAATTTCATCTTCATCTGATGATGAGATGTCTTCTTTGATGCATACAATTTTCTTGAAATATTTGTTTCAGTTTGTAGTTCTTTTTCATTTATATGTATGTTTTTCTTTTGAGTAACCTTCATCATTTCTCTTTTTCTTATGAGGACATTTGTTAGCAAAATAACCAATACCATTACAATTAAATCAAATTAAAGGAAGCTTACCCTCTATACCTACCAATGGTTCCCTTGTTCAGTATTTTCATGAAGTTAGCCACTTCTTCATCATCTTTCTAGACGTCGTTGCTACTGCTATATTCTTCGTGTTCCTTTTTATTTTTCTTTGATATTTTGGATGCTTTGAAGGCTTCTTCTTTTACATCTAGATTTTCCTGTTCAGTTCTCATTTCATATGTTGTGAAGGTTCCACGCAGTTCATCCATTCTTATTAAGTTCAGATCCAAACTTTCTTCTAGTGTTGATATCTTAGGGTTGAATCTCATAGGAAGAGATCTTAGTACCTTTTGAACAATTATAGACTCTTTGATTTCTTCTCCCAATCCTATGATTACATTCATTTTTTTGTCAAATCTTAAGAAGTAGAATGTAATATTCTCATCTTCCTTCATTTTTAGTTGTTCGAACTGACCTCTGTAAGTTTGAAGTTTTTCTTCTTTGACTTTGGTATCTCCTTCATAAATATTTCAAAGCTTGTCCCAAATCTCTTTGGCAGATTTACAATGTGCAACTTTGGTGAATATTGTTTCACTAAGACCATTCAAAAGTGAATTTGTAGCTTTGAAATTATTCTGACCAAGTTTCACTGCTTTGAAATTTGTTGGTGGAACTGTTGGTACCGTCTATCCATTTACAATTGATTGCCAAATTTCAAACCCTTGTGCTTGTATATATGTCTTCATCCTTATGATCCAAAAAGCTACTTCTATCCATCAAAGTGTGGTATTCCATTTTTATATGAGTTGGTACTCTCCATGATCTACCTTTCAGTGGTTAAACTGATTTCTGAAGGAACCTACTCTAAAACCAATTATTGGATTACTGAGAGGGGGGGGTGAATCGGTAATAGCGTAATTATAATCCTTTTTCTCCAAATAATCCAAGTGTTATATCAATGTAGAATTATTATCCAATAATGAGCAATAAGAAATGAACAATCACACACATACATAGTGAACCAGTGTTTTACATGGAAACCCAAATTGGGAGAAAACCACTGAATGTTTTATCTTATATGTCTTGAAGAATTACATTCAATGGTAGCACCAACTTCCTTTCTTTTCCAGCTGCAACTGGAAGGAGGATCCAACCCCCTAGTTTCTCAAGCTACAACCTGAGGGAAGCTCCAACTCCCCAATTCTCTGTCTACAACCATAAGGAGGCTACAACCCCCTATGTTCTTTGGATAAAACTAGAAGGTTTCTACAACCACCTGTCCTTGCCCCATCCAACCACCCTGAAGTAGAAGTAGAATGATGGAACCACTGTCACACTATCACTATGAGATATACCGATATAAAAATGTACCAATAAACCTGAACCATGCATCAACCTGTACCTCAACATGTAATCAACCTATACCATACAAAAGTGCATCAACCATGCACCAACCTGCACCAAACAATCTGTAATCAACCTGTACCATAAACAAGTGCATCAACCATGCACCAACCTGTACCAAACAATATGTAATCAACCTGTACCATAAACAAGTGCAACCAACCATGTACTAAGTATGTACCAATCATGTGTCAAATACTCATAAACTATGACTCATCAATATGTACCAACATCATCAACTATACACCTCATGTATGTGCCAACTCATCAACTAATTGTCTCAACCATGTACCCAACTTGTACCTCAACCAAAGGTGCTCATCAATTTCATCATCCAAATATGATTTGTAACTCTGTAATATACCTGGTGTGTATGATCACATAACTGCAAACCTTCCTTAACTTTAACAACAAGAGACTAGCATTTTCATCAAACGTTAATTTAGTCTCACAAGACTAGTTTTGAATTAGTCAACAACCCTAAATTGAAATAATAATAACTTTGTACTTGTAATGAACATATATATGAAACTTATACACAATGTTCTTCAGTTTGTTTTATGAAATTCCTCTAGGTTTCACTACTTGGAACCTCTCAGAAAAGGAGTTATGACAAAAATGTCACACCTTGTTGAATTCTGGATTATTCTAGAGAGAGACCTTGTAGAGCGTTCCACGCACGGAATATTTGTTGAATTGATCTGAAATTATTACTCAAAATAATAAAAAATTTAATACAACCAACACATTTGGTATTACTGAATTTGGATCTGTTATGAAGAAGTTATGACGTTTTTACCCGAAACACCTATTTTTGACTAGTTTCAGGACTAGCCACAAACCCTATTTTCCACAGAGTGTAACTCAAAAAATACAATGACCCAAAAGATGAATGTTTTACCAAATATACTTGGATATGTTTCCTCAATGGAGTAGAATTTTCATGGTCTGAATCATTCTATAAAAAACATTATTGCAGAAATGGTGAGATGACCTAAAAAAAACATACCTTAGAAAGCATCATCAAAAGAATTTATCCTTCCTTGAATTCTGGCCTTCTTTTCTTCACTTTCCTTAGAAATTCGGATTAGATATCCTTTGGTTACCTAAGAAACATATATTTATTCAATATTCTCAAGTGTGTCTTAAATGAGAAATACTTGCCTCTTATTTATACTCTCCAAGTAGCTTCCTTGAAAACATCTTCTAGGTCACTTTTCCCACTCTCCTTATTCTAGGGTTAACCCACTTCTAACTTCTCCATTAAATTTATTATTGAATTAATTTATTTTGTATTCACTTTGAATTATAGTACACTCATCACTTGAATTTATTATTTACCTTTTAAAATCTCTTAAACCACATTGACTACTTTGACCTTTTGGGGCTTCTAGATGACATATGAGAGTCCTCCAACTTCATAAGGCCATAACTCTCAAACCGTGAGAATTTATGTGGCATTCCACATACCACCAGAAATGGAATGACATGTACTATCCATATAGAATAGTATTACCTCAAAATATATCAAAACTCATACCGTTATCCATCAAACAAACTTGGGTCCATTACCCAAACCTAGGTTCTCCAACTTCTCATGGCCATAACTCTCTAACCATGAGGAGTTATGTGACGTTACACATACCACCGAAAATGGCATGAAAATAACTATCCACATAGGATAGTTTCAATGAAAAATTCACTGGTGTTCATCTCATTATTCCATAGATAAGCATGGATTCTCTAACCATACTTCTAGGATAACTCAATCTACAAAGCGTCTTCCCATGAGGGATTTCACCATAAGGGGACCGCTTTGGAGTTCATCCATTTCTACTTATTATAAACCATGACAAGACAATAATGAGTCATCTTTACATCAAACAATATTGGGTCCATTACCCAACCTTTGTGCTATGGGTCTTTCTTCAAGGCTTGACATCAATGAAAACCAACCTTAATCAACAAATCCAACATGATCGAGGTCAAAAGTAAGATCATAAATAACCCGTTGCTATTTTAATTGATTCAAGAGAAAGTCATTGTTACATTGATCCTAAAATAGTGGATAGATTACATTTGGAGAAAACTAAGCTTGGGAAATAAAGTTTGGTTCAGCTAGCCACTGCAACCAAAAGGCGAATCCATGATATGGTCAGAGGTTGTTCCATAAGTCTTAATGGTGTGAATAATATTGTTGATCTAAATATTGTACCATTGGGGTCTTATGATATTCTAGTCAGAATGGATTGGTTGGAAAATAATCATGATGTCCTAGATTATCATAGAAATACATTTACATGTCTTGATGGAGATGGAAAATAGAGCATTGTGAAAGGAGTTACAAGACCAATCTCTATAAGAGAGATTTCAGCTTTACAATTGAAGATATGTTTCATAAAAGGATGTCAATTGTATGTAGCCCATGTTGGGGAGACAGAAAAGACAAAGGGGACAAGCCTTGAATATTTCTTGGTACTATAATAATTAGAGGATGTATTCCAAGAAATAATAGGGTTTCCGTAAAAAAGGGAGATAGGTTTATCTATTGATTTAGTGCCAAAAGCTTCCTCGATGTCAAAAAAAACTTACTAAATGAGTACACCAGAGTTAAAAGAATTACAAATGTACTTGGAATAATTGTTGATGAAAGGGTAAATACACCAAAGTGTTTCACCTTGGGGAGAACCAATAATCTTTGTCAAAAATAAATATGGTACCTTGAGGTTGTGGATTGGCTTTCGACAACTAAGTAAGTCTACTATGAAGAACAAGTATCCTATACCCAAAATTGATGACCTATTTGATCACCTAAGAGGAGAAAAGATATTTTCGAAGATAGACTTGAGATCAGGATACCATCAAGTAAGAATCAAGGAAGAAGAAATCGATAAGATATCCTTTAGAAATAGGTATGGGAATTATGAATTCATAGTGGTTCCATTTGGATTGACCAATGCAGCAGATGTCTTTATGTTCTTAATGAATGACATATTCATAAATTATTTTGATAAGTTTTTCATATTATTCCTAGATGACATACTTGTTTATTCCAAGTCTGAAGAGGAACATGAACATCACCTAAGACTAGTATTGCACGTCCTGAGAGAACATCAGTCGTATGCCAAGATAATTAAGTGTTCTTTTTATGAAGAAAAAATCCATTACTTAGGACACATTATTTTATAACAAGGCATATCAGTGGATCCAGAGAATATTGAAGCCATTAGATTATGGCCAAAACCTAGGAATGTTTCAGAAGTCATATATTTTTTCAGGTTAGCTAGTTACTACAAAAGGTTCGTAGTAGGGTTCTCTAATATTTCTCATCCCATCACTTCTTTGAAAAATAAGGGAATTAAATCTGAATGGACATTTGAATGTGAATAGAACTTTCACTTGTTGAAGGAATTACTTACTAGTGTACCTATTTTAAATATTGTTGACCCAAATGAAAGTTTTGTGGTATGTACAGATGCATGTAAGGAAGGGTTTGGTTGAGTCCTCACTCAAAATGGACATGTCATTGGTTATGATTCTAGAAATCTTAAGGAACATGAGAGGAACTATGCCAAACGTGACTTGGATATTGTTTCCATTGTTCATGCATCGAAGATGTGGAGGAATTATCTCATGGGAAAGAGATTTGAATTAAGAACATACCACAATGGTCTGAAGTATATTTTTGAACAACCAACTTTGAATTCTAGGAAAACAAGATGGCTAGAAGTTTTAAGTCAATATGAATTTGATATCAAGCATATCAAAGGAAAATAAAATAAAGTTGTTGATGAACTTAGTAGGAGAGTACATCTCATGCATGCTACAACTGTTAATATGCATCAGTCAAACTTGAAGAGAAAAAATTTAGATGTTGTTGTTACGTATAGGAATTACCTACAGGTAAAGGAAAGCTTATAGAAAAGAGATCTACAACATAAAATCAAAGAGTATGAGATGAAGGAAGATCGATTACTTATGCGTAAAAATAGAATATATTTTCCTAGTTCCGAAGAACTTAGGAATCTAGTACTAAAGGAAATACATAATGTTCCATATGTTGGACATCTCAGTTACCAAAAAAATATTATAGCAGTAAGAAACCAATTCTTTTGGTTGGGAATGAAAAAGGATGTTGTTGATTACATAACCAGATGTATGGAATTTCAGAAAGTGAAGGTTGAGCATAGGCACCCAACGAGTTTTGTCATGTCTCCTGGCCTTAGACCCCGACTGGGGAGCACTACCCAAACCAACTTATCATTTTTTTTCTACTCTGATACCAACCTGTGGCCGTTCCTGGCCTTAAACCAATAGGTCAGGCCATGCCAGCACATAGCTTTGCGAAAATATTCATATATAAGACTTAACAGGGATAAAAGAGATAACACCTGATATTCATATATATATATTCATATATATATATATATATATATATATATATATATATATATATATATATACATATCTATCTAGTGCAATTCTATACTAGACATTAACATTATGTACATACACATATTCTTGCGGAGTTCTTCTTATCACAGAACTTAATGCAAAAATAACAATAAAACCATACATGCAATAATCCAGAAAAAACCATGGATGTAACAAAATATATAAATACATAGCATGTGAATGAACATGGAAATGAATACTTATATTTTAATTGAGTTCCGCCAACTACGTGCAGACCTTCCATGAAACTTCCAGCCTTAGACCATGTTTCTCATCACGCTCAATAGTGTGTCACCCCCGAGTTGGGACTAAACTCAGTGGGGAAAGGGAATTCTAGGCTTGGCAAGGACAAAAAGGAAGTTTCACAAAAAAAAATGAATGTTATTTTATCCCAGGAGCCACTTATGCCCACAACCCATGGAACCTCATTCCCCACATGCCTGTTCCACCCCAGGAGGGTAGACCTTCACTATTACAAGTCCATTGACCACTACACCTCCCTTACCTTGGGCTTCAGATAAGGCTTGATCAGATTTCTCAGAGTATTGTAGTTGCTATGGGACTCCCTCCAGGAGAACTCACTTCCCAACAAACTCTCTCACCTAGGAGAGTTTCTCACATGCCTGACAACCTGCTTCTTCAATTCATCCCTTAAACAATACAAAAACAACATTCAACTAACACACGGATGATGGAAGCAACAGAAATAGGAATGGACATCGAATGTGGAAACAACCAAATGCTAAGACACAACATGGCTCAGGAGAATACAAATGTGTTGGGCTTCACAGAAAAAAACACAGGACAACATCCAGTAACTACAAGTTACAATCGTGCATGCATCAGTGGGGAGTGTGTCTCTCTTACAGGGTGTCTAACCTCACGAGAGTACATACGCAATGGTGAAGGATCTGTGACAGTCGTGAGAATCATGAGACTGGTGAGAAAAACCCCGAATGAGTTGAATTTCCCTCCGAAAACTACATACGCTTAGGTTGAGGCATGTCTCCCTAAAGCCGCATGAGTTCCACTTAACACTCTTCCTCCTTCCCTAGGAACTTAGGACAACATGGTTAAGTCAACCTTAGCCTATAGGAAATAATAATATAATAATATTATTCCTTTAGAGGTAATCCCTCTAGCTTATCTCCTATTTCTAGACACTTATCCGCCTCCCTACCTAATGGAGCTTAGTCCCTCATAACTCTTTCTTCATGGAGGGTCTACACGCATCGATGTTAATTTTTTATTAATGATGTGAGTATTTACATATACAAAAATCAGGCTCATTGGACTTATCATTTGGCTCATCAAGCTAATAAACACATAAGTTTCTCAGCTTATAGCCATTCGTCTCACCAGCCTATAAACATAATTACAATTTAGCAGGGCCTCAGCCTTGGGGTGTTACAATCCCCTCCCCTTATTTTTTCACTGTCCTCAGTGCAAATATTTACACAACAACAACACGATTTCCAAAATCTTCAAAATGATCTGGGTACTCTACCCGCATAACATATGCATGCTCCCATGTTGCATCTTTGGGACTATACCAGGTCCACTGAACCTTTAAAATATTTACGACTTGATTATGGAGTTTCTTCTCTTCCAATCCATTATCCACATAGGCTGCACTTGCAAAGCACCTTCTTGTTGCACCTGGATCACATTCCAATCAATCACATGATTAGAATCATGTATATACTTCTTGAGCAATGATACATGAAATAAATTATGAACAATCATGGATGCAATAAATGCAAGCATATAAGCTATTGGTACAATCCTTTATAGGATATCAAATGGGCCACAAAATATGGCTACCAACTTGGAACAGCTTCCCAGCTTCAGGGAACTTTTGTTGGCTTTCACCTTTAGGAAAACATGGTCACCCACTTTAAACTCTCTATGGTTTCTACCTTTATTTCCATAGATTGTCTATATGTATTGGGAAGCCTTCAAATTCTTCTTAATATTCAGCATTTTCTCTTCCATTTCCTTGAGAAACTTTGGCCCAATCACTTCCCTATCAGCTGGGTTATCCCAACTTACTGGGGTGTTGCACTTTTTTCCATAATGTGCTTCAAACGAGCTCATATTTAGTGATGCCTGACACCCATTGTTGTAGGAAAATTCTACCAAGTGAACATAATCTTCCCATTTAGATGGTTTTTCCATTACGTACATCCTTAGCATATCTTTGATCACTTGGTTTACTCTTTCTGTTTTCCCATATGACTTAGGATGATAGGTTGTGCTAAAGTTCATATTTTTTCTGAACCCCTTGAATATCCCCTTCCAAAACTTTGAGATAAACTTTGGGTATTTGTCAGACACAATTATCTTGGGTATTCCATGAGAGCATGCTACTTCCCTCATATAAATATAAACAACATTATCTGCCTTGTGAGTAGTTTTCAATGGGATAAAATGGGCAACTTTAGTAATCTTATCCACCACCACCATGATGGAATTGTGTTGTCTTCTTGTTCTGGGAAATCCTATGATGAAATCCTTTTTTACCACTTCACACTTCCGCTCAGGGATGGTTAAAAACTGTAGAAAACCAACTTGGTGTCTATTCTTAGCCTTTATCTTTTTACATTCCAAGAATCTAGCTATGTATTCAACAATCTCCCTCTTCATGCCTGGCCAATAATATTGGCTCTTGACTGTTGAAATTGTTTTTTGATATGTTGGGTGTCCTGCATAAGGTACAATGTGCATTTATTTTAAAATCACATTTTTCAATTTAGAAGAGTTGGGTACATAAACTTTGTTTCTACACAATAAGATTCCTTCAATTCCTAATTCATAATCCTCAACCTTCTGTTGCATTTTACCTTGTTGTAATTTTGTTACCAATTCCCTGTATTGTAAATCAATTTTCATAGCTTCAGAAATTATGCACGTAAGATATGTCTGGTACATTTTGATGGTTGTAGCATGCAGTTCATGCACTCTCCTACTGAGTGAATCAACCACATTTTTCTCCTTTCCCTTGATGTGCTTGATATCAAAGTCCTATTCACAGAGGAATTCTAGCCATCTACTCTGCCTAGCATTCAAAATAGGATGATCAAACAGATACTTCAGACCATTATGGTCAGTCCTTAGTTAGATTCTCTTTCCCATGAGGTAGTTCCCCCACTTCTTCAAGGCGTGCACTATGGCTGCCAACTCCAAGTCATGAGTGGCGTAGAGCCTTTCATTCTCCTCCAGCTTCCTTGCTTCATAACATACCACAAACCCATTTTGATTGACGACTCCACCCAGTCCTTCTTTTCATGCATCTGTGCATACAATGAAGTCTTAATTTGGATCTGCAATCTTTAGAATTGGAGCATTGGTTAACAACTTCTTCAATTGTTGGAAGCTTCTTTCACATTCTTCTATCCATTGAAATTTCTTCCGCTTCCTCTGGAAGGAAGTGACGGGGTTAGATATTCTTGAAAACCCTGCAATGAACCTTTTGTAGTATCCAACTAGACCCATGAAGGATATGACTTCTGTCACATTTTTAGGTGTTGTCCACCCTTTAGTGGCCTCAATATTTTTAGGATCCACATCTATCCCTTATTCTGATATGATATGCCCCAAATAGTGAATTATGTTTTGATAAAATGAGCACATGCTCAATTTGGAATACAACTGATGTTCTCTTAGAACTGCAACACCATCCTCAAATTATTCTCATTCTCTTCTTCTGACTTGGAATATACAAGGATTTCATCCATAAATACAATGACAAACTTGTCCAAATATTCCCAGAAAACGCATTCATTAAGAACATAAAAATAGCGGGTGCATTTGATAACCCAAATGGCACCACTATGAACTCATAATGACCATACCTTGTTCCTAAGGAGGTCTTGTTGATGTCTTCCTCTTTAAACTGACCTAACATATATCTTTGAAAATATCTTTGCATCCTTCAATTGATCAAAGAGATCATCAATACTTGGAAAGGGATACTTGTTCCTTATGGTCACTTTGTTCAACTATCTGAAATCGATGCATAACCTCAATGTCCCATCCTTCTTCTTCACGAACAAGACTGGGGCACCCCAAGGTGATACACTTGGGTGCATATACCCCTTCTTTAGAAGATATTCAAGATGCATTTGCAGTTCCTTCATCTTTGGTGTACTCATGCTGTAAGGAGTCTTTGACAGTGGGGCTACTCCAGGCATCAAATTTATAGAGAAATCAATATCTCTCTTTGGGGGTAGTCATGGCACCTCCTTGAACACATATTCGAAATCTCCCAGGACTGCATGATCCTCCATATTTGGTACCTTATCCTTAGATGATTCCTCCATATGGGATACAAATATTTGACAACCCTTCATGTAACACCTTTTTAGCTGTATTGTTGAGATTTCTCTGATAGCAACTACCTTGGGAATTCCTTGGAATGTTCTTTGATTTTCTTCCTCATCCAAGAAAGTGAATTCCTTGTTATGCAATTCTAAAATGGAATGGTGTTAGTCCAACCAATCCATACCAATTAGGAAATCATATGATCCTAGAGGAAAGATGTTCAGATCTTCCTTGGTACTTAGTCCATCCATGCCCACTAGACATGATTTAATCAACTCAACAACTTTCCTCTTGGCTCATGTAGCTAGTTGTACTAGCCAAGATTTCACATGCTTGATTCTTGGAAAACATAATATTTCCAAAACTTTAGGATATATGTAGCTATGACTAGCTCCTAAGTCTACTAAAATAGTAAAGGCATGGTTATTGATCATATCTTCAACTTCAATCATGTGTGATTGAAACTCAGTTTTCTTGTTGTCCAAGGATGCATACATTCTTGGTACTCTTCTGCCCATGTCCTCCATTGTTTCAGCTTGTTGAACATTGTGAACAACTATCACCTTGTCCTTTCTATGAGGAAAATATCTATAACTATGATCTCCTTTACAAACCCAACATTCCATAGGTGTCTGCTTTGGCCTGTGCCCACCTACTTCAACCATCCTCAACTCTCTTAAAACTGGATGTCCATGAGCATTGTTCCTGAAAAATGGTGGTAGTTTCCCTTCTTCCTATGTTTCCTCTTAAACTTCTTCTTGTCTTCCCAACCTTTTTGGAAAGTAGGCTTCTCTTTTTGTTGATCATAAAATATTTTTTCTCTCTGTATGGTTTCTTCCATAGTTTTAGGATTATCATACTGGATCTTAACACTGATGGAAGATGGAAATACACTTAGATACCTTTTAATATTAACTATATCATCCTTGATGAAGGGAATATACTTCAAAAACTCCAAGAATATTCTTTCATACTCATCAATGGACAAACTTCCTAGCTTGAGTTCAAAGAACTCTTTCATTTTTTTGTCGTAATACCTCTTAGTTAGTTACTTCCTTTCAAAATATCTCTTAAATTCCATCAATGTAACATTCTTCTCTCTAACATGTTGTACTTTCACAAGTTGATCCCACAATACATATGCCTTCCCTTTGAGTTGATAGATGGAAATTAATCCTTCTGCATGAGAAGAATAATTATGTAACTAAAAATACTTTCTCATTCCCAACAACCATGTCTCTGCATCTTCATCGTTCTTGTGCTCCCCATCAAATGTAGGAGGTTTGATTTTGTTCATTTCCCCTCGTAGCTCATATTCCCTAGACCTCTTATTCTTTCTAACAAGGGATGGACTTGAGCTATTGTGTGCTCTCTTATTAGAATGCCTCAGGGAGTGCTGATGATGCCAGCTAATACTTCTTGTTCTTCTGGGACTTCTTGTTTTTCTTGAGACACTCTCCTTATCCAATTTATTTTATATTCCTTCTAGGATCTGCATCAACTTCATGTTGATTTATCCTTATTGATCCCTAGATTTCATGATATTTTTGTTATCTTCTCAGTGATTTTGTACATCGTTCTGTAGTTTTTTAATGATTTTCTTCATGTTCTCTTATTTATCTACCTCTTCTCCATGCCCATTGGAGTTCAACCCTTCAAATCCCAGATGGACATCTATTCCTCTAACTTCATGCTAAAAATTGTAAGAATCATGTGCCTCCTCCATTCTTTGTACTATGCAACAACTTGGTTTGGCTTTGTCAGTTGTTAACTTTGAAAAAAATGTGCAGTCAACCAAATTTTGTCAGGCTATCAACCTTTAATAATTTTCCATAGGAACTTAAACAATCTTATTCAAGAGAAAGAATATCAGACTCCATTTTTGGTGGGTTTGCATCTATCAAGAATCCCCATGATCCTATCTCTAAGCCCCATTTTGTTCTATAACAATTCACCATTCAACGCTAGCCCCTTTTCTTCAATCCTTAACTTCCATGTGACCACGATGGGGAACAAGTGCTAACCCAACAGGTGCATACTCTGTGCTTCATAACTTTAGGCTTTGAATGTTTCCAAAGTATTCAATACCAAAAGCCTCCAGGGTGACAACTCTTTGGAGTGTCCAATCTTTTGACATGTGCCCATGACTATCAATGATCACGATGACTCTGACGCTTCAGCCTTCGAAAGTTATCAACCCACGCAACTCCCAATTTTCCTAAAGTGGTTATCCTCCGCAGGTTCTTAACTCATTAACATGTGGCACACATCTCATGTGTATGCATCATCCTAGGTGACATCAGAGGCCACGCCACTTCAGGACTTCAACACTTTAGGACTTCCGAATATTTTACCTTAGCATTCCTCAAATATTTCGAACTTTGAATTTATGATCTTCTTTACCTTACAGGTCCACTAGGTACAGATGCCAAGAATTAAGTTGGTGGCATGTGTCCCCACATGTCATATTACTTTTGGGATAACATGGTCGTCAAATTTCCATTCTGAATGACACATGGTGGGACTAAGGAAGTGCACATCATCCTGGGTGACGTCCTCATGCCACATCACTTCGAGACTTTGGGTTTCAGGACTTTGGAAGGATTCATCTTAGCACATATTGCTTCACCTAAATGTCAAATTATAAATGGATGTGAGATTGACGACTCACAACCACTAACGCACAGATCTGACAGTTGAGATCCACTTCTTACCACGTGCCTTACCTTCTTCTCTTGTATTGATCTAACGGTGTATATCCCCTCCAGGACATCGGAACTTCGAGCTTCGACCCCTATTTTTCTTCTTAACACATAAATTCTACGAAGTTGCGAAGTCTGAAGGACTTCCAGGTTAACCCTAATGCATCTCTTTCTAGATCTGGTGGTTGGAAAACGTTGGTCTTTCCCCTATGCAGATCTTACGACCCAACTTCAAACATTTCTATTCCAATCCCACGGTTACTATAGTCTCTTTTCTCTGCTACCATTCCATAAACCGTTATACCTCCTGAGCTTCATAACATGGCCAAGGTGTTCTCTTGGCACCCACGGATGCTTTGCACCTCGAATTTTGTCCCTTTAGACAACAATTCACTCTAAAATCTTGTCTTGCTAACCATTAACATGGCCCATCTAGGCTCAGTGTTGAAACCTTGGCTCTGATACCAATCTATCATGTCCCCTGTCCTTAGACCTCGACCGGGGAGTGCTACCCAAACAAACTTATCATTGTTTTTCTACTTTGATACCAACTTGTGGTCATTCCTAGCCTTAAACCAACAGGCCAGGCCATGCCAACCTATAACTTTGCATAAATACTCACATATAAGACTTAACAGGGATAAAAGAGATAACACCTGATATTCATATATATATATATATATATATAAATTTACATATCTATCTAGTGCAATTCTAGACTAGAAATTGGCATTCTGTACATACACATATTCTTGCAGAGTTCTTCTTATCACACAACTTAATGTAGAAATAAAAATAAAAGAATACATGCAATAATCCAGAAAAAACCATAGATGTAAGAACATATATAAATACATAGCATGTGAATGAACAGAGAAATGAATACTTATGTTTTAATTTAGTTCCAACAACTATGTGCAGACCTTCCACGAACCTTCCATCCTTAGACCATGTTGTTCATCACGCTCAATGGTGGGTCACCCACGAGATGTGACTAAACTCCATCGAGCAAGGGAATTATAGGCTTGTCAAGGAAAGCAAAGAAGTTGCACAAAACAAAAGGAAAGATATTTTATCTTAGGAGCCACTTACACCCACAACTGGCAAGCCCTAATTCCCCACACGCTTGTTCCACCCCAGGAAGGTACACCTTCACTATTACAAGTCCATTGACCACTACACCTCCCTTACCTTGGGCTTCAGAAGAATTCTCGACTGGAAGTCTCATAGTACAGTAGCTTCTACGAGACTCCCTCTAGGAGAAATCACTTCCCAACAAACTCTCTCACCTAGGAGAGTTGCTCACGGGCCTCAAAACTTGCTTCTTCAATTCAGCCCTTAACTAATAGAAAAACAACATTTAGCTAACACATGGGTGATGACAACAAAAAAAATGGGAATGGACAATGAATGTGGAAAAATACAAATGCTAAGAAACAACATGGCTCAAGAGAATACAAATGCATCGGGCTTCACAGAAAAAAAACACACGACGACGTCTAGTAACTGCAGGTTACAATCACATGTGCATCAGTGGGGAGTGTGGCTCTCTTTCAGGGTGTCTAACCTCACGAGAGTACAAATGCAATGATGAAGGATCTGTGACAATCATGAGAATCTTGATACTGGTGAGCGAACCCCTGAATGATCTAACTTTCCCACCTAAAATTGCATGCACTTAGGTTGACACATGTCTCCCTGAAATTGCATGAGTTCCACTTAACAGTAGTCCCCCTTCCCCAGGAAATTATGACAACACGGTTAAGTAAACCTTATCCTCTAGGAAATAATAATATAATAATAATAATCCTTTAGAGGTAATCCCTCTATCTTATCCCCTATTCCTAGAAACTTATCCCTCTCCCTACCTAGTGGATCTTAGTCCCCCATAACTCTTTCTTCATGGAGGGTCTACACGCAGTGATGTAATTTTTTTATTAATGATGCGAGTATTTACATATACAAAAATCATGCTCACTAGCCTTAGCATCTGGCTCACCAAACTAATAAACACATAATTTTCTCATCTTATAGCCACTCGGCTCACCATCTTATAAACATAATTACAATTCAGTAGGGGCTTGACCTTGGGGTGTTACAGGTTTGCTACAACCATTATCAATTCTAGAGAAGAAGTGGGAAGTGATAACCATTGACTTTAAAACTAAATTTCCCAAGACAGCAAGACAACATGATTCAATCATGGTAGTGGTTGAAACATTGACAAAGGATTCTCATTTTGTTCGTGTAAGAACAACTCATACAACAATTAATATTGCAGAAATTTACATGAGGGAGATTGCTAGGTTGCATGGGATACCTACGATAATTGTCTCGGAAAAATACATTAAGTTTAATTTGAATTTATGGAGGGGATTATTTAAAGGATTTGGTACAAATATGAACTAGAATAGCATACCATCCATAGTCATATGGGAATACAAAGAGGGTCAACCGAGTAATTGAAGACATGTTGAGAATGTATGTGATGGATAAGCCATCTAAGTGGGAATATTACTTGCACCTTGTTGAGTTTTCCTATAATAATGGCTATCAAGATTCATTGAAAATGAGCCCATTTGAATCTTTGTATAGTAGGAAATGAAATACTCCAATGATCTGGGACAACCCAGATAGAGTGCTTCTTGGGACATAGTTGCTCAAGGAAATGGAAGACCAAATGGTTAATATTAAGAAGAATTTAAAGGAATCTCAGGATAGATAGAAATTTAATGCAGATAAGAATAGGACAACAAGAGAATTTAAAGTGGGGGAGCAAGTTCTTTTGAAAGTGAATCCCAAGAAGATATCTTTGAAGTTGGGTAGTTGTACAAATATGGCAGACAGATTATGTGGTCCATTTGAGATATTGGAAAGAATAGGTCCAATTGCATACATTCTTGCATTTCCTGCTTCCATGAATGTGTATAATGTATTTCATGTCTCTTTGATAAAATAATATGTATGTGATCCTAACCATGTTATTGATTGGCATCTGATTTAGGTAGAGACAAAGGGAGACTTTTAGGTCCAACCAGTGAAAATATTGGACATACAAGTCAAAATGTTCCAGAATCAAGTTATAAAGATGGTAAAAGTTTAGTGGACCTGCTATGGTCCTGAAGATGTTACCTGGGAGCATGAAGATGTGATGTGAGTAGAGTACCTACAACTTTTTGAATAAATTTTTGAATTTTGATTCTTGTTTTGTATATTCACTGAGGAAAGTTTCAAAATAAGGGGGAGGGGATGTAACACCCCAGGTTTTGAGCCCCATATTAAATAATGTATTTTTTAATTGTTGAGAGGCCAGAGTTCCCAAACAATTAAAAGAGGCCAATGTGCCTAAGAAATGTAATGTTTTGATCATTATTAATTATAAATACATCGTTGTTTGTTAGATGGATAAGTACTAGAGTTATAGGGGGCTATGATTCCACAAGAGAGGGGGCTTCAAGGGCTAAGTGTTTATTTCATTTTTTTAATTACCCATTTTGTTTAACGGGGGGAATCAGTTATGTGAGATTATTGGGGGATGACCATGAGGTTTGTGATTCCCAAGAATTACATAAACGCATCCCTGGTCTATTGGGGGGGTTCATTCTCTCTCTCACTCATGTTCTCATTCTTGTTCTGTTGTTGGTTTCTTCACTCATTTTTCACTCACTCACTCACTCATTCACTTGTTCATTGTTCACCCCTCTTGTATTGATTGCACTCCATTATTTCCCTCACTCATTAATATTTCCTCATTGCATGTCTTGGCCTAGGAAAGGAAGACGAACTACTAAATTGCATCCATGGTATTATTGGTTGTAGAAATTTCTGGTGCAATCCAACCATGAATTGACACCTGCATTTCTGAAATGCTTTGGCCTCTATCCAACTTTTCTCATAGTTGTGATTCCTAAGAGTCCTAGCATGGATATTTTGGACCAGTTGCACTAGATCCCTAGAAGGAGATGGATAGCCTGAGGAACTGTGTGGTGGAGAAGGGGGTCCATTCTATTGGGTTGTGAAGGATGGGTAGAAGAGATTTGGTGTACTTGGATTGTTGTGGGTGTTGGGAAGCTTGTGAGATCTTGAGTGTTGAATGGTTTGGGAAGTGGAGTAAAAATATGGAAATGTCCTTGTGGATTCATAGCCCTAGCTCAGGGGTGAAAGTGATGTTGAGACTTGGAACATCAGTGTCTATTTTTGGTTGTAACGTCCTTGGTCTGCATCCAGTCGGTGGTTTCATTTATGAAAGATAAGTGCTCTCTATTATGGTATTATTTATCTATGTACGATTTATTCCACTTTGTATTTATTTATCGTTGAATTAAATACTTAAAGTATTCATGTTTCTTGGTTATTGTTGTGCATGTTGTATGTTTCATTTCTTTTCTGATTATAATCAATCTTGATCAATGCATGTGAACCTTCCATACATCCTTGTTATTTAAAGTTAGGACAATGGTCAAATTAGTTAAGAGAAGGGACTGCAAGTTAGCATTCATGGCCTGTGAGTGGATGGGTATGATACACCAATGATTTGGATTATATTGAGAAGAATATGGAACACAAATAGAAATATAGAAGAGAATATAGAAATATAGTGAAACCCAACTTCTATTAATGAATAAAATAATATAAAATTGTAGAACACAAACTGGCTAGAATGGTGGTAGCTTATCTCTAAAGAGAAAGAGATGTCAACTACTCCAATTAATAAAAATATGATTACAAAGAGGATAAAAAGGGTATTTTATTATGAATCCAAAAAAATAAGAGAAAAAAATTCTAAACATCAAAACCCTAACCCTAGAATATTAACACTAAAAGTATTTCGAGCCTTGAGGTGGTTAGATGATATGTAAACTTCTTAAGGGAACACATGTTTCATATGATATTCGTTTGGGGTGCACAATATCTTGTTGGAAATAAATTTATAAGGATTTTATATTTTGGTTAAGGCTAGGGTATGTTGTTGGAAACCTCTAGCTCGGTGAATGTCCAAAAAACACCATTTAGGGCCTCAAAATGGCCCCAAACGTTTAGAACCTAAATGCACCATAGAAAAATTGACAAGAATATAATGAAATGTTGAGTCAGTGGAAGAGGTGGGTGGGAAATCATAGAAACCTGGATCAAACCTCCTCTCTTAGGAAGAAATGGTCTCCATTGTGTCAATTTCCCTCATCAGATGGGAAACTTCTACTGAATTTGGCTCCCGGTGAGCCATTTTCCTTGGTGAAGAAGTTGCCATGCTTTGATGACCCAATAGATTTTTATGGTCTATTGGTGAGCTCCTTTCATATATTTATCCATGATTTTATCACTTGTATCCTTCTCAAGGAAGCCATGGTTGATTTTTGTAGTGTCCAAGTGTTGCGCTACCTCTGAGGTGTCTAGTAGAGGTGGAAAATATGGTCGAAGGAGATCCAAATTAAAGACTGGATGTAGGCCAAGGAATGGGGGAACAATTAATTAAAAATAATTCTCACCTACAACCTTGGTGATGGTGTAAGGCCCATATCGAAGTGGTTGAAGCTTTCAATGGGGTCATGTAAGTAACTCTTTCTAAAAATGTAACTAGACCTTATCACCAACCTGAAACTTGTGTGGAACCCGATATTGGTCATGGAATTGCTTCTACTTGGAATTATACTTTTGAAATATTCCATGGAATTGTTGGTTGATGTGATGAATCATTTCAAAAAATGTGGTTGTTGTATCAACCTCAACTTGACCATGGACAAATTATTCTTTTTTGGATGCAATGGGAAAAGCTACATTAGTTGGGGCCAATGGTTGGCACCCTAGGCACACCTGAAAAGGGTTGTGGCCAATAGAGCTATGAAGGGATCAATTGTAGCTATTTTGAACATAAGGAAGACTCTCATACCATGTGAAATGACGTTTGGAGTTGTATATTCTTAGGATATGCACGATCATCCTGTTGACTACCTTCTTATTTCCATTGGTTTGGGGGTGGAAGGCAGTTGATTTGGTGAGATTGGTGTCCATCAATGACCAAAAAATGGACCAAAATGCACTCAATAACCTACTATCAAGATATGAAATTATAGTCTATAGTATCCTGAAATGAAACCAAACACGCTCGAATAATATCTTAGCAGTGGAATTGGTTGTGATACTCTTCTTCCAGGGTGTCAAAAATGCCTTCTTGGGGAATTGATCAATGACCACGAAGAAATTCATTACACTTCTTGGTTGAAGGTATACCAAACATGTAATCCATGGAGATGACTCCAAAGGCCTATCAAGAGTAGGAAGAGGGGTGTATATCCCCTATTTCTTAATGGAAAATTTGACAATGGCATAGGTAGTGCATGATTTGATATACTTTATAACATCTTGTTGAATCTTCGGCCAATAAAAATAGTTTTTCAATACTACCACTATTGTTTACACTCCAAATTTTACTTCCATACAAATTTAATGAGCTTCCAAAATTAACTTTGCATGCTCACTTGAAGGAACATAGAGGTGGCCCAAATGGCATAACAATCCATCCTAGAGATGAAAGACTAGAATTGGTTTTCCTGCACTCAATGGATGATAAGTAGTAGACAAATCCTAGTCACTTTTGTATAATTATGGCCACCCAAAGGTCTCATGCCCACATTATTTAAGAATGGTGGTTAGTGCCACAATCAGGGGTCAACTGAGGCAATGTGCAACATTGTTGGTGTTTCCCTTCTTGTACTTGATGTTCAAGTGGAATTTTTGTAGGTATGTGGACCACTTATGATTGTGGTCATTCTGTAACTTTCCTTGTGCTTTTGTTAATTACATAGGCCTATAATTATTGTGGATTATCATTTCTTTTACCATAATATAATTCTTCCCCTATTGACATGCCTATACGATGGAGTACATCTATTTTTCATAGGTTAGATATCTATGAGAAAAATCATATAGTGTTTCACTGTGACAAGCCAATATATGTCCCCACTGAGTAAGGAATGAACTGATATCATACTCATAGGAATATTTCTCAGTGTCAAATGGTTGTTACAGGTCTGGCAGCGTGAGGATTGGTGTGGAGCAAATCCAATGTTTCAGATCGTCGAATCATTTCTACTATGATTTGGACCATGAAAACTTGTCTTTAGTTTCACCCTTGGTCACATTATTTAAGGTCCTAGTGATATGAGAGAATACAAACATGAACCTATGATATAAGTTGGTGAGGACCAAGAAGCAACAAATCTCTCTGTCATGTTCTTTGAGCTAACTAGTCATGAATGACTTGGATCTTGGTGTTGGGTATGTGTTATATTCTTTTCATGCGTAGTAGCTTTTGTGTTGCACCAAGCTTGCATGGGGTTTTGAGGGGAGGGGGGGGAGGGGGTGTTAGGACCCCCCTTGGGGGGTGTAGGGGTTTAGGGGTAGCGCCCCTGAGAGTTTTTCTCCTTGGGAAATGTGTCCATTGTTAGGCGATTTTTTGGCACATGGTTTTTGTTGATGCTTTTCTATTTACAGTTAAGGAATTAGGGTTGTTGACTAATACATGTCATTGGGTTAGGTTTTTGGATGTCTATGGCTCCTATATGTATATTTTATTGTAAACAATGTATCAATATGAATGAATATAGAATATGTTGGTTTTCCCAGTTTGGGTTTCCAGGGGAAAAATCTTTGTGTAATGTTTGTATTTTCCATTGTATTTTTTTTGTTCTTTTACTTAAAATATGTTTCTAGTAAATAGTGTACAAGGTTAAAATCTACATTTGGTATCATAGCTTTGTTGGCTTCAGGGGGATGCCTTTCTGGTCAAGGGTTTGGCTCGGGACTGTGATAAGCCTTGTTACAGTGGAAGATTTGTGGTATTGATTTTTCAGGTGAAGAGAAATGGAAAGCAATTCAAAAATGGAGATCAATAAGTTTAATGGGAAATTTTTTGAGTTGTGGAAGATCAATATGGAATATCTATTGGTGTACAAATATCGGTGTATCATGGTAGATCCAGGTACTACACATACATGAACTTCCACAGATGACTAGAAAAAGTTGGATCGGAAGGCAAAGAGCACAATCTGACTATGTCTCTCAGATTCAATATTACTGAATTTGTCGGAGGATTTATGGGATAAGTTGGGGAAGTTGTATCAATATAAGTCCCTAGTAAATAAACTATTCCTGAGAAATAAGTTGTATAATCTGAGGATGAGAGATGGAGACTCAGTGGCAGAGAATTTGAATGCTTTCAATACTGTGGTAAGTTAGTTAGTATCTATTGAGATTAAATTTCAGATGAAGATAAGTGTATGGGTTTATTGTGTTTTTTACCAGACTCATGGGATAGTATGGTTGTGGCCATAGGTAGTAATACAACTTCCTTGAAGTTTGATAAAGTGGTCTCATCCTTGTTGTTGGAGGAGATGATATGGAATAATATAGAACGACAGAGCACATACACATTATTTACAAGAGGACGCTCCCAAGAAAGAAATAGATCTAAGTTCTCAAGTGGGAGATCTAAGTCTAAGGGTATATCTAAATCTCCCAGAAATTTTGCAAAGGTATGTTGGGTATGTGGAAAAGAAGGGCGCTACAAGAAGCAGTGTAGATCTAAATTTGAGAAAAAGAAGGGATATGAAGAATATCCTTTTGTAGAAGAAAAGACCTCCAAGGAAGAAGGAGGGTGTTAGCACTGGAAGTCACCTCTGGATTACTGTAGAGGTAAGCCCAATACCCATCATTCTATATGTCACAGTGAATAGTTTTAAACAGTTGTCTAATGGATGCAGTCTCTATATTATACCGCTTTAACTCAAAAAACAAGGCTGGAATCCACAGGAAAGTGAGGTCTCAATCTAAATTCAGTCAGTAATATGCAATATAGTGGTGAGTAGGGGGAATAACTTAAGGAGCATGAAGTGGTCTACTATGGACATCTAGCCTTTAGACAGCCAAGGAGATAAAAACTCATAAGACAAGATCTTCTTGGCTCAGAGCTTCAAGGAATTGAATGAATTTATTACTAAAAATAAATCAAACATACATAGCAATTCAATAATAACAAGTTGATTGGATCATCCATGCCCGATTCATTCAGAGTTAGGGGGGAAAAATCATAAGAAACTGATTAAAAATGGATGTGATGCTACTGTGATCAAACCTACATCACAAGAACACAACTACCCTCGACTAGATCATCCATGCCCGAGTGTCTTAACACAATTGTTACAGAAAGATGAAAGGGAACTCACTTACATTAAACAAGAAGTCTCAAACATAGGTAAATAACCAGAGAACCAGAGGATTCATTAAATCTTTACAAATTGGGATCTTAGCTCAACCATCCACCTTAAACAAAATGGAAAAAATGCCTACATATACTCATAATAACTCGTTACTGCATTCAAGGCCTGGAGTTGGTGAATTTTCCTGTCAGGCTGATCGTCCATGCGATCCTCTAGTATACTGCACTTGCAAACATTAGTCAGACTGCACATGTAGTTGGTGGTAGTCTATCACCCTTTTCGTCTGAACCTGTATTGTCAGACTGCGCATGATGCAGCCTCCTATTGGACTCTATCTCGGAAATTCTATCAGTACCTTTTAGCTTTCTATTTATGGTGGAAATGATGTTCAACCACCTCCACCTACTTCAATAACTATCTTTCTTGGGATCGGGAAGGCCTGAGTCAACTCTGTACCTATAGAACTTGGTAGCCTCTACATTCTTCCATTTGGATCTGATTTATATGCTTGCAGAGGAGGCTCGCTAGGTGGATGAAGGATGTTGATGGGGAGGTGCTAGCAGGATGATTGTCACATGCTTAGTAGGCTACGACACATGCCCAATGGCTAGGTCAAAGGCACTGCTACAGAATGGTGACTGGAAAGGCATAAGGGTGGACAAGTGAGAGTTGACGTATGACATGGCAAGGGTGATGCGGCATGGGAATGTCACAAGGAGGTAGAGGCAAGGTTGTGGTGGCGGAATGAGGTAGGGACGGTTAGTCCATCTGGAAGAATGTGGGAGATAGATGGTAAGAGGTAAAAGGGTGAGGCATGAAGTGGGAGAGTGATTGGAGGACAGGTGTGCGGTAGAGAAAGGTGGAAGGAAGTGGGAGATGTGACAGACAAAGGAGAGAGGATGAGTGGGAAAAAAGTGTTAGTGGGAGATGAGGGTGATNGGGTGGGGTGGTACGAGGGAAAGGTTGGGGGCGGGTCCAAGTTAATGAGGAAGAACCATGATGGAGGAGGGCCTGCGCTAAAAAACCACCAACTCGGACACCCCCCCATTAAAGGTAGAAGGTTGGGGGGGTTCGATATGGATCCTGCATCGTATATCTGAGTGCGTAGACTTCAGTCACTTAGATATATGTGCCCCTTATTATAACGCACCCAGGAACCAAAGACTTAAGATAAGGTTTCTATGTGGGTTTTTTATCCCCCCTTGCACGTGTGTTTTGACCGAGGTGCCATTTCTAGGTAAAAACACCCCTTTAGCAATAATATGTGCTAACATTAGCTTCCATGGGGGATAGAGACCTACCTGCGAGGATCTAAGAACTATTTTGTAGTTTCAGGGCCTTAGCATTGGGTTGTGGAGTCATGCTCTGAGATAATCTGTCAAAGATAACATTGTGACAATTTAAACTACCCTGCTTACAAACATAAAGTAAACACACATGCTCCTAATGGAGATTATTTATGTACAACACCTAAGCTAAATGATTTTTACAAAGTGCTAAGTGTAATAAAGCTTCCACCATATCCAATCAAGTAACCCCCTAACTGAAAGCTTGTTTATTCTATCACTGATTAATACAAAATAATGAAACTCTGACAGCCAAACGACTACATTTTTCAGCGCTCCTCCTCGTGATAGAAGAATGATAAGTCCTGGAGGTTTTAAAATATGGAAAAAATGCAACTCCATGTACTCCATTACAGGTTCATAGGATAAGTGACAAAATTCTCAAAATTGGTAATAGAAAACCTGCTATGCTTTACAGTTTCCCACCTTTGGCTGAATGTATGTGGAAAGCACAGATGAGTGAAAGGTTGTTGTGGGTTTTTGCTCCACTTCTTATTTGTCTACTCTGGTGGAATCATGTATATAAATAGATGGATCTATATCTCTACCATGATTCTCTTGCCAAAATCTTTTGCTTTCTCTAGAAGCCTGGAAGATAAGGCCTTTCCCTTCAGAAAGCACCTCAGCATATTCTTCACAAAACACAGGCGGCCCATCAAGATCTAAACCAGGGATCAATATCGTGTCATCATCATATGGGCCAATAGTAGGTTGTTCATATCTAGGCTCCGAAGAGGAGATGAACTCCACCTTTAGCTTCTCATTTTCTTCTTCCTGTCTCTCCCAAGAATCAAATTCATAATCATAATAAACAAGAACCATGGAAAATCTCTACTCATCGTCTTCTTTGTTGGGATAATAAATAATTGATTTCTTATCCAATTCATAAAGATCATCCTCACAGTCTGGATAGGAAGCAACTATATCTTGAATACAGTCATTGTATCCCCCACAAAAACTACAAAAAATTAACTTAGAGGGATAAAACTTCTGACAATGAGCATTGAAAGCTACATGAAATTATCCCAGTGAAGAAATGCTAGCAGGGAGTAAAGAATGATACCACTCATGAGCATCCCCTTCTAAAGAGAACATGAACATTTTCATTAATACATCCTCATGATGTATCTCCCACTGGTGCATGAGTTCATGAAAATCACTGAGATGTTGAGCGAGGTTGTCCACCTTACGCTCTCTAAATATAGGAAACTAATCATTCCATTCATTTGGAGAAAGAACAACATGAGGAAAACCAGGAACAACATAAAAATTAAAAGGAGAAAACCTTTGAGCCAGGATTCTGTCCATTTTAGACCAGTGGAGCTGCCAATTGATCCTTCAACCATGGATTCGTTGGGTGAATGATGTACAATAAGCATGTGTCTTATATTTGTTCACCATCAAAGACCATATCTGATTGTTTTGTTCTCCCAAGGGATACCATGTGTATTCAGAAGAAGCCCACTAAAACAGTGAAATTGAGGCAATGGAGTCACCTCAGTGGAGTCTCCAAGTGCACAGTTGCAATCTTTGATGTACTAAGTGTTGATTCACCTTCAGAAATAATACAATTTGTCGTTCAATCCCAGGGAAAATCTTCAATTCATCCCTGAAAATGGTGCCAGCAATGTTAGCACTGGAAGTCACATATTGATCTAGGTGGATATTGGTGGCCACCCACCTATTCCACTTGGACCCCCACCATTGCTTCTTTCAGTTTTTCATTTTCTGCACAGTTTACTATTTTTAGCAGTTTTTCAGGTCTTGAACTTCCAGAGTCGTTTTGAGGCCTTAAATGACGTTTTTTTGGAAAACGGGGAGCAACATGGATCATGGATTATGTTTCTCACCCAAAAGTTGTAGTCCTCAAATAGATATTCCCAACGAGGTATAGAACACATCAAATAGAGATCGTATGCCAAAGTTACGTCCCCGGGAAGTTGATGTACCAACTTACCCAAATGGGGCCCATAGTCTTGGCGTTTCATCTCCTAGGGTTAGGTCTTTGGATGTTTAGGGTTTTCCATTGTTTCTCAATAATAATAGGCCTTCGAGCCTCATTGTAACACATTTCAGAGGCCAGTATCTGCCAGATCTCTTCTCAGAGATAAGCTACCAGTGCCCTAGCTAATTTATTTCCATTTTGTCTGTAAGCATATTTCAGTCATTTGTTATTAATGAAATGAAGTCTTATTTATGTTGCATCTCTGTGTTTATGTGCAATTTTGTATTTCATTGTGTTCTTACATAAATCTAGATCAGTGGTATCAGAGCGGTCTGTTCATTCTCGATCCTTCTTTGCATGTCCCCAACGAAATTGGGGTATAAGGAGTTGGGGCTCAATCTGGTTGAACCTTTGCAAGATCAGCCTCGCAAACCCCGACGACCGGCCATGGGGGAAGAAAAGAAAGATGAGGGAGTAGGAGATCCTATGAAAATGTTGCTCAAGGAGGCCCTCGAGAAACAAAGGAATGCAATGATGGACAACTTTATCCAGATTCTTCAACGGATTCCGACTGGCGGTGCATCGACATCCAGAAGCCACTCTGGAGGTGCCACTCCTTTTAAGGTACAAGTAAACTTTTAAATTCCCATATTTGATGGCCAAATAGATGCAGATGTCTTAGATAGATGTTTGAATCTGTTAGAAGGATATTTCTTGTTTCATGACTTTTCTGACCGAGAAAAGATTATTTTCGCACTCCTCAAAGTTGCCCCCCATGTCAAGGACTGGTGGGAAACCTACTCGGAGCAAGAGGGTGAGGGAGAACCCTCTTTTTTCTTAGTCACACCCACTTGGAATTATTTTTGAGATGCCATCAAGGAACAATATTATCCCGTGGGGAGCTATGAGGACAAATACATACAATGGACTACGTTGCGGCAACAAAGGGACCAAGATGTGCATGAGATGAAGAATCTGTTTCATACCCTACGCACAAAGTTGGGTATCAAAGATTTAGAGAAACATTTGGTGTTAAAGTACCGCATTTGTCTGCACAGATACATTCAGGAGGAAATGGAGTTCCTCGACATATCCTCGCTTGGTGTGGCATATCGATATGCTGCCAAGATTGAGCAAAAGTTCAAAAAGAAGAAGCGAGACTTTGGGTCTGCAAATCAGAAGCAAGGGAAAGGTACTCCCAAACCGCAGAACAAAGGACCAAGCCAAGGTGGGGTAGGCTAGGAAAAACCACCAAAGACACAAGCAAAGAACAACACCACAAAGCCAAAAAATGACACGGGGAAGTGGTGTGAGTTCCATAAGAGATCCACTCACAACACAAGTGAGTGTCGGGCCACGATGTCATTGGTAGCCGAGTTGAAGGCTTCCGAATCGGATGCATGCTCTGACTCTGAATCAAAACCTGACAAGGGGAATGACAGGGGGAAGAATATTATTGATGCGGAGCCCAACGCCACTGTTGCCACCATGAAGATCCAGAAGGAGGAACTAGAAGATCCAGAGGAGGTAGAGCGTCTCTTCCATTCCAAGATGTGGGTAAAGGGTTCCCCATTGCAGTTCATTGTCGACAGTAGGAGCCAGAAGAACCTCATCTCGATAGAGGTCGTGAAGCAGTTGGGATTTCCAACCACAACACACCCACAACCATACACCATCAGGTGGTTGCACCAACGACGGGACCTCCACATCAGTCAACAATGTCGCCTTCCCTATAGCATAAAGCCCTTCACGGATGAGGTATTATGTGACATTACTCCTCTTGATGTTTCTGATGTATTATTAGGCCAACTGTACTTGTGGAAGTGACATTATATGTAAGAGTCCAGGCCTCGTGCTATTATTATCACTTTGGAAAATAATTTGTACAGGATACCGGAGATAACACGGCCTACCACCATCTCTTTGGTTACTGCAAAACAATGCAGTAAACTCATTTCCAAGACCAGGAATTTTTTTTTCCTAATGATCTGCCCTCAGGGAAAGAGGAAGACTGTGGCCATGACCTCCAAACATGGCCCCACTGCATGAAAACAATAAATGGATAAGGTCTTGGAGGAGTACGAGGACATCTTCACCTCCCCCGCAGGGGTGCCTCTACACTGCCAGGTCAAGCACCCCATCAATCTGACCCTAGATGTGTTGCTGCCCAATGAACCCATCTATCGGCGCTCTGTCCTAGAGAATGAAGAAATCAAGAGGCAGATTCAGGAGCTATTGCAGAAAGGTCACATCCGACTGATTTCATCACCCTGTGGGAGCCCGATCGTATTGGTGCAGAAGAAGGATGGGACTTGGAGACTCTGCATTGACTATCGGGCACTAAAAAAGATCATTTTTCAGAATAGGTACCCGATCCCACGGATTGATGACCTTCTGGACCAAATCAAGGGGGAAAAATATTTCAGCAAGATCAACTTGAAGTCTGGGTATTACCAAGTACTAATCAAACCCTCTGATGTGTGGAAAACTGCATTCAAATCCAAGGAGGGCCTTTTCAAATGGTTGTTCATGCCTTTTGGGTTGATGAATGCCCCTGCAACCTTCATGAGGCTAATGGACGACATCCTGCGGCCATTCACCAACTCATTTGTAGTGGTGTACTTGGATGACATTCTGATCTTCAGCCAGACTTGGGAAGAGCACCTCCACCACATCCGATAGGTCCTCCAAACACTGCGACAACACAAGTTGTGTGCCAATTTGGAGAAATGCACTTTTGGAATAACCCAGGTTTAGTATCTAGGATACATTATTGATGAGTGAGGGGTGCATGTGGATCCAGAAAAGATCCAAGTCATTCAGGATTGGCCAGCCCCAACCATCCTAACAGAGCTCCACAACATTTTAGGTCTTGCCAATTTCTACCACAGGTTTGTGTTGGGAGTCTCTCATATCACTTGGCCCTTGAGTCAAGTCACTAAGGGAGGAGCTAAAGAAAAATTCCTTTGGTATGAATCTCAACAGAAGGCGTTCGGGGAGTTGAAGCATCGCCTCTTCTCTGCACCAGTGCCCACATTACCAAACTTGCAACAATCATTTGAGATCGAGACAGATGCCTCTGACTATGCTATTGGGGCAGTCCTTACTCAACATGGGCATCCAGTGGCATATCACCGTGAGACACTTTCTGACACAGTCTAGAAGTATCCCACTTATGAAAAAGAAATGTATTCCATTGTGCAGGATTGTCGGCAATGGAAGCATTACATTTTGGGAAAGGAAATGGTCATCCAAACAGACCACCGACCCCTACAGTTCATACAGACACAAGGGAAGTTGCAGAACAATCTCCATCAAAAGTGGTCCACATACCTGCAACAGTTTCATTTGAACATTAAGTACAAAAAAGGTATCACCAATGATGTTGCAGACTGCCTCATTCAACCACCCATCGTGGCACTAACCACTATACTCAACTCTTGTGGGCACGAGACGTTCAATTGGTCGCTTCTCTACACAAGTGATCTAGAATTTGGCCACACATACAATACACTCTTGGAGGGTAAGCAAGTTCCCAATTTTCACCTCCAGGATGCCCTGCTTTGTCACCTGGGACACCTTTGTGTTCCTTCAAGTGAGCGTGCCAAGATGATTTGGGAGGCGCACTACAGTTGGGTCACTGGGCATTTCAGGGTCAATAAAACCATGGCAGTACTGCAAAATTATTTCTATTGGCCAAACCTTCGACAAGATGTTGGGAAGTACATCAAGTCCTGCACTTCTTGCACCATTTCCAAACCGACCATCAAGAAGCAAGGCATCTATACTCCGCTTCCTACCCCCAATCGACCTTGGGAATCCATCTCTATGGATTACATGTCGGGCCTTCCTTCTACTAAGCATGGCAATGACTATGTTTTTGTGGTCATTGATCGATTCTCAAATATGTCCATTATGATGGCCTGGAAGAAGAATATCATAGCAGAAGCCACTGCTAAAATATTCTTTGAATGATTGTGGGTACACTTTGGGATCCCACATTTTATCATCTCATATCGGGATAGTAGGTTCCTCAGTACATTTTGGTCCAACCTCTAGTTGATGTTGGACACCAAGCTCACCAAGTCCACAACCTTCCATCCGCAAATTGATTACTAGACAAAGGTCGTCAACCGGATGATCGTACACATTTTGCGCATGTACAATTCAAAGCATCCATGCACATGGGATGAGAGCCTCCCCTATGTACAACACAGCTACAAACGGGCTCTCCATAGCTCAACCAGCCACAACCCCTTTCAAGTGGGCTTGGGATTCCAGCCACTATGTCCCATTGACATAGCCATGCCATTTGTGGCTACTCAGGAAGATTCATCTCATGTCCAGTCTGAGGTGGATAAGGCAAACAACTTCATTGAGAACATTCAACACATCTGCCAATAGTTTCATGACATCTTGGACAAAGCCAATGCTAAGTACAAGCAACGACACGATCAACATCGGGTGCCACACAACTTCCAGGTGGGTGACAAAGTGTGGCTGCATTTGCAAAAGGAGCACCTCGTTGGACCCCACCGCAAGCTTCGTCCACTCCGATGTGGGTTGTACACCCTCACCAAGGCTATAGGGGAAAATGCCTTTGAGCTCAACATTCCACCATTCCTTGGTCTGCACCCAGTGTTCAATGTGGACCTCCTTCGGCCCTACTTTCCACCTCTACTAGACACATCCAACATGGCAGAACAACTCACACCAACAAAGTTAAATCCAGACTACATGGAACAAGACAGAACTGATCAGATCATGGATACACAGATCAAGCACACCCGAAAACAAAGGATACCGCTATATCGAGTTGTCAAAGCAGGCCAACTCCTTCACTAAGGAAAATGTCTCACCAGGGACCAAGTTCAGTAGAAGTTTCCTCATCTCATGGAGGAACTCAACGCAATGGGGATAATTGCTTCCTAAGGGGGGAGGAATGATCCAGGTGAATATTGGTGGCCACCCACCTATTCCACTTGGACCCCCACCATTTCTTCATTTAGTTTTTTAGTTTCCGCACAGTTTACTATTTTTAGCAGTTTTTCGAGTCCTGAACTTCCGGAGCCGTTTTGAGGCCTTAAACGACGTTTTTTTTGGGAAAATGGGGAGAAACATGGAACTTATATTATGTTGCTCACCCAAAATTTGTATTCCTCAGATAGATCTTTCTAACGAGTTATAGAACATGTCAAATGGAGATCGTATGCCAAAGTTACGTCCCCGGGAAGTTGATGTACCAACTTACCCAAACGGGGCCCATAGTCTTGGTGTTTCATCTTCTAGGGTTAGGTATTTGGATGTTTAGGGTTTTCCATTGTTTCTCAATAATAATAGGCCTTTGAGCCTCATTGTAACACAGTTCAGAGGCCATTAGCCACCACATCTCTTCTCAGAGATAAGCTAGCAACGCCCTAGCTAGTTTATTTCCATTATGTCTGTAAGCATATTTCAGTCATTTGTTATTAATGAAATGAAGTCTTATTTCCGCTGCATCTCTGTTTTTATGTGTATTTCTATATTTCATTGTGTTCCCACATAAATTCGGATCACCTTTGGATTGCTGCAGAGGTAGGCCCAATACCCATCAGTCTGTATGTCACAGTGAATAGTTTTAAAGCGTGGTCTAATGGATGCAGTCTCTAGATTATATTTCTTTAACTCATTAAAATGTGCTGGAATTCACAGGCAAGTGAGGTATCAATCTAAATTTAGTCAGTAATTTGCATTATAGTGGTGAGTAGGGGGAATAACTTAAGGAGCATGAAGTGGTTTTCTATGGACATATGGTCTTCCAGCAACCAAGGAGAGAAAAACTCAGAAGATAAGATATTCTTGGCTCAGAGATTCAAGGAGATGAATGAATTTATTATTGATCTAAAATCAAACATACATCACAATTCAATAATAACAACCTAACTGGATCATCCATGCCCAAGTCATTCAGCGATGGGGGGGGGAAATCACAAGAAATTGATTAAAACTAGTCATGATGCTATTGTGATCAAACCTACATCACAAGAACACAACTACCCTGAAATGGATAATCCATGCCCGAGTGTCTTAACACAACTGTTATAGAGAGATGAAAGGGAACTGAATTACATTAAATAAGAATTCTTAAAAATAGGTAAATAACCAAAGAAGGAGAGGCTTGATTAAAGCTTTACAAATCGGGATCTTAGCTCAACCATCCACTTTAAACAAAATGGAAAAAATGCCTACATTTACTCATAATAACTCATTACTGCAGTCAAGGCTTGGATTCAGTGAATGTCCCTATCGGGATGATCATGCACGCAATCCTCTGGTAGACTACACTTGCAGACATTAGTAAGACTGCCCATGTAGTCAGTGGTAGTCTGTCACCATTTTCGTCTGAACCTATATTGTCAGACTGCGCATGCAACTTCCTATTGGACGCTAGCTCGGACAGTCTGCCAGTACATTCAAGCTTTCTATTTATGGTGGAAACGATGTTCAACCACCTCCACCTACTTCAATAAATATCTTTCTTGAGATCGAGAAGGCCTAAGCCAACTTTGCACCTATAGAACTTAGTGACCTTTGCATTCTTCCATTTGGATCTGAGTTTGATACTTGCAAGGGAGGATCGAAAGGAGGACAAAGGATGTTGATAGGGAGGTGCTGGTAGGATGATTGGCATAGGCTCAGTAGGCTACAACACATGCTCGATGGCCAGGTGGAAGGTGTTGCTACAGAATGGTGACTGGAAAGGCACAAGGGTCGACAAGTGAGAGCTGACATATGATGGGGCAGGGGTGATGTGGAATGGGAAGGTGACAAGGAGGCAAAGGGAAGGATGTGGTGGTGGAACAAGGCAGGGATGGTCAATCCATGTGGAAGTGATGTGGGAGACATATGGCAAGAGGTAAAAGGGAGAGGCATGAAGTGGGAGAGTGAGTGGAGGATAGGTGTGTGATAACGAAAGGTGGAAGGAAGTAGGAGATGTGACAGACGGAGGAGAGAGGATGAGTGGGGGACAAGTGTCGGTGGGAGACAAGGGTGGTAAGGGCA